>CAJINV010000020.1:1082007-1314015 GCA_905178155.1 Amoebophrya sp. A120 | reverse complement strand
TGGCATGGAGACCCGGAGCAAAGTCGCGGCCGGAAGCTTCCCAGAATTGGGCGAAGATGGTGCCCGGTTTCTCGCGCAAACTAGCATGGGGACCCGGAGCAAAGTCGCGGCAGGAAGCTCCCCAGAATTGGGCGAAGGTGGCGCCCGGTTTCTCGCGCAAACTGGCATGGGGACCCGGAGCGAAGTCGCGGCCGGAAGCTTCCGAGAATTGGGCGAAGGTGGTGCCGGGTTTCTCTCTCGCGCAAACTGATGGGGACCCGGAGCAAAGTCGCGGCCAGAAGTTTCCGAGAATTCACTGAATCACTGGCCGAAGGCTGGCGGTGCCCGGTTAGTTTCTCGGGCCAGCTGGCATGAAGACCCCGGGTCTTCATGCCAGCTGGCCCGAGCATGAAGACCCCGGGTCACCCGGAGCAAAGTCGCGGCCAGAAGCGTGCCGGAATTCATGGGGCGAAGGCGGTGCCCGGTTTCTCGCACAAACTGGCAGGGGAACCGGGAGCAAAATCGCGGCAAGAGGTTTCCCGGAGCCCATCGGGCGAAGGTGGTGCCCGGTTTCTCGCACAAACTGGCACGGGGACACGGGGCCAAGCCCTTGCGGGAATCTATCAACGAAGCCCCCCGGAATAAGGCGAAGGCTTTGCCCGGTTCTTTCTCGCGCGAAGAAACTGGCATGGGGGCCCGGAGCAAAGTCGGCCGCGGCCAGAAGCCTGCCAGAGTCTGTCAGTTCAATCATTGGGCGAAGGCGGTGCCCGGTTTCTCGCGCAAATTGGCACGGGGGCCCGGGGCAAAGTCGCGGCCAGGAGCTTCCCAGAATTCATTGGGCGAGGGTGGTGCCCGGTTTCTCTCTTTTTTTTTTCGTGGTTTTTTGTTTCTCGTTTCCTTTGTTTTGTCCTGGCGCCCGCGCAGGCTTCGGCTTGATCGACGTGCGTCACATATATCATAACTCATAGCATCCACCACGCAAGTGCTCCAGTGCTACTTGATCGAATTCGCATAATTCATAGCGCAGCGTGATCTATGGGCATCGCGCTCACATCTTATAACTTGTTCTCCGACACTGTCGGAGAACAAATTATAAGCGCTAGCAGTACTAGGTAGACCGAGAGTGGTGCTGACGATGGCACGCTTTACGGGTGTTGCGCCCAGTATCCCTATGATCGACCCGGCGATGATCACCCCCGTAGCAAAATAATGGCCCTCGTTGTGTCCTCCTCCTCGCCTTCGGTTGCGAGGACAATGAACAGTCCGGACAAGAACGCGGATTGCGGTGGAACAGGTCCTCTGCGATGCATCATCGTCCTGGACCTTTCTGGGGACGAGATTTGCAGATTTTCCCCTGCCCCCACTGACGATGAAGCCGATGACTTCACCGTCTCGATCGGCGACATCCGAAGACGCGTCGCTGCTTTGAAACTTCTCCCACCGGAGCACATCGGTGTTGTCAATCCCAGAACCAGTGCGCTGTATACCAACGATGAAGAGGAGATCGTCGTCGAAGCTGTTGCAGCACGACCTTCTTCAAAAGCGACAGGAACAACGACCTCAACAAGTGTGGCTGCAGACGCCAAGAGCCTCGGGCTCAGCACCAGAGGTCGTAATAACAAAGGACTTGTTCAAGCGCTTGATCGTGATGACCCGCTGGGCAGTGGTGTAGGTGTAGAGATCGCGAACGCGAACTACGCAGCGTCAGGATCTTCCAGCGACGTGGCGCATCCGAACCCTGCGAAAAGACGGCGCTTGGACGACGAGAAACAACATGATGAGCCAGCATTGAGGAGGACCTCGGCTGGAGTTGCTGTCATACGGCAGGGCAGCGAAAAAATCGATGATCATGAAGAGCCGCTCTTTAAAGACGGCGAAGATGTCTCCGAAAACAAATCGGGAACAAATGAAGTGGTGGTAGTGGATCGTCCACCTATGCTGGTCGAGCGAGATGGAGCGGGGCTCTTGGGAAACTCTGACGACGGTGATGATCTTCCATCTGACCACGCGTTTTCAGTCTGCGCGGACGAGGAGGAAAAAGATATACAACCGGGAGCATCAACTCCTGCGCTCACCCTCCACGCGATTATCGACCAACGGAAGGTCGAGGCCTGGGAAGCGGCAAAAAATTTTGTGAACACGAAGGGTAGAGGAACGAGCCTCGAGGAAGACTGGGAGAGACTGGTGCTGGGCGAGTTTTTAAGCGTGCACGGCGACGTGGCCAGGTTATCACAGTGCACAATTCCCCCTCCCGCCCCTCATTTGCCACGCAAGATCCCAAATCCAAGCGCTACCTCGTGGCACTGTTTGCATGACAGATTTTGCGAGCCCAAACAGAACTACACTAGGCACATGAATTTGTCATGCAGAGGCCCCACGCGTGCTGGTGTTTGTGTTGCTGTTCATGCCAACATACAAATGAGGGGGAGGGGGAGTTGTGCACTGTCATACAGGTCGGACCGGGCCACGATGAAGGCTTTGCTGGATAGTATCTGTGTGGAGTTGAACCTCGCCACGGGCGAGCCCACCGACGGGAACGGGTTGCCCGAGCGGCAGCAGCGCGCCCAGGAATGCTGTTGGGACGTGTTCGACGCGGCGTCTGAGGAACTGCAGAGGACGGAGGAGTTTGTCGCGCACGGAACACAGTACGGAGGGATTTTCGTACAGTGTTGAATTGTCATAAATTTAAATACGCACACGTAGTCTGAGTCTCAATTTACTGATGGTTAGTCTTAGTTTTTGTTTGGAATTCTATGTACATGTTGTACACTCTGTCATGCGCATACCGTTGCCAGAGATCCTTTACCTTTAGCTGCGGACTTTTTCTTTCACACGTATGCAGCTCACGTTGTTGAGCTGGCCTGTATCTGCTGCGCCTTTTCGACACCTATGCGTGCTTTTTTCTTGCTCTTGCACCACGTGCAAGGAGGTTTATCAACAGCATTTACTTGTTTTTGAATATCATCAAATAAACACGGCTCCACAGTTTTTCAGCGAGGACTGGCTGCACGAGGATCTGCGCGACAACGAACGCATCGCCACCCTGATGGTCCGCAGCCATGAGAAGTTCTACCGGGAGCTGGTGAGCGACCGGCTGAAGACGGATCCGAACATCATCCTGGAGACCTTTATGGCGGCGTTGAGCTTGGGCCACGGCAACGCGGTTCCGGGTGACACAGACGAGGCGGTGCAGGAAAATTTGTTCAATGAGTGGAGTACGCTCTTCACGAACAAGCTGGGCGGGCCGGAGGCGCAGCAACTGGGCTGGGACGCGGCCGCGAAGAAGTGGGATCTGCGGCGGCACCTCTGCAAATACGTGGCCCACGACATCCTGCGCCATTACGGGCACCTGATGCACGGCGCGGGCGTGCTGGGGAACCTCATTTGGGGGGTGAAGTCGAACAAGGACTGCGTGTGCTCCTTTTTTGCGAATGGCTTGAAGCAGCTCGGCGCCGGCGACTGGTTGCAGGACGCGTTTGACTATCCACTGCAAAACTATCGAGCACGTAGCCTATAGTCGTTTCTAGTACTTTGTACCGGTAGTTTCTTCGTACCCGAATCTTCTTGAGAACATGATTTGTCATGCGATCTATACTAGCACGTAGACGCAGAGTGCGATGATGCTTCTGGTTTTGCAATGCATATTTACCATGCAGAGGATGACGAGGTTACTCCCCCCACTTTGCTGTCCGACAAGAATTTCATCATGGACGACCTGTTGCCTTACCTGTGTTCCAGCTGGAGGATGGCGCGCGAGTTTTTGCGGTCGTCCTCCGGCACCCGTTTCCGCCGCGACCGGGAGTTCATGCTGGAGCTGGTCCGCGTATCCACAGTGAATTTCCCGTACACGTACAAATTCGGTCTCTGCATGACAAAACTTGGCTTCGATCCTAGTTTAGCATGACAAGTTTTACGCTCCAAATTGGTGAAATTTGTGATGCATGTTGTACATGTACGGGAAATTTGTATTGCATACCGCGCGCACCCGGACGCGTTTGAACTCGCGTCTTTTGCCCTCCAGAATGACAAGGAGTTCTGGCGTGTCGCCCTGGTGGCGAAGGCCGACTCGCTGGGCCACGGGGACGTCTTCGCCTCGCAGCTGGTGAGCAACACCTGCACGGGGGCGGAGCTGCTCGGTCGCGAGGACGCCGTGCAGACGGCCATTGCGGAGGGCCAGCTGCTCAGTCTGCTGCGGGCCGGGAAGAAGTGGCTTTTTGAAGGAAAAGACCAGCAGAGCCAAACTACGCATCAAAACGACGAGCAGCCGCGTGAGGAGCGGCAACCCGCAGAAGTGCCGGACAAGGAGTTCTTGCTTGATCTCTATGCACGCTGTCCCATGTTGTTTGCGCAAGACGCCGCTGCGAGTTCAAACCTCTTGTGGCTCTCGAACAAAGGCGGGGGTACCGACGACGATGAAGTAGATGAGCACTACGCGACCACCACGCAGAGCAACGATATTAAGACTGCAGCTTCTGTCGACCAAGCTGCCTCTTCTGCCGGAACAACGACCACAACTACTACCGGGCTATTTCTAAAGCGGCATGAGGCTGCCATCCACGCGTTTGGCCCCGTAGCGCGGGTTGCGCTTGCGTGCCGGAAAGGATCCTGCGAAGGGCTGGACGCGCACCTCTTGCGATTCTGCCGCGGGCTGCTGCCGGAGCAGACAAAACCTATGATGGACTGGTTTGTGGATCGTGACTTCAATTTCTGGCCGGACCCCCGGTGGCGCGAGAAGCTGGCGTATTCCAAGCGGCTGAGCCCCGCTTCGTCGCCGAGTCTGGACGGCGTCCCGGACTGTCTGCGGGCCACGAAAGCGGAGGAGGACGAGTGGCTGGCGTGCTACAAAAGGGATAGCACGGAGCCCTGGCCGCAGCCGCGGGCGGAACGAGAAGCCAGGGCAAATCGCATCAAGGCCGAGCGGTATGTGGAGTTCCACCCGGTCGACGAGCTGCGCGAGATGGTCGCCCGCGGGAAATTCACCTTTCTGGAATCAATCCTGAGGATGTTCGGGCAGCGCCCTGCGAAGGAAAATGAGCCGGCGCAAAGAGATAGAGATGATGAACAAAACCAAGAACCCGCAGCTGAGGAGGAACGCAATACGACATCAGCAGGTCGTGGGGACGATGAAACAAATATCGCTACGACGACGACGACGAACGCACAGCACGGTGGTGCTCAAAACTCGCAGGTAACTGTGAACAAAACGACTGAAGAGACCACTGACAAAGAGAATGACAAGAACCAGGGTCCTCGCGGAACAAGCTCGATGAAAAAGGTACCGCGCGCTAGCGCACAACTCGCCCCGTGCTCGCAGCGGGAGTTCGCCCGACCGTTTCAAGAAGCCGGGCATCTGCTCGTGTCACACGGTGGCGGGGCTGGTGCGAAGTCCCCACAGGAGATCAGCTTGGCGTTCCGTCTCATCTACAAGGTCTTGCAGGAAACCAACTGGAAAAAAGCGACTTTCGCGCTCTCTCGGCAGCTGGAAGGGGTGGACCACGGCAGTTCCACGAAGCAGGGCGAGTCTGCTCCCGAAACAACTGGCGCCGCAGCAGCTGCACCTACTGGTACTATTTCGGTGCCGACCGAAGCTCCTTCGAGCAATAATTCACAAGGGGGTCGTGATGTCAGTGGCTCTGCTCTCGCCCGCACCGAACGCGAACAAAATACTGGCGGCCCGAAAACGACGGGGGATGATAATGCAGGCTCTCCTGCTGTCGTAGCACAAATAAAAGTCGAAAACGACAATGGCCAGCAGGGCAACGTGAATACGAGCATGAGCGCCCCTACACCTGCTGCGAATATTTCTGTGGACACCTTTCTGGTTCTTAAGGTTAACGACGACGACCCAGGCGAACTCTTTGCGGAAGAAATCTTGAGGAGCGACGTCGATTTTTTTGCGGACTTGCTCTATGGCGGGCATGCCCTTGGGGAGGCTTTCACAAAAATCGCACTCAACTCCACTGGTGCATCAACCACGGGCGCAGCTGCTGGTAATATCAATCCCGGTGGTCCACCCGCAAGAAAGTTCGTCGTGGCGGCAGCGTCTGTTCTCGGGTTCAGCTGCTTTCCCCATCTCTCACAGGAAGACCGGCGGCGCAAAGACGTTCTCGTCGCTGCGGCCAGTTTGACCCCGGAAAAGCAGTTTGGTTGGGGCTGGGACACGCGATTTTTGCGCCCGATATTAGGGACCACCTTCCCCATTACGGGCATGGAATTTGTGGCATACATTCGCACGCTCGCGAACGACGCGGAACACCACATTCTCAAGTTGATCCAGTCTCGCGAAATGGACGAGGAAGAGTCTTTGACCGTGTTAGCCGCGTTGGGATGCGTCATTCCCTACAAGCTTTGGTCGCTGCTGCCGGAGGACGCGCGAAAAAACCTCAGCCCATCACTGCGGCGAAAATTTTGTCGGGCAATAGCCACCGTGAGTTCGCAGCGCATCTGGCGCGGAGAGGAACCCGGCGGAGACCCGGAATCAGGCGAGTTTCAGCCGTATCAAATGTAAACATGTCTGGGTCTGGAAGAATGCAAGATTTGTGATGCAGGTTTTCCATGACCCATGAGGTCTGGAATGCGAGACCCAGCATGGCAGATGCTTTGAGGTCTCTAGCATGCCTTTCCTGCGGGAGAAACTCCCTCGCAGCTTGGTCAAAAGCGGACAGCTTTTGGCACTCACGCAACACAGATTTTTGCATCATTTAGATTTAGCATGGCAGGTTCTAACCTTCCAGACCCAGACATTTTTGCAGTTGATAAGCCGCTCCTGGCGTTCTGGTCGAGTTTGTCTCTGGCCGAGCGGGAAAACGATCCGCTCCTGCTCCAGTGCTTGGCCGAATCCGCAGACGAAATGGTCCATGCGGAGGTATTCGCCATGTTAAAACCGGATATGCGGGTCCGCGCGGTGTTGGCCGGACCCAAGTTGGCGGGCCATCTGTTCGACTCGCCCTTTGCGACGGCGCTGCTTCCTCCGGATACCCAGTTTGATCCCGCGTTCTGGCTCGACGCACTGCGCGCGCTGACGACGGAGGAGCAGCACTCGCGAAACATCTCCTTCAAGTGGTGCCTGATTCCCTGGGCCCTGCGTCGCAACGCGGACTTCATGCGAAGCGCCGCAAAAATCAATCCGCTCTTCGTCGCGCGGCTGGCCGGCGCGGAGGTTCTGGCTTCAAAGGATTTCGTTTTGGAGGTTCTCAGAATTATTCCGGTGGAAGCTTGCGCCATCTTTCGCAAAGAAGCAGGCTCTCGCTGTGGCAGAGACGTGGCTGCGCGGGATGTCAAACCGAAAAAATTCTACCAGTCTAAAGCAGAGCAGAAAGCGCTGTATCTGGCCGAATCGCTCCGCAAAGCCGTGGAGAAACTTCTACTCGGAACGACGCGCGCAAACTGTAACAACGAGGAGCTTGTGGAGGAGGCGGTGAAGCGCAACGGCCAGGTGATTCGCTACGCGTCCTGGCGGTTGCGGAGCGACAAGCGCATCGCAAAGACGGCGGTGGAGCAGGACGGCGCTGCGTTGAAGCAGTTGCCGCACCACCTTGCGCAAGACGAGGACATCTGCCTCGCCGCGGTGTCGCAGTGCGGGCTGGCGCTGAAGTATTGCCCAATGAAGCTCCGTAGGGAGAGCCGCGCCATCGTCCTCGCGGCCGTGCGAAACGACCCGGATGCGGTGTGCTTCGTCCGGGGCGAGAAGTTGCTTGGGGCGGGGGACCCCGAGATCTACCAAGCGAGTTTGAAGAGCCGGGTGCTGACGGACTACCTTTTACCTTGGCACGCCACCACGCGGGGAGGGGGGCAGAGGCTCTCGGAGGACCACCCGCTCGCGTCGAGGCGGTCGGAATTCCTGTACGAAGCGGCCCTGGCAGGCAACACGGACGCCCTGACCCTGTTGGATTACGACGACCGCGCGCTGTTGAACAACTACGACCGCATGAGTAGGTTGGTCGCCGTGGATGGCGAAGCGCTGGCATACACACCACTTCGAGGAAAGTTCGACCTTGCAATGACCGCCGTGAAAAACACCGGCGCCGCGCTCCGTCACGTGTGTCCGACCTTGCTTCGGTCGGCAAAGGAGGGGAAGCAGCTCGTGCTTGCGGCACTACAGAGCGAGCGGGGGCGGCAGTCTGCGGTGGCGGCCGTGCCACGGACGCACCTGCGCGATCCAGAAATTAGGGGAGTATTGGAGAAGCTCAACGAGGAAAGAGAAGAAAAACTACCTCCGTTCTTTAATGCTGAAGATTTTAGAGGCGTCGCGTTTACAGGGTTCCTCGGCGACGAGACGGCCTCGGCGCAAGGGGCGGGACAAGCCAAGTGATGACTCTTTTTTCGTATGACTAAACCCGAACGGCGCGCCAGATCATGTTCATGACCACGCCTTGAACATGTGAGAGCGATTTACCCCATTTCCTGGCTCCAATCTCTCCACACTCTTCAGCAGTGGCATGCATGATCGAAACTACGTGCACGTCGCGAACTGATACATCTTGGTCTTACGATAAAAAAGAACAAAAACAGGCACATTGACTATATGCATCAAGTGATCGACTTCTTCGATGTCAGCTGGTCGTGACGAATGGGAATCGATGTGATATTAACCACTCGGTGGTCCGTTGTTCCTTTTTGTTGTTCCTGCTGGTTGCGCTCTGTCCTGTCAAGGCACGAAAGCGAACAGGTGGAACCCCTCGAGCAGGAGGGGGATGATGGTAAATGATAAATGAAGCCACGCGCCGCTGACGAGACAGCAAGTACAGAACTTCCAAGGACCGAATTATATGATAGTGATTTCAATTTCATGTTCATCTTTGCAGTCCTAAGTTGGACGAAGCAGAAAAGCAATTTGAGACTTCACAATACAATCTTTAGAAAACTACAACATCAAGGGCGTCATGTTAGCACTTGTTTGCGACTATCGCTGACCGTAGTCCTCTTCTCTCGCAGCCTATGCTAAAGAAAAAAAATTATGTGATAGTGATTGAAAAGAAAAAACAACTTGTATGTTAGTCTTGAAAAATATAGCCTGCTTCTTCTCTTGCTCTCTATCCCTGTAGAGATGCCGGAAGCCGCTGAATCACAGATCAAGTTCTTAATACCGTCCTCAGTTACGGTTTTTGACGCCGGTAATCACGAAATATGCGTCGTTCCTGCTCCGACCGACGGCAAGCCGCTTCTCGTGGGTGACATCCGCAGAACAGTTGCCGCGAAGAAAGGCATTCCAGCGCAGTATGTCAGCCTTCTCGATGGGGAAACGCAGGCACAGTATACCGATGATAAGGAGGAGTATTTTCTTGTGGACGAAAGCACGAAAGAAGAAGGTGGGGGTGATCATGACCAAGCGAAACGCCGTCGAATCTCCGAGAGCAGAAAAAGAGAACGCTCGGCGCAGCAGCTGCAGGGGCAGGAGCATCATGACGACGGCGAACTCAGCGCACCAGTTGGACGACGAGAGGATGGCGATCTTGTGCCGTCACGAGGCCCAGCAGGGTCAGCAGGGACGAATGCTGCAGCCGCACGGCGACTGAGTAACACCCGAAACGGAACTGCAACTGCAAGGGATTTCGATTTGGAGCCTCCTGGGGATGCGATTGACGAAGATCCTGGGTCCGCATCAGAAAACGAATCACGCAGGAGCAAGTCGGAGGACGCTTCTTCACTTCCTACGAAGACTAGAGGCCCTCGCCTTCTAGCCATCGAGCGTACAGCTTTGCTTGAAACGTGGAAGAGTGCGAAGCAATTTCGCTTCTGTGGCAGGAAAAACGAAGTACAGGAGGATGAGGACTACGAAATATTGGTAATTGGACCCTGGTTACATGACTTGGAGAAATACGAGGACAAGGACGTTGGACCCAGTGATTTTTTGCTGATGACGGCGATACTGGACAGCGTCTGCGTTGCGGTCCGTGTTGGTGGTGATGACGAAGATCGCGTCATCCAATGCTGCTGGGAAATTGTGGAAGGCTACTGCTCCGAGGAGTTACATCGGAACAAGGAGTTTGTCGCCTTTGCCTCGCAGTACGGCGGACGGCTTGTATTTGATTTAGTGAAAAAAATTTTTTTGAACATGCAGCCTCATCCTGATGCAAGTAGAAGTACTACAAGAAGTGAATTCATTCAATCAAGCAGAAGCACAGACAACGCTGACCAAAGAAAAAAATTTATAAAAACAATAGTTCTTCTCGGACGGTTGGTTGCGAGAGGAGCTGCGCGACGACTTTACCCTCGCCATGCTTGCGGTGCGCAGGCACGGATGCCGTTACGAAGACTCAGTGAGTCCGCGGCTGAAGCGCGACGTCAACATCATCTTGGAGGCGCTCTCAAATCTTGGCGGACGTGGTGATGAGCAGCAGCTGGTTCTTCGTGAAATCCTCCAGCACTTCAACTTTCTTCCTGACGCATCGAAATGGAAAAGCGAAAATATCTGCGTCGCGCAAGATATTCTTCGCCTTCGCAATCTGACCAGCTACGGTGATGATGATGATTTTTTTCCGCAGCCATTGGGGATACTGCCAGAGCTGGATGTGATGTTCGCTGCCGACCCCGACTGCTTGTACGCGCATCTGCAGACGCTTGAAGACCATTTTGGTCCGCCGGGAATGCACGTCATTTTCGACGAGGTTGGAACTGACACGAAGACTGCAACGCTTTTTGCAACTCCCGATTTCGTTATGGACCAACTCCTGCAGTTTTTTTGCAAACTGGATCCACGCGTCGTAAAGGCATTTCTTGGAACCCCAGCCGGGGCCAAGTTCCGAAGGAATCGGGAATTCATGTGTGAGCTCGTTCGCGCAAACGGAGATAACTATGACGAGGGTAGTCCATCAGTGTTGGCCAACGACCAAGATCTCTGGCTACTGGCGTGGGCTTCGAAAGTTGCGTCAAGTGACTTTTCGGGCGAGTCGTGTAACGCCCGGGAGATCACAGACAGTGAAGACTTCGGTCTGGGTGAAAGCTGCAGAACCATTAAAACAGGGCGCGCAATGAGCCTACTGCGGGACGGTACCAAGTGGGTATGCACGGGGACTGCGAACCGCCCGAAAATCCCGCTGATGTTGCTGTACGCGATGGGCCCAACTACATTCTCCGAAAAGAATTACTCTTCACACATCCTTCTCGGATTCGTCTTAGGAGACGGCGAAGATTCAGACAATGAGATGAGACCGGTTCTGACGCGGCCCCCGAAATGGAAACGCACTCGCACCTCCACGGCAATACACGCTTTCGGAGCAATCGCTCGACTAGCGCTCGCATGCGGAATTTCCGGAGACGGGCTTGACAAGTACCTCGAATCTTGGACCCGCGGTGAACATCTTGCTCTGACCCCGTTCTCACGGGAGCTCCTGCCCTACAACCGCAACTTTGATCCAAAGGCCACGTACATAGAGTACATCGGTCCGCACAAAACCGGGTCGTCACGAGAAGGCGCCTCCGCTGGGAATACAGCTGATATTGACGGAGTTCCTGACATTCTCCGTGCCCAAGCCCACCTCCCACTTGTCGGCGGCGCGGGGGCGGCCTCAGAGTTCAACACGACGACCACCGTGCGCGGACCAGGACGAGGACGTTCGTCTGCTGATACGAATTCCGGAGCCGCGGCCCTGGTTCGACATCTTGGCCTTGTAGGGGCACTTCGGGAGGCTTTTATCCGCGGTGATCAGCGTTTTGTTGAAAACCTGGGAGAACCTGGTGACTTCTTCTTTTCGGGGTGGAAAAAGATACCGCTTTCTCTGCAGGAAATCGCTGACCTCGTGTGCGAGGTCGGTCACCTTCTTCCCGACGTTAGTTCTCCCAGGCGGGGTCATCCGCCATTATATGAAATTGTGAATGTTGCCGGTCGTGTTTTTCAACCGACAGGAGCTGATTCGCGGGGGGCCCTTGCTCCTCGTCCACAGTCTTCGGTCTCGACTCTCGCTTCCGTCGCCGATACGACGCTCCTCAAAGTGCTGCAAAAGGACGGGCGATTCATGTGTGAAGCTGTATACGGAAGCTATTTCACCGCCCTTGCATTCGAGATGTTCACATCGCCGAAGTCGCGGGCGTGTTCCGCTCTCGCGGTGACCACCGCCCGCATGTTCGGTTTCCTGTGCTTCCCTCGACTCGATGACGACGTTCGACTGCAACAAGAAGTCATCCTCGCCGCAGCTGAAGCAACTCTGAAGGGGGAGCGGTTGCTCTACTGGCCGCAAGAAGAAGACATGTGGCGTTTTGCGGGATTCCTAGACAACAGCAGAAATTGGCTTGCAGCTAACGCTCGCCATCTTCTTCTCGCAATCGCTAAGAACCACCAGCAGAGCGGACAAGGATCTGCCAGGGAGGCGCTCCCCCTTGTCGTAGCAGCGCTCGCCTGCGAGGTGCCCGACAAGGTATGGGAACTCCTCCGTAGCAAGTATCGGTCAGAGCTGGCCCCAGAGGTGCCGAAGAAATTCTTGCGGTCAGTTTTGAGGACCGATCGACCTATTGATCCGCAGGATGAGGACGCTCCGGATGAAGGGCCTCTGTGTGACTTTTGGATGAGCCTGAGTCCGGAACAACAAGGAGATCCGTCGCTCTTGAGGTGTATAGCGGAAACGGAATCGCCGCACCGCATCGACAGCAAATTCTTCGACTTTCTCAAATCGGAGGAAAAGGTGCAGGCGGTGCAAATGGGCCCGAATTTCGCAGATTTGGTTTTGGAGTCGTCCGACCTCTTAGCGAAATTCCCTCCGGAGAAACAATTCAGCCCCGAGTTTTGGCTGAATGTGTTACGCCATGCGACGTCGCCCCAGGAGAGACGACGTAAGTACGGCTACTATTACGCTGACTACCAGTTTCCGTGGGTTCTTCGAAGAGACGCGGCATTTCTTCATAAAGCTGTGGAGATCGATTTCTGTTTCGCCACCAAGGTTGCCAGCACAGAAGTACTTGCGGACCGACGCTTCGTTCTCGCGGTAATTCGCCAGGTGGCCGAGAAATTGCAGACGATCAGGAGTTCATGCAGCAAATTGTCTAAAGAGCAGAAAGAGGATGCCCTGGCGTTGCGGAAGTGGAGCGAACATCTGGGCATATATACAAACCCCGCAAAGAGCCTTTTGAAGGACGGCGCTCTTTCCATCGACACACTATTGTCGCGAACTTCATGCGCAAACCGGTGCGACTTCGAGATTGTCTTCGCTGCAGTGCAGCAGAACGGAAAGGCGATTCGGTACGCTGGCTGGGCTTTGCGGAACGATCGAAAAATAATCAGGGCTGCTTTGCAGCATGACGGCTTGGCGCTGCAGCACGTCCCGGTCAAGTTGCTTGAGGACGAGGAACTCTGCCTTGTCGCTGTATCGCAGAACGGCCTGGCGCTGAAACATTGTCCGATGAAAATGCGCATGGAGTGCCGCGCTGTCGTTCTGGCAGCCGTGAAGCAGAATCCGGAGGCGATTTTTTTCGCTCGCGGCGAGAAATTCCTCGGCGTTGCGGATGAGGATATTTTTCAAGCCGCTTTGAAAAGTACCACCTACGTGCACTACCTCGCTGGCACGTATTTGGATGTTGCGGATGATCACCCGCTCGTTTCCCGTCGCGCTGAATTCCTGTACGAAGTTGCCATCGCCGGCAACGTGGAGGTCCTTAGCGGCTTGAAGTGGCACGATAAGAACACGCTGCAAAACTTCGACCGTATGCTGAAGCTCGTGCAGATCGACGGCACAGCGTTGGCCTACACGCCGCTGCGACACAACTTCAAACTCGCGATGGCAGCGGTCACGAACACGGGGAAAGCACTGCGCTTCGTCTGTCCGGGCCTGCTTCGAAGCCCGGCACAGGGAAAGCAGCTAATGCTCGCCGCGTTGCGAGGCGAAAGGGGGCGGAAAGCTGCCGTCAAGGCCATACCGCGGGAGTTTCTGCAGGACGAGGAAATTTTTGCGGCGGTGAAAGAAAACAGGCGACTGTACGAGCCGGGAGAAGTAGAGGATGAAAAGCCAATTTTTTCTCCCAGCGACTTTGAGGGGATTACACTGGACGACCTGGATCTAACGGTTGACGATGAGGAACAGTCGAATCAGGAGAACGAAAACGAAAATGACGCTGAACAAGATCTTCAAGAAGAAGCGGTAGCTGCGGGGGTGGATGAGGATGCAGGGTAGGAGGTCGGGATGGGACAAGAGCAAGACGACGGGAATGTGGAACAATGAACAAAAGGCGGGCAAACGCAAAGAAACCCTATATTAAAGATGGTAGCTGCGAAAAAGCTCCGCCGCGTCCTAGGTGCTTCAATAAAAGAAACAAAAAGAATACTTAAGAATAAACTCTGACTACGTACTATCTATCAATCTCTATCTCAATCGGCAGGCAACTAGTACCATCCCATTCATTCTTGAAAAAAATTATGCGAAAAAAAGTTATTCGTTTCGCTTCCGTTTAACGATGTTACATGCACGAGCCCCACCGGCGCAGAAAATTGGTTGTTCATGTTCTTTCTCTTTGCTCTGAAGCAAGCTCGTAGTACGCTGGTCAACGTTCATTTCAGTGAGTGGGGGATGACTTGGGTGAGGGTAGAAGACGAATTAGTTGTGACACGTATACGGAAGAGACATGAACACGAACTACAACCGAGGGAAAAAGAGTATTTGTATTACCTGCGAGTGCCGTTGTTCATCTTGATATTCGTTTAAACGACCTTGACGTGGTCAACAGAGAGAAAACGTGGAGTAAGGCTTTTTATTAATTGCCTCCACATTGTCCGTGTCCTTTAACTTCTTTGTGAAGATTCGCCCCGCCCACTGCGATGTTGACCGCAGGAGCCACGGTCCCACCTCCAACCTGGGACGCGACCAGCAAGATTCCGCAGGACCACGAGCTTCTCGCAGCGGTGCACCGGGAGAAGACGGTCAGTGAGAAGTTGCACAGCAAAGTTGCGGAGTACAAGCACGCGCTGCAGGACCGCATCCAGGGCCTGGACGAGCAGATCAAAAACGCCGTGACGGAGCTGGTCGAGGAGAGCGAGACCGAGATCCGCGGCATCGAAAGCGAGCGCATCGATATTCTGAAGCAGTTAACGGACCTGCAGGAGATCCGGATTCGCTTGGAAGATATGCATCGCAAAAGTATCGTACTAGTATAAATTGCATATACAAATTTTCGCAAGAAGAAAAGTGGAATTTGTAATGCTGTTTTACTTTAGGAGGAAGATTTGTCATGCATATTTGCAATTAGAAGCACGAGTACGACTACGATAGATACTTTTGCACTGCATAAAAGAAGCGATTCAGCGAAAGCAAAAACTGAAGCAGCGCACGGAGACGGAGCTGAAATCGGGTAGGAATCGAGCGCTGAAGCAAAAACGAAACCAAGATGTAGCGGCACAGGTATTTGATAAACGCGAAAAATAGTTGCATTCGGATTGTGGATGCAGGTTTTTAATGCAACAATAACAAACATTTGCAACATTGCGACTGAACAAAGAACACGCGGCACATGCGTACGACTTCGGCTGTCGGAGACATCACGCATGAAAGCATTTCCGGCCTCAGATACTAAATGATCGATCCCACAGATGCTCATCTGAAAGTACGAAGTTTGACGAAAGCATGTGGATGTGCGTGCATGATCTGAAGAGTTTTGTAAAAGACCGAGAAGAAGATGAAGCGACACCGTTTTCTCTTTCGATGAATGCGGACGATCTGCATCTGCTCAACCATAGATGATACATGCCGAAGATGCCATTCCGCCAAGACAGGCTAAAGTATCGATTTATTATCAGTTGCTCGCCGAGCTTCTGGAAGGGCTTGGCGGGAGAGTGCGGAGCACCCCGAGGGAAAATGCGCAATTTGGGCAGCCACAAAGGCGGGCTGCCGCAAATGACGGAATTGTGCAACTTGTTCTTGGAATTTGCGCACCTTCCCTGGCCAGTATGCCCTCGTGCATAACGTTACGCGCGACGGCATAGTGGCCTCGAGAAAAGCTACTTTGTTTGCAGGGGCCTCGAAAGGATGCCCCGCTGCGAGTTCGCCGGATTTCGAACGCAATGCTTATCTCAGCAGGAGCCTGCGGGCCGCCGCGGACGACACTACTTAGCTGTCGGTCCGCGGGGAGGTTGTGGGGCCCGGGATGTCTTCGACGTCTTCTTCTTCAGTCGCGGGCCGCGGTTGTGCTCGCGGCCGCAACCGCAATCTGCGGCCCGCGGCTCAAGAAGAAGGGGCGGCTCTCCAATAGATGGCACTTGTTCTCGTTTGCGTCGACTGCCGTGCGGCGCGCGGCGATGTTAGAAAAAGCAAAAGGCTGGTGGACCTTCGCGCTGGTTAGAAAGATGTCCACGCACGCACTTGGTATACCAGTAGCGCCCCGCGACCTTTATACATGTCGATGCCTCTTCTTATTCATTTCCAGGTCCTCGCCGAGCTTCGCGACGAGCTTGGCGGGATTCTGCGGAGTCTGGCCGTCCTGAAAAAGGACGACTCGGAGATTCAGTACGACGTTGAGAAGCTGTACCGCGCCAAAGAGGTCGTGGACTACGTATTGGATGCCAAGAAAACGCAACAGAGCATCGACACCGAGCTCCTGCACGCAAGGTTCAACTTCAAAATAGTACCCGCTAGTAGTGCTGGCGAAGGAACAAGTGTTTTGGTAGCGTGAGTGCAGCAAATACATGATTGAAAGTATGTTCTTCTTGTTTCCAAAGGTAAACGAACTGTATGTAATGTAGAAATTCGCCTACTTGTATTTAGCATTTCTGTGCTTGCCTTGTAGTGAAAATCAATGTAAGATGCATGGAATAGAGTGTAAGTGAATATATACGATGTTGCTGAAGAGGCAAAGGAAGCAAGTCTGAATCTGAAAGAGCGTCGTAATATCTAAAAATTGCACTCTGCGCATTCTCGGTTCTCGATTGTTTTTTGAATCAATCGCGAAGAAGAGAAAACGACCTTTGGCTTTGTGTTGTTCGTCTTTGTCGATGAGTCCTGCTCGTTTTCGGATAAGAGAACTTTAGAGCGGAGGTGTGGTTTATCTTTATCTCTGCCCGCCGCGTTTGCGTTGTTTTTCTCTTCGAGTTCGAGGTAGAGTTGTTGACGTCGGATTGATGTTTTTCGTTGTAGTCGATGAACCAGTTATTTCATGACCTGCGAGTAAGTACTAGACCAAGACCAAGAGCCTCCACACGCTGCATTCGAGATTGGCTTTCTCATCTGGGAGTTCGCTCTAAGTGTAAGTTTAATCTCTTCGTTCCATCTACCAGTACAAGCCGCACTTCCACCAGTGAAATCTTCAACAACACGTAGGTGTAGGACCTAGGAATACGGAAAAACTTCCGCAAGAACTACAGAAGATGCAGAACCCCACGAGCGTCACTGCGGCGCACCAGGTCGACGACGACCTGGATTCTGAGGAGGAGCGCGAATTTCTCCGGGCCCAAGAGTTGAACGAGAAGCTGAAGGCGCTGATTGCGGATATGCAATACAAATTTCCCGTACATGTACAAAACGCATCACAAACTTCTCCAACTTTGAGTGTCAAACTTGTCATGCTGACTAAGATTGAAGGTAATAAATTTTGTCATGTACTAGAGACAGCATTTGTACGTGTACTGCAAATTTACTGTGGATATCGGAGGCCGAAAACGCACAGCAGCAGTACGGGCACCCGGGCGCGAAAGGAGCAGGCCGTGGTCGGGGTGGAGCGGGTGTGTCCACCACTACCCAAGGCTCCGGTGGCTCCTCCTCCGGGCCCGCGACCGATGGGAAGGGCGCGGGGCGACAGCAGGCAAAACCGGCGGGACATGTGGACTGGAGTCACGACAAAAACCAAATCGACGACATCAACAAGGGCAACAAAAGGTTGCTCAACAAGTTGGTAGCGATCAAGGAGCGAGACCCGAGATCGGGAATCACCGCGGGCGGGGGGAAAGGTATTTGAGGACCTACTGCGTTTTTCACTACTTCATAATTTGAATTTTGGCATGAAAATGATACGTCGACCAGTAGGCGTTGTTATTTATTGTGTAGCATGGTTCTGGTAGACTTTCGTGCTGTATGGAAAAGCGTTTTGCTGTAGCTTCCGTTGTTCCTCACCCGTTTCCAGTAGCTAGTGTTGCAACTGTCGTGCAACAATCTTTTCTTCTGTGTTTCTGCCAGGCTCGACGAGCCGCGGCGTGCCGCCAAGCCTGCAGGCGCCGAAGATGTCTTCCGTGGCCATCAACCGTCAGCGCGAGGAGCAGCGGGTGCACCAGGAGAACGTGAAGATCGTCGAGCGGCTGGAGCGCGCCCGCGGTTTACAGGGCAACGCCAACCGAACCCGGGGCGGGGCGCCGTCGCAGCAACAGCAGCTAACCTCTGGCGCAGGAGTCTCCTCCACCGGCAGTGCAGTGAAGCACAAAAAGCTGCCCCCCGGGTGGACGCGCGGCGTGGGCGGGCAGATGCTGCCGCCGCCGAAGCAGCGATGGGGAACGAAGCAGAAGTACGATGCCGGCGATTGGCAGAGCTGATTATCGCAAGTCTAGAATATGTTTGAACTTGAAGTGGGACGAAAAGATTTTTTATCGTGAGTTTCTTCTTGACGTCTACTTGATAGCATTGTGAAAAAATTATCGATTTCGGGTTTTTCACTTTCAATTGCGCTTCGATTCTACACTAAATTGAAATTGATGTACTTGCGATATTACTTCAACTTCTTTCAGTTATATTTCCTTCGTGAAGTAGATTTCAAACAAAGTCAAAGTGTCGATGTTTGTATGCCTTGACAGGCACTAGATTGAGGGAAAAATACCCCTACAGAGCTGATCTGGTGCATGTGGTAGCAGCTGATGTCGATATCACTGATATCGCTGGAAAAATTCACCTGCCGCGCTTCTGCTTTTCAATTGTGGTGCTAAGACTAGTCGAGATATCTGATGAAAGAGCGAGCTTTGATAACCGGAGATAAATTTATCAGGGAGCACCTAAATATAGTGGGTGTTGTTGCTTTCCAACCATCTCCATCGCGTGTTGAGCTAAGATAAAAGATTTTGTGATAGATGAAAATTCCGAAGAACGAGAGCTTGTCTAATATCACGATGCCTGAAGGTCAACTCCGATGCAGCGGAAGAATCTCCCTTTATGTTCGGACAATGGTGCAGCTAGTATGTCCTGTTTGGTCGACTTCTGCGATTTCAGTGTCGATCGAGGAATGCAGATAAGCATGATCTTATGCCCGGCGTCGGAGCGGCCCGTCTTCAATTGGATTTGGATGTGGATGTTGGAACTTCTGCGATGTTGACGATCTTTACTACTACAAACCCGCGGACTAAAGTGATTGATCTAGCTATTCCTATTGTTTCGTTGTTTAGCACGCTTCTTCACAACCTTTGCTTTCAGTATCAGTTTCACCTCTGCTCAAGATGTCTCTAGCAAATAACTTCTCTGTCGTTGCACTTTTGTCCTTTGTGTTTCTGTTCGTATTTTGCTTTTGGCCGTACGACGCCCGGGCGGGGGATTCTTGGAGGTATGATTCGCTACTTTGTGCCGTCTTTAGCGAAAATCAAAAACCAGCGGCACAGCAAAAAACAAAAATTTCTGCGTCGAGTTCTGCACCATCTTCGACGACCACTGCGAAGCAAAGTACAACGGTTGATGATGTTAGCCGATCATCTAATCCTGCTTCTTCTGTCGGAACCGCTGACCAAGAACTTCCCCCACAAGAAACTGCCTCCAGGAAAGCCCAAGCGGAAGCTGCCTTCCTGTCCACGGCCAAAGAGCTTTGGAACCCCGAAAAAGTGTCGAAGTTCAAGGCGGTGAACGTTGGTGACTACAATCAATGCCATAAACGGGAACACTCCATCACCTATTTCCTCCTCTCCGGGCACTTCCGGACCTTCGACAAGAAACTGCCGAACTTTCTGAGCTTCGTGCAATCTGCGCCGTGCTTTTTTGTAATTCTAACCGTGCGGGAAAAAATCGAGGCGAATGGATCCGCCTGGTGGGGAAAGCGGAACGGGGAGGGGTTGCAGAAAATCAGTGTGACGGAAAGGATACAGAAGTTGCAGAGCGATAAAGATTTCCAGAAGTTTCAAAAGAAGATCGCTTCCAGTGGACCGACAAGTGCGCCGCCGCGTCGTCACCTTTCACAAGCCGGGAAGCAGCTTGGTCTACAACTTGAGAACAAGAAAGCTACAACATCCTACGTGAATTTTGCCTATGCCGTGAACGAGCAACTTTCGGACACACGTGCCGACCCCGAGACAAACGCCTATACACTAATGGAGGCAGTATCGCGGGCACACAGGATTCCACGCAGCCCAGGGGACGTGCTGGTGTATTCCAGGCCGGATATGCTCTTCTCGCACACGGTGAATTTCAAGAGCCTGGCGAAGCTGGCGGTTTTGTATCACAAGCTTGATGATCGTGATGATCCTTTGGTAAAAGGTCGTGCGAGTGCAGCTGCGGGTGGTTCTCGAAATCATGAAAACATTTTCATCGACGATGAAACGAGATGGAGAAACATGAACATCACTGACGCGCTATTTCGGAATACAGAGATACCGCCTACGAGGACGTTGAACAGACTCGTTTCAGGTCGGCCAGGAATCGCTTGGTCCTCGACTGATATCGAACAAGCACTGGTTGATGGCGTCAAAACCGAGCTTCTAATGGAAAATCATGGAAAAGGCATGGAAAAATATTCCAACTCAAGCTCTGCTTCTTCATCTTCAGACACAAGGACAACAGCGCCGTCGCTTTCAACTTCTGCTTCAGCTTCTCCTCAACGCGGACTTGCATCCACCCTAATAAAATCCTTCGCGAAAAACCTCCAAAGACACGCTTCAGGTGGCTTCGCCCTTCTTCTGCCCCACCACGCGGGAACCTACGGGGTGAAGTTTGATCCGAGCGAGATTTTCTTTGTCTGCAACTACCGGTATTTCAAGGGTGTGGTCAAGGATTTGGTTTTGGTCGGCTCGGACCGTTTTCCGCAAGCAGAAAGAGCAGCGCATAATGTGGCGGGCGGCTGTTGTGTTGGAAATTTGGGGCTGGATAAGAAGATCAACGAGACAGTGAAAAAGATGCTGATAGAAGAAGCAGGGGACGATGTGAAAAGTGTTTCAACAGTGACCAAATTGCACCCGAAAAATGTCGACGTATTTTTCCAGACTACTGACCCTGCGAAGGTGGTGAGGAAGTACTTTCAACATCAAGAACAGGAGAAAAAATCCCTGGGCGGGTCCTTCTCGTACTATCCACGACTGGAAACCCAGCAGTGCTGCGTCACCGGACCCTGCGGGCACCCGTACCAGCGCTTTCTGGTTCACAACCCCAGTCGAAGAAAGGATCACTTGTTTTTCATCGGACCCGGACTGGCGGTCCACGCCTACCGTCTTCGCACCGGAACTTTTCAAACTTTTTTGAACGGGCCTGGGAGGCCGGATTTGGCGCAGCCCAAGCGCGTGTTGCCAATGAGGGGAAAGATTGGCGAACTCGATTTGACAAGGAACGTCGCGCGGCTCGTTGGAGGAGTGGATTGCGAAAGCAGTATGATCACAATGCCCAACGAAGGTCTTGTCCCATTTCTTGGTCGTCCAGATGAGAGCACGATGGCAGTTGCGGCTAGCAAGGCCCCGACTTTGGGCAGGAAAATGGATGTCCGATCGATGCGCTTCATTCTCGAGTCGCTTGTACGCGCAGCGTTTTCTTCATCCGACGAGAAAACTATTCAGGGAAATACAGAGGCTGATGCGATGAAAGCGAATGTCACAGCTCCTGCCACCAGGGATGCGTTGTGGACGTCATTGTCCAACAAGGGCGCAACAGGACTATCTGGCGCGGAACCCGGAATCAAGAGGCAAAGCTTGGAGATGCTGCTCAAAGTTCTGTTCCGCATCTCCGACATGGATAATCTTGTCAAGGGGTACCACCCGCGGATCGTGCAAGGGGCCCGCTCAGACTCGCTCTTCTTCGTGGGGAAGCGAGATATCGAGAATTTGCTTGACGCAGTTAAAGGTCTAGCAGCCGCAGGTACTAGCAGGTGACGGCAATGAAGATAATGTCCACTGCAGAACAAGTCGGAGGGTTTTTTGCGTATTCGTCGAAATAACGCAGTTTCGCAAAGCGAGAAGGCACCCCGCGGCAACGACAACGAGGGAAAGGCGCAAAAATTACGAAACACACCAAACAGGTAGAGTCAACAACTTAGCATCACAGACGGCATCAGGAGCAACACATAGATAGTTCACGTGAAGCTCGTCAAACGCGTCAGGGCCATCGTATAGAGGCACGACTGTCACAGTCCACACATAAAAAAATGAAAAACGCTACCAGTGAGAAGTTTTTTTCGATCCCGCACGCCCGCATGAGCATAATGCACATTCAGACTGACGTACGCGCATGATGAAGTGATAGTAACGATCCTCTGCTCAGAAATGGCGAAAAAGTCTACGTGGTAGTGTCGAAGAACAGAAAAAAACCCAGGTATGCTCCTGAAGTTCACATTCGATCATTATCTAGTACCCAGCACTCGTTGCATTTGAACTTGTGCATCAAGAAGTCGCTGTTGTTCCAAATCTACGCTCAGAGGGCATGATGCAAATAGCCCCGCCAACATTTGGATCAACATCATTTTATCATTTTATCAAATTAAAGAGTCCTTTCCCGTTCTTGTACCTGTCGCTGCCATCCAAGAAGTTATAGGGGAGGATGTTGACAGGATCCGTTGGAAACCGTACAAAAGATCCGATTATCGATTAGAATCCACTTGCTTCAAACCTCAACACGCATCACTAGCGACACACCTCAGTCAGTACGAATTTCAGGAGATGGGACGGACATTGTTGAATTTGTAGCTGCTGATAGTTGTCGAACTACATATGAATTACCCTCAGTATTCAATCGAAAGGAAGAAAGGACTACGAAACCATAAGCGCCGTACGACCTTACAACTGAATCAGAAGGAACCTCCCCAATAGAACACAACGAAGAACATGGCGACCTCAACTTCAGCGACTACTTCCTCGGGCCCCTTGCTGCACGAGAGCAATGTGCACCACGATTTGGTGGACAGCTTACTCTACATCGAGGGCAAAGCGGACCCGAATAGCGCCGAAGCGCGACTGGTGGACGAACTCGTTGCGGAGGAAGTGCGACAGAAGGCGGCAGAACATAGCCCCTCAAACAATGATACCACCAGCCACGACACGCTGGAAGCCGGCGCGAATATTTTCATCCAGTCGCTGGGGAAGAGCTCTAATCACTTGTTCACCCGTGCGGACGAGTTGCAGCTCGAGGCGGCCGGACAGTTTGTGGACGAGCCCGCGGAAATCAGCGATAGTAAGGGTGTCTCGCGAGACTTGTTGAAGCAGGAATTTTACCGGATCATGGCGAAGCAGCAGGGCATGCAGAAGTTGGACAACACCAAGTACCAAAATCTCGATGGTCCAGATCAATTTTCCCAGGGCACCGAAGCCGCCTGGAAGGACGCGCTGCGCAACGCCCGGCTCATGGCCGGGTGCAACGATTTGCGGTTGGCAAATCTGGAGCTGTTGCTGGAGTCCGGCCCGAAAGCGGCCGCGGAAGTCAGAAAGGCAAACCAGAGCCTCGAGGGACAGCTCACGCAGGAGGTACTAATGTTACATATGGTTACTTTTCATCATGATAATGATTTCTGTGATTTTCGGTGTCGTGAGCTACTATCCTAGGTTTCAATTTGAAGATGAAATACCAAAAGCAAAGTAGACCCGTATTTTACCAAAAACCACACGCCCACAGGTAGCCCAACTCCGCAAAGAGGCGGAATCGATCAATCAGAAGCGGAAACTGGGCCAGATTTCGGGGCAAAGCGAGCTGAAGGACTTGCAAGTGAGTCACGACCGGTACCTGGATGACAACCGAAAAGTGGAAGCCGCGGTGCTCGGGCTCCGAAAAGAAACGGAACGTCTCAAGCGGATGGCGAAAAAGCGGAAAGTGCTGCCCAACGACTGGCGAGATCCCACGATTAACGACGCGCCCAAGCCACTACAGAGTTACGAAATCGTCAACAGCAGCGCAGCAGAGGGCGGGGAGGCAGAAAACGGGCCTCAGGAACTAAATAACCGACCCGCAATTGATCCAGATGATTTGTGAAGACAACATGATAGAGATGAAGAAAGACGATCAAATGTTATACCACACACGTTATGACTTCTCTTTGCCCCTAGTTGTGTCACGAAAGCATTGAACATCAAAACTAAATGAGGAGCTGCTCAAAGTAGTCGCCGCTGCAGCAGCATATTTTCATATTTTTGTGTCCAGTGTTCGTGAAGTATTGATGAATTACAGTAAAAAAACGAAGAGATGAGAAGTGGTGGGCAACAAGTTCTTGCTCAACCTATTACAGCACATAGGAGGCTCAGTATGAAAGTGTGCCCACCCACACGACAGGAGGTGAAACGAGGGAGGTAGAGAATAAAGCGAAAAACACAAGTGCTTTCCGAGAAAATTTATGAGGAGTTCATTTTCATGAACCTTCACATCAGGCTAAAGCCAACCTCATTGACCTTCTGACAAGCTAAGTATTACCCCATATTAGACTTCTGATCGAATTCGAAACGCTAGAAGAATTCCCCTTTGTGGCGGGATTTATTGCTGTACTCTGATTCCACCTTCATGTACATGTTTACCCTCATGTGCCTCGCTCCAAAAACGAACCAAATCAAGATTTCCCCGTCCTCTCGTCTCGTTCGTTTTGCATGTCACCGCTGATGTTTGGCACGCGGGGCGGCACGGAAAAGGCGAACTCTCTGACAGCCCACAATGGCGACGAAACCCAGGTTATGCATTGCAAATATGTCTGGGTCTGGAACAAGGTTGCAGCTTGTAATGCAGTCTTTGGATTCCAAAAAAAAATCTGTATTGCGTGACCAGCAACAGGAGTCCAGTTTGTGTTCTCACGCGGAGAGGGCGTTTCTTATGCGGGATAGGCATCAGAGAGCCCTCAAAAAATCTGTGATGCTAGAGAATGCATATACAGGCATCATGGGTCATACAAAATATGCATGACAATAAATCCCGGAATCTTCCAGACGACCCAGACATATTTGCATTTGATACAGGTGGTGGCCATGCGCAGCCGGGACTCGGAGAACCTGGTCCTCACCGAGGACGCGTTTCAAACGATATTAACCACAGGAGATGAAAATGGACCCCAGGGGGATCATGCCCCAGTCACAATTCTTGAAGGGCTGAACCGAAATAGGGCGATCAGCACGAACTCGCCCAGCATGGAGCAGCACGACGGCGACTCGCCGACAGCAGGGGGGGATAATTTATTTTCCCCGGGGGGTAACACGAGGTCGAAAAACTCGTCCTCCGGCCGGGCCCCGCACGAATCGCCCTCGTCCGCATCAGATCGCGGGGAGATGATCGGCCGGATGACCTCCGCAGAGTTGAACTACGCGTCGGCGGTCCTGCGGAAGGAAACGGAAAAGGGCCTGCAGCAGCGCCAGTCAGAGCGGGACTTGGCGGATGACGACTCCGGGGAAGAGGTGACCTACATGAACCCAAGTTTGAAAAAGAAAGACGCAAAGAAAGTGGGCGCTTTTGCCGGCGTGTTCGTGCCCACGTGCGAAAACATGTGGGGCGTGCTCATTTTCCTGCGGTTCTACACGATCGTCGGGAACGCAGGGGTGGGATTGGCGCTGCTCGCGGTGTTTTTGTCCTTCTCCATGGCATTCCGTACTTTTTTTGTTTTGCTTTGGATTTCTTGCGAAAGTTTGGACTATGTGCTGGAAATCAGAAAACCAAAACTGTATAAAGGACGATGCACGCAGCTTGATGCAATTGCAGTGTTTAACGCGGCCAAATTAATCAGCATGTGAATGTGATCTGAAATTGTTATTCTTTTCTACAGTGACCGCATCTTCGATGTCCGCGGTCGTTTCT
The DNA here is from genome assembly GCA_905178155.1 of Amoebophrya sp. A120. Lineage (NCBI taxonomy): Eukaryota > Dinophyceae > Syndiniales > Amoebophryaceae > Amoebophrya > Amoebophrya sp. A120. The sequence continues at coordinate 1,288,207 of CAJINV010000020.1, read as the reverse complement.
TCTGGCGGCTTCGTCAGTGAAGGCGGCCCCTACTACATGATCTCCCGGGCAATGGGCCCGGCTATCGGTGTCACAGTTGGTCTGCTCTACTGGCTCGGGATATCGCTGCTGGCAGTGCTGGAGACCCTAGGTAAATGTCAAACACTAACATGATTCACACTGCTTGCTATGCGATACCGATTTTTCTTCTTGGTGTCGTTTTTCTTGTTTGATGCCACCGCCATCTTGTCTGCTTGCAAAGGATAGAAAACGAACACCACGTTGCTGCATGTCATAAAACTACGAAAAAATCACAGGCGCCGTCGAGGCCTTGCTAATCGCGAGGCCAGAATTGAACAGCGGCGGTGCCATGCGGGGCTTTGGGAGTATCGTGCTCCTCGGGATGGTGCTGATGGTCTACATGGGCATCAAATTTGTGACCAAAATGGGTGTCGTGTTCGTCGTGGTGGTCTTTTTCACCCTGTTAATGTTCTACGTGGGGATTTTCATGACCGACGGCTCGGAGACTGCCACGGGGGGGACCAATTTTAAGGGCCCCGACGGGCAAGTAACGGGGATTTCGGCGTCGACCTTGGAGACGAACCTGGGGAGCCACTTCGGTGACGGGGTCGATTTCGGCGTGGTGATGTCTCTGTTCTTCCCCTGCTTCACCGGAATTCTCTCCGGCGCCAACCGGGCGGACATTCTGAAAAACCCGCCGAGGGACTTGAAGGTCGGGACCCTCGGCGCAATTACGTTTTCCCTCGTCATGTACTCGACCTTCATGATCTTTTGGGGCGCGGTAGCGAAATACCCCTACCTGCGCGGGGACTGGGAAGACTGCAACGAGGCCGAGGACGAGCTCTGTCGACAGAAACGATTGCTGCAGGATGAAACATCATTTTCAACTTACGGTGTAACAACGGCGCACGCGACTACCATGGGTGAATCATTTGCAGCAGAAGTAGGAACTGACGCCGCAAGCACAGCGTCCGCGGCTAGAAGAAATCTTGCTGGGGGCTCCGCCGGTGCGTACGTGTTTGAGGAAATTGCCTGGACGCCGTTTCCCTACGCCCCGCACATCGGGATCATCATCTCATCCATTTCCCAAGCCCTCCAGTGCCTGATCGTCGCTCCCCGGCTCCTTCAGGCGATAGCGCGGGATAACGTCATCCCGTTACTAAATGACGTCGCCCCCCTGTCCCGCCACGGCGAACCGATTCGCGCGTTGTTCTACACCTACGTCGTGTGCGCTGCCCTGGTGCTTGTCGGCGAACTGAACCTAGTCGCGCCGCTGCTTACCATGTGCTTTCTCGCGTGCTACATCAACATGAACTTGTCCTGCTTCATCCTCACCTGGCTCAAGGCCCCCTCCTGGCGGCCCGCGGGGATCCAGCGGAAGCGGTGGCGCATATGGTACAAGGTGTGCGGGTTGACCGGCGCGGTGCTTGGCGTGGTGATCATGTTATGCAGTGCAAAAGTATCGTACTCGTATAAATGCATATACAAACTTCCTCAGTATGAGAAATGAATATGAAATTTGTACATTCTTATTTACCTTAAGAAAAAGATAATTTGTAATGCATGATTGCAATACGAGTGCGATACTTTTGCACTGGATACATGTTTATCGTCCAGTGGGCATATGCACTCGTCACCTGCTTTCTCGCCGTCGGTCTCTACGTCTACGTGGACTTTCGCGCCGAGAGTAGCGAGTGGGGCAGCGGATTGGACGGGATCAAATTCCATCTCGCGTTGAACTCCCTCCTTTCCCTGGAAGAAACGCAGAGACACAAGGTAAACTGGCGCCCCCAGGTGCTGATCCTGTACCGCGTGCACATGGCGGACCTATCCGCCGCCGCGGGCATCTCCGCAAAACGGACCAGACACCACGAGATTCTTCAGTTTTACAGCCAGCTACGGAAAGGCCGAGGGATGTGCGTCGTCGCGGCGGTTCTGGAAGGGAACCGGAACAGTGAGAAGATGCTGAAGAAGGCCCGGATTGAAAAGGACATCATCATTTCCATCATGAAGCAGAACGACATCCTCGGGTTCGCGCAGGTCGTCGTCGCTCCTACCTGGGCGGAGGGCGCGAATTACATTTTGCAGCTGACGGGTTTGGGCGGCTTAGTCCCTAACACGGTGTTGATGGCCTGGCCCTCCAACTGGGCCTCCCAGCCCCTGGCGATCAAGCGCGAAAAGGCCGTGGCGTTCTGCGACATTGTCACCGCGGCGCACGCGGAAGACAAGACGATTTTGATTGCGAAAGACCCGAAGGATTTTCCCCTGCAGCCGTGCCACGGCACAATCGACGTCTGGTGGATGATCCACGACGGCGGACTGATGATTCTGGTGACCTGGCTTTTGCAGCAACACAAGATCTGGCGGGACTGCAAGATGCGGGTTTTCACCGTGATGGAAAACATCACGGAGGAGGAAGCGTCCATCGCCGCCCGGGTTTTGACCCAGACACTGCAGAAAAAGCGCCTACTAAACGTGGACGTGGAGGTGATTATGGCGGAACACGCGTTCGTCGAACCCTTTTCGCACCACGCCGACCACCAAAACGAGCACTCCACCCTGGATCTCTTCTACGATAGCATTGCGGACGTGGAGCGACAGGCGGCGCATCGAGAGCGGCTGTCGGGGGGGAGCAACGGCGTGTTGGCGAACGGGCCCTATTCCGGCGCGACCCCCGGGGCGCTCGTGGCGAATGGCATGAGTGGAAATGGCTTGTTGAACGAGGCGGACGCGCGGGCGGACGCGGAACGGGCCGCGTTCTTGGAGGAACTGGAAAAAATGTCCCTGAACAGCGGCGAGAAGGCGCACCGACCCCACCGCGGACTCCCGCAAACGATTGAAGACTTGCTTCCGCAAAAGAAGCACAAAAAGTCGGTCGCGATGGCGCGGGAGAGCGAACAGATCAACATCGCAGCCCGAGGCAGCAACAACCTCAATCTCGCAGCCGCAAGAGTGTCCGGAGCCGCTGACTCAGCGATAGGGGTTGCAGGGGGGGACTCGCCGCACGCAACGGTACTTTTTATGATCACGACGTAGCACTGGCACTGGCTGTGTTTAATACGACGTGTTGCACCGTCATGGATACGAAAGTGTTGTCATAAACCAAAGTTCAGAATGATTTGAAAGCCTTTCCTGTGTTTGTTCTTTTGGAGAAAAAAATCCAACGATGTTGAAAAACCGCCAATCAAAAATTTTCATCAGAACTCCTGCCCGGATATCGTGGTTACTAGGGATGGTGACCCTCGGTTCAGTTCCTCGTCTGCGACGGCCGGCACGCGCGATGTAAGCGGGCGCGCGATGCGTAAAAAGAGCTTTTCCGTGCTGACCGTGGGCCGCGACGACGAGGTGATCGAAGCGACGACCCCGGGAGGCCACATTCTTCGGGACCGCAAGGTTGGTACGTGTGACGAGGACGAGGAGCAGATCGTTATACGGGAACTGCAGTGCCAGACCGCCGCCCCGCCGGCGCGGAACACCGAGCAGCGGGCGCACCAGAACGGGGCCGGGGCCAAGCAGCAAGCCACCACCAAAGTGGTGCGGGTAGACCAGATCAACGCGCCAAATGGAAATGGCGGTGCAAAGAACGGCGGCATTCCCCCGGGGAGGCTGTCCTCCTCGTCCTCTGCCTCGGCGGACGGTGCGCTGGCGCAGATCGCGGTCGCGAAACAGGGATCTAGCAGCCGCAGCTACGACGCAGACGCGGTCCTCCTGGACGAGGGAAAAACTGGCGGGGATCGCCAAGTGCCGCATGCCGTCAGCACGGGAGCAGGTATACAATTGCCTGTCAGACGTTAGGGTCAGTATGTGAAAGTGTACATTATGAGATGCGACACCGTGCTGGTCCGTGTTTTGAGAGAAGGAGAAGACAAGAGTTTGTCGCGCAGCCCTTCCCCTTCCGACAGGGCATCTAGTTCTGTTGCAATCAATCTATTATCACGATCACGATCTTGGTTCGACCGCTCAAAAACACTACTTATATCGTATCGTATCAGTTCTCGTCGCGCAGCGCAACAGTGCAGCCCCGAGTAAGCCTGGAGACATGAGATCCGTGGATGACATCGACCTCCACCTGCCATCGGAGGGCCTCCGAGATCAGGCGTCCTCCGCGACACACCAGAGCTCGGTGTCCTGGGGCCGGCACTTCCAAGGACGGTCCAATCCCGTCACAATCGCCCTGCAGAACGAAACGCGTGGCGGCTCCAATTCTAGGCAAGGGAGTAAGGGGAAAAGCAGCTCGCTCCCGGAAATTCCAGAGCAGCACAGCTTGCTGTACTAACGAATTGTGGTTTTGCTTCTTTAAATAATATCCTTGGTTTGGTCTGCTCGCTCTCGCATGAGCAATTCACTCAAGTTCCATTAGTACTGCTATGTTGCACTCGCGCCGCCGTGTTGGCACAACGGCGCGGCAACTTCTTCATAATTGAGGGACCATAGAAACATAGACGAGCTGACTCAAAGGCTTGTAGATTTTGCAGCGTCCGTAGATATGTAGTGCATGGAAGTCCTCGAGGACGGAGCCCGGGAGACTTTCATGCGCTCCGTCCCTGGTCCACATGCGGTCGGTTGCTTGAAAGGATGAAGCAAACAACCGACCCAAAGAAAACGCAAAGTGACTACATTCCATGGGCCCTAGCTTCCGCCGGGGCTACTGACCCAACGCGGCATCAAAAAGCCTCAGTGGCCTAACGGGCGGACGGGGGGGCAAGTCGGCTGCGCCGAGTGCCGGGAGCCGGGTCATTTGCGAACGCACCCTGCCAGAGGCATCGCCGTGGCCACGGAGGTAGTTAGAAGCAAGCGCACAAGGAAGCGCAAAACTCAAGAAACGCGGCAGCAGGCGTAGAAGTAGGCGCAGGAGTAGGGGAAGAACTAGGCGCATTCATAGGCGTAGAAGTAGGCGTAGAAATAGGCGTAGAAGTAGGCGTGGGAGTAGCCGTAGAAGTAGGCGTAGAAGTAGGCGCAGAAGTAGGCGCAGCAGTAGGCGTAGAGGCAGGCGTAGCGGTAGGCGTGGGAGTAGGCGTGGAAGTAGAAGTAGGCGTAGCAGTCGGCGTTGGTTCAGGTTGTTGGGGTAGCAGTCGACGTAGTCGAAGCGGCATCGCGGGGGGCGAGGGGTACAAGAGCAGAGGCCTTACCAAGGGCGTAGCCGTAGTGGCGCTGCTAGGGGCGAGCGTGCGAGGGAGTAAGGCCCACCCGTTTTCCTTGCGCATGTTGGGCGGGATGGCGCCGAAGTGACACGGCTGGACGGAGCGCAGGGGCGGCGGCCGCGCGCTTTCGAAACTAACAACCGTGCCCCGAGTCTTGCGCTGCCCGCCCGCGCGGCTGCATGCTGACTAGCGCCGAGGGGGCGCGCCACCAAGCGAAACCAGGGACGGAGGGCGGCACAATGGGTGGCCGGGGTGGGGGGAGAGTCGGCCTGCCAGGTCGCTACCTCCCGGCTTGCTTATATATTTACGAAAGTGCTGCGCCCCGCCATTTTTTTCATCCTAGCCGAGACCCTGACCCGGGGCCGCCTCGCCCGCGCTGCTAGCTTGGCTCGGGCGTTTGGGGCACAGCCGCTGACTGGCGCGCTAGCGCTAGCTTCCCCCAGAGCACGGCGCTTGCCCCCTCGCCCGGCCCCGTGGCCCCCCCGGTCGGTGGCCTGACCCACCCTGCCCCCACCCACGCGGGGGAGGGCGGCGGCCGTCTTCTTCCAAAAGACTGGCTGCAGGAGTGCGCCGCCGCTGTCCCCTGGGAGGGCGGGCGGCGGAGAGCAGCGGGCCTCGACCTAGTCGCCGCAAGATAGCGGCAACATGCCCCCGATACGTACTTACGGCCGCGACATATTTTGGCAGCTACTTGCGCCAGCGTGTCTGTTTATTGCGTGTGGACGCTTCCTCCACCGCTTTGGTGCAAAGGAGAAAATGGCTGGCGCAGGGGGAAAAAACAGGGCCCCTGGACGTTCCCGGGCGGGCGCTAGGGGAGCGGGGGCGTAAGGGGCGCAGGCCGGCGGGAACGGGTGCGCCGCGAGAGCAACAAGGGGCGGCCCGGGGCCTGCCGGGGTCGCAGTCACACCCATAGCAGGGACCCAACCTGGGTGCGGTGGGGGTTGTTCGCTAGCTCTCCGAAGGCGGGGCGGTTAGGTCTTTGCCGGCAGGGCGTTAGGGTTATTAGAAGGCGGGCCCCATATGTGCTACCAGGAGCAGGAGCAAGAGGCCCTACCAGGGGCAAGAAGTTCTATCAGGCGCAAGCTGTGCATGTGCCTGCCGAGGCGAGATATAACGCATTGCGATGGAAAGGGGGCGCTAACACTACAAGGAGCAAGAAGTCCTACCAGGGGCGAGGCGTATGCGCAGGGACAAGATGCATTGCGAGGGGCAAGATGCACTGTGAGGGGCAAGATGCACTGCGAGGGGCAAGATGTACTGCGAGGGGCAATATGTACTGCGAGGGGCAAGATGTACTGCGAGGGGCAAGATGTACGGCGAGGGGCAAGATGTCTCGCGGGGGGCAAGATGTACTGCGAGGGACAAGATGCACCGCGAGGGGCAAGACCTAACGCAAAGCCTTTGCGTTAGGTTCGACCTAACTGCAAACTTCTTACTTGCCCTTTGCGGCAAAGGGCAAGTAAGAAATACTGCCAGGGCTAAGGGGCAGGCGCCAGCACGCAGGGGCAAGAGGTTCCACCAGGAGCAGGGCGCACCGCGCGGGGGGCGACGAGGGGCGCTTTTATATTGAAGGGGGCAAGCGGTTCCCTTCTGAGCGAGGGGGCAGGGGCGCCACTGCGTCCAGGGCTCGGGGTATTTTTGTAGCGCCTAGGGGCTTCCTTGTCGTGTATCGTGCCGAACCGCTACAGCTTAAGCCGTAGAATTTGTCGCAAATATTTTCACAGTAGCATGCACTTTACGAAAAAAAGCGGGCAGATACATGAAAAGTTCTAGAGCTCGAGCCCCAGAAACGCTTCAGCTTTTGTCGTAGTAGCATGGTGATTCAGTTTGTGGGCAGACGTCATGTCTGTCGTGGTTTTTGGTCGTGTCCTACGGCTAGACCTTCATCTTTTGAGTCTCTGCCGTGCGTATTAGCAAATAGGAAAAGAACTAGTTTGAAAAGCCCTAGGGATTTGCTTCAGGTTTTCTGCAGGTCGAGCCGCAATTTCTAATGCTGTTTGAGGGTCTCAGAACTTTCGTCTACAGCCTTTGAGTCAAGTTCGGATTAGTCTATAGACTATAAAACTACTAGTTGAGGATAAATAGCGCTGCATGGTGATATCTCACATCAATCAATTTATCGCCCAACAAAAATTTTATCCTCAGGGCCTTCCGCCGTTTGAATTCGATCATCCAAGCACGTTCCCGACGGGCGGAGCTGGTGATTATGAACTTACCGGACCTCTGGGACCACTCCGACCCCAACGAGTGTGTGCGCTATATCCGTTGCGCTGAAACGCTGGTGGACAAAATCGATCGGGTTCTCTTTGTCCACGGCTCGGGTCACGAGGTCTTCGATATCGGGGCGTAGGATGTTCGTGCTCCTCCCGCTGCTCATCTCGCGCATCGTGTTGACAGCGAAAATTTGCTTTTGTATGGTTGTGGCTATCTGTGGTTGTTGCATTTTTTTTTTGAAAAGACAAACACCAGTATTAAGTGTCCAATAGTAAATTTGAGCTTGATCCTCGGCTTTGAAAAAACTGTATTTCAACATCATCGAACGAAAGTAAAGACGCGGCAGAGAAGACTGCTAGTATGAAGTTTAAGTTTTTGCTGTTATGATTACTTTAGGCTGATAGATCGTTAGCTACAGATTGTCCTGGGATGGAGAGGATGCAGTGTCTCCATGACGTAGCGGTTTCCGTTTCGTGTTTCGGGTGTTGGTACCAGGGAATTCGTCCAAACAACGTATCTGTGGACGATATTCACAAATATCAATATGTGTGTGTGTGAAAAAAATCTTGACTGAATATCTATGCGCGCCTCTTTTCCTCAAACCTAGCAGAAAATCAAGTGGTTTAGAAGTACTACAACTTTTAGCTTGTACTATTGATTCCCAGCATCATCGCCCTCACATCTAATGATCAAAAACGCGATGCAGTTGCAGGGTTCTAGTTTGGAAGCTGTTTTTTGTTTCGATAGGATGAAGAATCAATCTCAAACGAAAATTCGCACAGGCGGTGCGTTGTGATGTTTCCGTTTCTTATATCGCACAAAGACCTAGAAGCGACAACGATCAAGATACAAAAAAGAAACAAAGCTAAACAAAAAAAGCGGGAGAAAACCAGCACCGGAAGCCGGATGCATCGGGTTCCTGCGTGAATCTGCACACGCATGTCGATCGCAATAGTGCAGCTTAGCATGATTTTTAGATGTTGGCGGCTCCCTCTTCATAATTTTTTAGTGTGTTCGGGTTCGCGTGCAAGACCTTCCGACGCAGCTGCACACCAGCCCGACTTGGGAGTCTATGCTGGTCTCGCTTGTTTCTTACGCTCTCAAGCTATTATTGTCCGATAAGATTCTTTTTTCTTTTTCGGGCACGCTCTTTTCTTTGCTCTTAATCTTATGATCGTTGTCGTTCTTAATCAGGCCTTCTGAAATACAAACAGCACGAAGCCGCTCGTCACTACAGCTTTCTTTCAAGACATCGATATTTTTTCGTCGTAGCTTCCTAACAAGATGCAGCCTGTCATCCGTCGTTTTACCAGCAGCTGTCGCAGGGGCTGCATAATGCCTCCTGCAGGACTACAGCCAGCTTCTGTTCCTTACTGCCACAAAACCACCTCCACCTCGCATCTTCAAGTACGTTACTTCGGCGCTCACACTGGGGTGGTGCGGGGGTTGGTGTTCAAAAAACAGTTTGGTTTCATCGAGCCGCACTCCAGCTCCCTGCGTACGGACGACGGGAAGGACCTGATGTTCACCTTCTTCAATCTGAAGGACGGACGGATTGCGGAGGTGGGGGACGAGGTCTCTTTCGACGTCCAGGAAAATCCGGTTAAGCCCGGTCGACAAGAAGCGGTCAACGTGGAGGGCGGCACCGGGCGCATCTGGCAAGCGCGCAACCCCCGCGCGGGCAGGATATTCGGGGGACCGGAGACCGCGACGCGGGAGCAGGGGACGACGGGGAATAACAGTGCGGAGCCTACGACGGCAACCGCGACTGCCGCAGAAGGATCGTCGTAGAAAGGCGCTTGCTGGTTCGTTCGTTGGTGTTGCTGATCACGCAGGATGAATGTACAGAGAAACCCCTGAACAACTCGACCTGAAAATGAGATTATGAATGCGCCGCCGGGCGTTCGACCGAGACCGAAAAAGAGATTAATGAAAATCGTGAAGCATAAAGAACAGTTTCTTTCAGCTTCACTGGAAGAAGGAAGAAGTCCTTACTTATGAATGGAGAATGTGTTGCGCAATGCGGCCGGGTAGATCTGATCTACGTGTAATCTTCATTCAATGCTGTTGCTGCGCCAGTTTTTGGGACGCAGACTTTGACGTCGTCGTCTGTGTTAGTGTTGCAATATTATCGTATATCGTCATCTTCAGGTTGGTCTTGGTCCACTTGCTTCCTGCTGGTTGTTTTTGGTACAGCCAGGTGAGATAATCTACATTTGAGTACGATAGTACTCACCGAGGACGAATGAGAGTACGTTCAGGAGAAGGTAGAGCGACAGAAGGCGATTGAGGGGTGAGGTTGCGTACGAGGTCGGTGAGGTAGTGGATTGCTCCGCTCCCGAAAAAGGGTTGCGTGAAGACGGGAAGAGGCATGTCGTTCCGGTGCCGAATTTTCTCCTAGAAAATTGCACAGTGGAGGTAATCGGCCAGAGTCAGTCGCCTGTCGTGAAGATTGACGGCCGCGCCACCGTTATTCCGCTGCCCGAAGCCATGAAGATCCTGGACGTGGACGAGATTGGAAAAGTGGAGGCGCTGCGGGAGATAGCGACCAGCTTGCGAGCTGTGGCCTGGTCGTCCGCCGCGCGCGAGGCACTGCAGGCAGGAGGCGGCGCGGAAGGATCGCTGGCGCGCTGGAAGGAAGACCTCCTTTGCGAGGAGGCCCAGCGTTTCTCCGTGTGGGTGTGGGCCCCGCCCCCAGACCCAGCATCGCCATACAGGCGCCGGGCCGTCTCGCAAGGCATGCGCGCTGCACGCCCAGCGTGCCAGCTGCCGGCCACCCGGCCAGCCGGGCCCGGGGCCGGCCGGCCCCGCTGCGTCTCGGCTCCGTGTGTATAGGGCCGCGCCCTGCCGCGGCCTGGGTTTTCATTCGCACGCGCAGGCCCGCGCGACCAGTTCCTCCGCCCACTGGAGTAAACCTGTTGCGCAGGCCCAGGCGGGGGTCAGAAGCTCTCTTCGGGGCGGAGGAAGAGCCGTGTCGGGCATGTCTGCTCTGCATGACGTGCGCTGGTGGCCATCCGCGTCGGCCGCGCGCGTCCATCGCCTTCCCACTGGACCGCGGCGGGGCTCACACATAGGGCGCTGCGGCCCGATCTTCTACTTATTTACATATGGGCGGCCCTTGGGGAATTGCGCTTGCCAAATGGTTCGCCTCACGTGATCGATGGTGTGCCAATCTTCGCCTCCAGAGCGACAGGCCCGAGGCAAGTCGGCGATGTTCGCCGGAGACGAACGTGCAGAGAGATAGCGATATCACACCAGCCGCAGGCTAAGATGCGAACGTGGCGGCAGAGCTAGAGGGGTTGTTGTTTGTTGTTTATGTCCGCGATATGTGGTACTTGGAGTCGGAGTTTATTGTGTTGTGACCACATGAGGCAGGGCGTGTCCTACGGGAGGGAGGAGTCGATGTTAGTTTACCCGCTATTCCAGCAACAGCGTGCAGAGAGAAGCCCAAGCTTCTGTCTCCTCGTCCATTCAGTGCGAAGGCCCTACAAGTGCGCTAAGTAAATAAGTAGATTGCTCGACCAAGATGGGCGCGCCTCAGTCTCGTCTTTGGATCTCGTTTGCGGAAGAAAATTGCCACCAAGAAGTACGAGGCTGCGCAGCCGCGGGCCGGCTGTTCGGATAACATCCCGGAGCTGCGCAGGCTGCAAACCTCCACGGCCACCTACCAGCCGGGCTTGTGGCGTGGAGGGGCCGCTATCGGTGCAGCAGTCCCCCGCGTTGACACGTTGAGACCAATACCGCCGGCGGCGCCGCAATTCGTTGCGGCCGATATGAGTCTGAAGGAACTGGCCGCGGGCGGGTAGTTTGTCTGTGCCCTGTTTCCTTCGTCGGTGACGAGGAGAGTCCGCCGCGATTCAGGGCGTCAAAGAAGGCCGGGCGGGCCTTGGGCCGGCGGGCCTGCCGGTTGGGGGATGGGCTACGGTGGCCGAGTCGTTTCGCTCTCCCCAGCCGGCGGCCATCAAAAAAAGACGCAGCCGGGCGGCCCTCGCTCGGCGGCCCATGGCGTTCGTGATTTCCCCCTGGCGTGCCGCGGCCTCGCCAACAGTCAGAAGCGCACTAGTTGCGCCGGCCTCCGCCAGGGGCCGGCGCGCAAGTTTTTTGCTTTGCAACTTGACAGCGTGCTTCCTTCGACATCGGCCTCCATAAGAGCGGGGGCCCGCTATGCCAGTAGCCCCGCGCTGGTGGCCCTCCGTCTCGGCCGAGCGCGCCCACATCCGCGCGCTTTACCCACTGGGCCAGCGCGCAACTCACGCATACTTCGCCGCGGCCTGGCGCTGTGTCTAGCTACAGGTGGCCGGCCTTCGGGGTGGAGTTGCGATTGCTGTTTAGCGGCTTCTTGCCCGGCCCCCGCGCGATCATGGTGTGCTTACCATTGACGCCATACTTGGACTGGGGGAGAAGCATCGTCGTCGGCGAAGTAAGAGATTGCGACACTCAGCCGCTGCAGACAACTACGCTGCAAGGGCTGCAATCTAGATGAAGGGTTGGTGTTCATAGGGCACGATATGTGCTTCTACTTTCCGTTTTCTTTGAGAGAATTGAATGAAGAGGTCGCGAAGTACGTGAGGAAAGAGGCGGTATGTGGCTGCTGAAATAGCAGCATGCAAAAGTTTCTGCCTGGTCTATCCAGTTCCGGCGGGTATAGGTTGTCTACATTATCTACCCTAGTACCAGGATGGGCGCGTCTCAGTTTTCTGCCGTTTTGTTCGAGCATGACGTTGGGGCGCAGGGGGCAACTGCGGCGTCCAGTGCAGGAGCGTTTGCGCCCTCTCATCCCGGATCTGCAGCTCTCTCCCCGCACCGTCTATCCCAGGAGGAGAAGGAGCGTAGCGAGTTCCTGTCCTGGTTGCTCTTCCGTACCACGCCCGAGTACTGGAGCACAATTTGCGAAAAGTGGATCTGCAGTGTTGGAGCGACTACTTCTCACGCCGGTGCTGCCTGTGCCGCAGGAGAATACCTGTCGCCCCCGGATCTCCTGCACCTTATGTCCGATGAAGAGGAGGATTTGGCGTACGGTGTTTCGCTCTGCCTCATCTTGGAACGGTATTACAACACCGCGGAGTTCCGGATTCACATCGTTGAGCTGTTCGCCCCGCTGATTCTCCTCGCGGGCACCGGTCACGTCCCCGTGGAACACGATCGAACGCCAGCAGATCACCTATGCGGGGCAGGATCGCAAGAGCGACTGCGCGCTGCGTTCATGGCCACGTTGCCCGCTGGCAGTTCTTTGACACACGGAAGTACTTCCTCGGGAAGAAAAGCGAGCGCAGTATCAGCTTCAGCGGTTGCTGGTGCGTCAACATCAAATACTGGAGGCGATAAAGCGAGCAGTAGAAAACAAAGCAGCCAAGAACAGACAGGGTTGCTGGAAGATGAAGGCCGGCGTATTGGGGAGAGATTGCCTGCAGCTATAGTTTCTTCTTCCGCCGGCGCTCCGAGCGAGCTTCTTGACCACCGGCAGCGCGGCGCCTCAGTGGACGTTGCGTCCGCAGTCACAACGAGCGATGGAATGCAGCAGCAGGTGACGTTTGCAGGATCAGCCGTGGCGGCCACAGCTCCCGCTCCTGCGGCACCGACCCGAGCTTTGCCAATGGATCGAACACTTTCGACGCGGAACAACATCTCCACCATTGGGCACCTCATGCAGGGCTTCGGTGCGAGTATACAACAGAGCAAGCGAGTGTCCTTTTTCGCCTCTAGCAAGAGCACGACAACAAGCTTTGCAGCGAGCAGGGCTGGTGGACAACGCGGGTCCTCGGCGAGCGCCGGGTGCTCCCTTACGCGCCTCTCGTTGCTCGAAGCGGAGCTGGGCTCCTACGTGGCGAAGCAAAATTGGGGCGCGTCTAGTACTCAATCTGCGGCTGCTGTGAAGTCGTCTGCGGGGATAAATGCGTCTGGAGCGAATGTCGCATCTTCAGGAACTCTCTCAGCAGCGTCTATTCTCCCGGGCGGGGGAACGGTCGCGAAATTCTTCCCGGGATCAACTTCGACGACCGTTCTTGCAGATGTCTCTTTCCGTCTGAACTTCGCTTACGACTTGCGAGTTGCGTCACAAATAACTTCAACCTCTCAAAAATCCATCGACGTCCTTCGTGTGACGAGCTGTGCGGGTCTGCAAAGTGATCCAAGATGCGTGATATCTGACACGTCGACTGGTAGCGCGAATAAAGCATCAGAAAAAAATTCAGGAAGGCCAGGTCCAGGACAGTTGAATCAAGGTGGCGCAAGAGCTTCGAATGCTGCGGTATTGTTGACTTTCGGCTCGTGATGCTGGTATTTGTATGTATTTGATGTATCTGTATGTCACGGAAAAATTTAAACTACATCAACATCGTTGTGTAATTTTCCGTGGAGTGGTGGCCTCTTGTGAAAATTTCTCTTTACAACCTTCAATCTTCACGCAAACAAAAGATTCGCACGCGCTGCTTCTGTGCGCAAGTGACCTGCTACCTGCAAACACACTCCAGGCCGGCACGATGTTGGGTAAAGCGATGCCGATGCGGCAGACTAGCACGGCCTCGCTACGCGGCTCGGTCGGCGAGGAGCTCCTACATTTGGCTCCGGCGCGCACGGGCGCCGAGCAGCAAGGAAACAAAAAGAAGGCCACGAGCAGAACGGGGCACCGTCTGCTGCTCGCGCAGGAAGGCGAGGCGCTGTTTGCCCTGCGGAAACCGGAGGTGTTACCGCTTCATCCGTCGCAAGAGCTGCGTGGGTGTGCGCTGACGGAGAGATTGCTGCCAGGATCAAGGCTCCCTGGGGGCTGTTCGTATTGGAACAATTCTTCTGCTTGCTATACGGGTGTAACTTCTCTGCCACATCACGGTGTAGCACGCGGAGGACTAGTGCAACACCTCCGAGGACACGAAGATGCTTCTGCAAATTATGCCGCGGTCACCCCCTTCGCGGCCCGCATTGGGAAGCTCCCCGCTGCGGGTAGTTCTGCGTCGCATGTGCCGTTCTCCAAAGTGCAGCAAAACTGGCTCTTGGTCTACGAGGCCGCGAAGCAAGAGAGTCTGCAAGGTCGGTGCACCGTGTTGTGGCGGGACAACGCCAGCCTTGGAACAAGCCCAACGAAACAAGATGCCAAAAGTCCGACCCTACTCCGGTCCGCGTCCCGGGCCATGGTCGCCGAAAAAAGCAGCTTCCACCGACAGGGGTCGTTGCTGAATTCCAGTGGCGAGCAGCGCCGAGGCTCTGGGGAACGGAGTGGCAAACGCGGCGGAGGACAGGGTCAGCGGGGGCCTGGCGGCTTTGGACTCGGTAGTAACCGAGGAGCAGCTGCGGCAAGTCCGCTTCACGAAGCGTTTGCAGTGGCGTTGGGGTCGTCCACCTCTTCGACAGCGTCGAATCAAGCAGGTAGTAGTACAAGCGCCGGTAATACAGCGCAGGGTGTGTCTACTACTGCAGGAACAAACAAGCACGGGGCTTTTTTCAATGACGTCTTTGACGAAGGTTTTCTCTTGGAGTTCATCTGCTCCTCACGGACTCGTGCGCGTTCTAGTCCGCCCGCGCTTTGCTACGGAGCCCGGGGACAAGGAAGTAAGCGAGGGGGCGGTGCTGCTGCGCGCGGACTACAGCAGGTAGATAACGGCCTCCTGCAAGCCCACCTCGGGTTGCCGAAAGTGCAAACAGGAACCAATAGCGCCTCGCTCGCGCAAGTCAATGCGGCCCGGGGAGCTGCTGGTGGGGCGGAACATAATCCGAGTCGGCTGCTCACCAGCACTGTCCGGAAGCGATTGAGTTTGCTGTTGAATCTCGGGATACTAAACGGTGGAAGCTGCAAAACTGCCGGCCCTTTGGCAATGCCAGGACGATTTTCACAGCCGTCCTCATGCCTCCGCTACTCGCAACTAAAGATTTTTCTCCAACAACTCTACCGGGGGTTACTGCCCTTTGTCGCCTATTGTCGGCCGTTGGACCCCTTCGTAGAAGAATTGGATCGTCGAGTGGTGCCTTTTTTGAAGGCGAAACGGCAACTACAAGCACATCACGCGCCACGAGTGGCAAACGCAAATAAAAGTCGCCAAGTAAACTTGTATCGAGGAGATCATGCTGATTTTCAATTTTCCGTCGAGGACTTACTCGATTGCTTTGTTTACCTGCAGGCGACAAACGGAATGAGCGACTCAGACCACAATTCCGCTGGATACAACAACCACTCTGGGACCCATCAGCAGCACCAGCTGAACGCAATTTATTTCTCACTGAACAGCAACACGCTTTCCCTGAATGCCTGGCCCTGGAGCCGGGTAGTCCTGCTGTCGGAAATGGTCGCGCAGACAAACGCGGTTTACCGGTTTGCCAAGATCGGACGGCGGCTGGAGACGGTGAAACGCAGCGGGAGGTTGCTGCGGAACGGATTGGTGCTGACGATTTCTCCTGCTGGTTATACTACGTCGACTAATCATGCCGGGACCGTAGCAGGATCCGAATTATACCCGTACACGCTCATGTCCAGCACTCCGGCCGGTTTACAAAGCGCAAACAAGGCTGCATTTATTCCGCAAGTAGAACTCGTCGACCGCGGCGGCGTTGAGCAAGAATTTGGAGCAAGATCATCTCCACATGGAGGCCGTCGGAAAGGGTCTTCCAGCAGGGAGCCGGACCAAGACAGCGTGACGAACTCCTCCTCCAACGCGGGGGGCGCGGGTCATAATTTTCACGGTCATCTTCACAGTTACGGTGGCGCGACCGGTGCTGTCGTAGGCGGGTCTTCAGCCTCTTCTTCGCGGGGAGCAAATAATTTTCGGCACGGCTCGCTAGAAGAGCAACAGGAACAAAATCAGTCGAGTAAGTCAAGCACGGGCGCAACGGGATTGATAAACAACAAGAAACAACTCACCGGCACATCCACATCGTCCTCTTCTCGGGGTCACAGCTCGAGCACACTGCAGGTCGTCGCAAGCGGCAACAACATTGCAAGTAGCAATCTCAATTTGCAACCTTTGGACCTGATCAGTCACGCAACCACGACGTTTGTCGGTGCGAAGCACTCATCGCGATCGAATGTGGATCAAGGCGGGAACAATAAATCCTCCGATCTGTACGAGTTCCACCTTTTACCATGGTCGAAACTCACCTCCGTCTGGGGGCGTGCCTCGCCGTCGCTGCCGCCGGATCTCCTCGCGAGGATCGTGGACCGCGCGCGGAGACTGTGTGCCTCGGAAAAGATTCCGTTTCTCTGGACTTTGTTGGCGTGTCCGAGTGATGCGTTTAGTTCAGCGTCCTCTTCGGCAGGTGGACCAGGACAAGCGACTTCGGGCAGTGGGCCGGGTGGTGGTACTTCCAAATCTGGGTCCGCAGGCAGTGGAAATGCCGTGTCTCCAAAGAACAAAACCGAGCTCGAGGCTTCATCCACACCGACGCTCCTGGGCAGCCTGTTCGCGCCGCAGACCGGCGGGAGCGCAGTAGGAGGAGCTGCGCGGGGAAGTAACAGGCACGGTCGCGGCGGCAAGAACGCAGCAGCCGCGGCGAATCAAACTTGTTTCTTTGATGCAGCGTCAGGAGCAGGCACAAGAACGCAGGAAGATGAGTACTGCTACCCGGATCTCAGCACATTTGACGCGACGCTCATTTCCATGCCAGCGCTGGTTCTGGACAGTTTGTTAGTCAGCGTGAAACTAAACAGCAGGAACAAGAAACAGACGAATTCTGGGATGGGTACTAGCAATAGGAATGGGTCATCGCATCTGAGTATCCCCGGCAATAGTGGCGCGCAATCTGCGCGAAAGCAGGACCAACGAGGCGGCCACGCAGTCGGCAAGCAGCACTCTTCGGGAGGGAGCAAGTCCGCTCTCGGAGTCACAATCACCACGCCAGCGGGGGCGACGACAAGTCGGCAGAACTACTACGCAGGAGGCGCGAGTAATCATAGCGGTCAAAACGCGACGAGTTCTTCCCAGCAACCAAATAGGACCTTTTGGTGTGGCAATGACACCTGTCTTGTGGTGCAGCAAGTGCTGCCGGTGTTTCGCAGACTCTGTATGCGATTGTACGAGGGGCCAGCTCCAGCAGTGCAACAGCAACAAAGCTCTTCTTCTTACCACTCACAATCACACCAACTCCCTTCGTTGTTTTCCGCAACGGTCGAGGATTACGTCGCTGACCTTTTCCCAGAGTACGAAAAAAAGCACCTTCCACGTATTGTGCAACCACTGGAATTGCTGGAGCGCGCGGCAGCCCTGCTTCTTTTTCGGCAGAGGGAGCTCGTGTTCTGCGAAAAAGTTTTCTACCTGTTCGGAGTGCGGAAAGAACAGGCACGAACATCGTTTTCATCATCAGCGCTTTCACCACTTACAGCTGCAGTAAATTCAGAGATGAAGACAACGGAAGTAGTTGTCGGGGACTTTCGTACAGGAGGCGATGTTGAGAACAAGTTTGGTGCGAAGAACGGTCATGACCTTACGCCTGCTTCCCCGGTAGGCGGGGCCGCTGCAGCCTGCTTGTCAGTGGACGAGGACGATTTTTTGGAAGACGAAACTGACCAGGACTTGTCCAAAAAAACCATCCGGACTGCGCAGGTCCGATCCGCGCTGCTCCTCCTCCTACGCGAGCTTCTCGGTACGCTGCAAGATGTCCACGTGCGGGAGCGCGGGTTTTTGGAGCGAGTGTTTGATCTTTGGCAGGTCATTATTCTGGAGGAGGAAAAGGAGAAAGCTGAGCGCAGTTGTACTAGTGGTCCAAGACACAACATGAACCACAGAAACAAGAAGCAGCAATTCAATTTCAACAACAACAACGGCGAGATTGTAGTAAACAAAGACAGCGCGCTGACCAGTCCGACCTCGCCGAAAAGCGTGGACAGCTCGGGCCCTGGCACACGACCCCGAGACTCTCAAGAAGATGATTCTGAACCGGGAAGTGAAAATGAAGATGGAACAAACTTGAAGAAAGCCGTTGGGTCTTTTGCCGAAAACAAAAAGATTTTTGAAAGCAAAGGCGGTGACGAACAAGTAGCAGATGAAGTGGATGTTGACATGATAGACACGAAGGCCGCAGCAGCAGATTCTGTTGTTTTAGGCGGAACGACTAACGACGCAGGAGGTGATATTCGCACTGCAGGAAATAATGGCCGCGTCGACGAGGACGATAAAAATTTGCATCCAGCAGATCAACTCCCCACGTTGCTCTCGACCGCAGCGCACGACGTGGCCACCGCGGCCAAGGTGGTCGGTATTTTCCAGAAAAACGAGGAGGAGTGGAAGGACAGACGGCGGCAGAGTGTGGAAGAGCAGAAGAGCCGGCTGATTGCTTTGGCCACCCCGCGAACGTTGAAAGTGGTGGAGGAATGGACCTTTGAGGGGTGTGTAAAGCTTGTGCGGGTGTTGATCCAGGCGGTCGTCTGGTATCAGACGGTCGCTTCGACGACGCAGCAACCGGGTGCGAACTTTTCGAATGTTGGGACAGGATCAGCAACAAACGGACCTGCAGTAGAGCAGGACACGACATCGATCAAGCGCTCCATCTACCGGTCGTTTGCGGAAGCAGTGCTGAAGGACGCGGCGCAGTTTCTCGGGCGCTGGAAAAAGTTGCATGCAGCTTCCAATAGCGGAGGGGGCGGGGCGGGGACGAATTTGTAGGGTTTTGCATCTGCAACAAAAATCCCGATTAACTCGAAACTGACGATATTCTACTGGGCCAAAAAATTAGAGCGATTCAAATAGAAATACCGAAAATCAATAGAAAGGCCAGAATGCCACCAGTGCAAAACTGGAAAAAAATTTGGCGAGGATTTTTGATCATCCTA
The DNA here is from genome assembly GCA_905178155.1 of Amoebophrya sp. A120. Classification (NCBI taxonomy): domain Eukaryota; class Dinophyceae; order Syndiniales; family Amoebophryaceae; genus Amoebophrya; species Amoebophrya sp. A120. Next base: position 1,269,103 of record CAJINV010000020.1, on the reverse strand, counting down.
CAACCCGATGAACTACAGTGCAAAACTGGTCTTCGTACAAACAGTAGAGACAATGAAGAGAATACTTCGTTGAAGAAGCAGACAACTGGAACAGCTTCAGGACTACTACTTTGCAAACTGTCTACTGCAAGTAGCATTTTTGGGCCTGCGCTCGCTCTTTTTGCTTCGGATGCCTCCACCGCACGGCAAGGGCCGAAACAGCATCGGTTAATATCTTTGAACGGGCAAAAATTCAAATTGTTTCGGTTGTTTTTTCGTGAACACAGAGCATGCGCATCGCAAAATCGTTTTTGTCGTTTCGTGAGATGAAAAAACCGGAAGTGTTTAGTCGGCAGCTACGAAACTACAAGGCAGCTACGCCTAGTCGCATCGGTTGCCATGGCTGTATGAAGCTTTATCACAACTGCTATCGTGCTACACAAAACTGGTGGTCGTACTTACACGGAAAACAGCGTGCAATTACCGAGCGGAGACGTCTATTTGGTAGGGAACTCTGGTTGTGAAGTGGCAGGCAAAGTGCCATGAAAACAAAGCAGTAATCTAGCATTCGCAAATGCAGGACCCCGGTGGTTAGAAGTTCTCATATGAGTATGATATGAATTACGAAACTTTCGACGCATATTTACGTTTTATTCGTAGTCCTAGTTTTTCGAGTATTTGTATTTCGCTCTCCGTTCACACACATACATAGGGAAGAACTTTTGATGTCCTCAGTCCAAAGCATCTACTTCAATACCACTGCGATTGCGGTTGCGCAAAAGGTAAACTGAAACATATGTTTTCTATCATGCGCGATCCATAAAGTAAAAGTTCTTTGAGCACAATATTTGCATATGCAATAGCAGTATCTTTTTCTTTTGGCTTCACTCACCGCAATATAATCACGTCTCAGGAGCGTCATGATCCCTATAGTCTCGTATTTGAGCTAACAGGGAGTCTTTGCAAACAAGAAGACAATGGCGAAGCTCCTGAGGCTCTCTTGAGCGAGCGCGGAACCGCCTAAGCTCTTCTGGCAAGCACGCACCGACCAATAGAGGCGGGCTTTCGTACGCGCGATGGAGTACTACGGCCTAGATTCCCGTCCCGACCAGGACGAGATTCAGCTGTTGTATCCGACCCAGAAGTTGCTCAAGGCGAAGTACAGAGAGTTGGTTCGCATCCACCACCCGGACAAGAAGGGGGAAACGGCAGAGTTTCAGCGGATAGACTCGTCCTACCGAGAACTGAACCGGCTTTACGATGAAAAGACGGGCAACTTCAAATACAAACCGAAGAAAAAGACAGACGCGAACAAAACAGGAACGAAAAACAAGTCCAGTGCGGGTGGAGCTGGAACTACTGCAGCAGGCAATGCGAAAAACGCAGCAGCAGCTGGAACAGCAAAACCGGCCACAGCAGGAACGACCACTGGTGGCGCGGCGAAGCCAAAGGCCGGAACAACAACTGGAACACCTGCTTCCGGACCCGGAGCTGCAGGCGCAGCTTCCTCATCTGCGAACAGGACGACGAATCAGCCGAAGCAAGAAGTGCCTCCCGGGTTCGATCCTTTTGAGTCTGCAGTGCCGCCAAACTTCGACCCCTTTGAGGACTTCTCGCGAGGTGGGCAACGTACTGGTAACAATCAGAGACCAAACGCAGCTGGCAGAGGTTCATCAACCCAGCAGGGCCAACAAAACTCCAATTTCAATAACCGACCGGGCTCATTCAACAATAACGGGAATTACCCCCAACGCACCACAACGAATTCCTCCAGTTCCCCCGACTGGCATAGCGCAACTTCCCGCGGAAATTCGCCGATGGCGCCGCCGGCAGGAGCTAGACGGGGCGATTTCCCGGAGACGCAGAGGAATTACGACGCGGACAGCAGCACTAGCGAATCAGGCTTCAGTGACGAGGAAAACGAGGACCAATACTACGAGGAGGAGGACAACAATAAAACAAAGTTTTCCGTGCTGGAAGTGATCGTGATGGGGTTCCGGAATCTGGAGAAAGCCGGGACCTTCAAAATCGAGGTGGCGCTGGACGGCAGGTCCCAGCAGATGATGACCTGGACAGAGTTGCACCAACCAAGGGCACTGGTACAAATTTTCTGCTACGGCATCGTCTTGTTGACTTCTGGTGCATCTGAAACACAACTTCATCTTTATCTTGATACATGGAAGAGGTGCTTTCTTGCAACGCTATCTCATCTTTATCGATTTGCATCTCATCACTTTCAACGCTACTCACGGATTGAAATCCACAGGTTTACTGCGACCGCGTCGAGAACTTCACCTTTTTCCACTGGCACACGGACAGCTACCTGCAGGTGATTCTTCACGGGCAACGCACATTTCGCATGAACAAGCGCGAGGGCGAGTCGCACGTCTCCGTAAAGGAAGTTCTCCGAAACTTCCGCGGCAAATTCGAGGGTTGGGTCACGCTGGAGCACAAAAACAAGAAGATCGGCGAGGTTCTGCTCGGAATCAATATGGAGGGCGAGGACCAGGGGATCAGCGCGAGAAATAGTAGACCAGAACTAACTTCTGTGCAGAGCGGAACAAATATGGCGTCTTCCAGGCTGAATCAATCCCAACAGTACAACGCGTCGAATCGCGCGACGATGCCAGCGCAGGGATCAACAACGTCGTCCCTCTCCCGGCCGACGCCGCCACCGTCGACCTACTCGCCCCAATACGAGTACGCGCGGCCGCGCACGACCATGATGCACAACGAAGTAGAAGATTTTTTTCGCAACAGCTCGGGCACGAAGAGCACGCCGAGTTCGCCGCAGTACCGGCGGGGGAGTACACACGACACAGTCAGCGGAGGTACAACTTCGCCACCGATGATGTCAAATAGTCAGCTGCTTTTCCAACCCGCCCCACGAAATAATCCAATGGCTGTGTACGCAACGCCACCGAGCAGTCCGCCCATGCACACTGCGATCATGTACAACAGCGGTACAACCCCAGCACAGCAACACCAAATTCCAACGCAACTTTACGGAGGCTACACTCAGCAGCCACAGCGCATGGCGTACGGAAATCCGAATCCAGGGAATGCTACAGGTGGCTATCCGCCACAAATGCAGCAACAGGCCTCGTCACCAACGATCTACGCCGCCGCACAGCAACCAAATATGATGAATGCAAGCTCAACAACATCCTATATGCCGTATGGCTATGCGGGAGCAGGTGGTGTGGCTGGTGGTGCACGGGGAGGATTGAATGAACACGGCGATAGGAGAATCTTGATGTCCTCAAAATGACACGACGACCGTCGTATAATCTGTGATGCTGAAATGCATTCGAACATGTAGATGTACACGAACACTGTTGAGACCACTTCTGTAGGTGGACGGAGGAAAACTACAACGACCTGGCGCATAGGCCCATATGAAGTCAAACGTTCATTTTCATCAGATTGTTCTAGTTCTACTAGCCACTGTTTTGGTTTGTCGTTTTCCTTGCGACTCTTGCTAGATGTCCTTGTCCTGGTCCGCTCGGCTTAGTGTTCCGAAAAACAAAAATCGAAATCGAAATGCGTTGAGGAAAATCTTATCGCGTGCAGATCGAGCTTGTCTTTGTCTTCCCCTGTAAAAAATGTAAATTATTCATCAATGCGCTCTTCGAGAACAAAACTAAAATGCGTCCCATCTTCCACCCTGAAATTTTCATAAATCACAAAGCCCAGCTACTTGATACGACTTCATTCTGATCTTCTTGATCTTCTTATCTACCCTGAAATGAGAAATATGAGTGGAAGCGAATCGAGTGAGCGAGAGCGTTGAGGGATCTTTGGTACGTTCTTAGGGGGTGTATTTGAGAAATTTTTGTTGGAATGCCCAGGGCGGTGGTCGTTTGGTATGAGGCATTCGTACATCCGGGTTTCTAGAATTGATGAGTTACATTTTCATCTGGTCGATTGATGCGTAGTCTCTGTAAGTATTACAATTACTCGCAACTACAAATGTTGCTGAAGAAACTTTTAGAAAGTAGGTTGTCTCGCCCTTATTCTAGCTGCGACACAAAGGAACCTTGAACTCGAGGCGACATCTACGACCACAATATAATAGACAAGCATGAATGATGGAGGGGGAAAAATCAAAAGAAAATGAAAATCAAATTCTTCTAGCGTTTTTTTCTGGGAGTAGAAAAAGAAAAAGCAAATTGTGATGTGTAATTGAAACAAAAAGATGGGAACCAACTCGTTCTGAGAAAGAGACCAGTACATTATGATTATCGTGTAAGTTGTGAGTAGTTTTGAAATTTGCTATTGCTTCTCATTTTTTATCAACATGAACTGTGACTGTCTTTATTGATTCGTCATCATTCTCCGTGGCAAAGAACACAAAATGAAATGTACATTAGCACCAAAGTGTGTGATGGTGACCATGATTTATGAATTTTATACCTTCATCGATTTCGATACCACCTAAACGCCGTGCTGTCGATTTTCCTTTTCTGAAGTGAAGCCTTCGCCTTCCGTCGAACACCAACCACTCCGGAATTACTGACGAGAAAGCGCGGCCGCAAGGAACCAAGATGACGTCTCTAGACGTGGATATGACCGCGGGCCCGCTGGTCGCTGGCGAGCAACTCTCCGAAGACATCAAGTCGGTGTTGCGGAAACAGTTTGCAATCGGTGTGGTGATAGGACCGTCAGCTAGCGGAAAAACAAGGAAGCTAATCGCGATGAAGAGGTATCTACGGGAGGTCAACGGCTTGAATGTGGAATCGCAGCAGAACGTCGGCGAGTCAGCTAGTGGAACAGCCTGGTTTGGGCGCAGGGAAAACGCGGAAAAGGCAATAATAGACCATCCCCAATTGTCCATGGACAACTTGGGATCGGTGGGCTTGAATAAGGTACGAATGTCGATTCTTGTTTATCGTGACTATGTATGATTTTTGCTTCAATAGAGAATGCTACTGCGCGTTTTTGTTTTCATGCTTGCTTCATGGCAATAGCAGTATCATTGACATGCGCAGTGGTTTTGTGGAGACGTCAAGAAAGCACTTCCGCGATGGATATGCTAATGCTTCTGATCTTCGAACAAAAATAACTATCCCAGATACCGAGTTGGTGTCGACCCTACTCCGCGTTGTCGAACGGGGAACAAAGCAGAGCACGACTCGCGGCGGATGTCAAGAGCTTCATGGTGGTCGACGATTTCGCCGCCGTCGTCGAGCCCAACTCCGCGGCCTCCATGGCGTCGTCGTTCGGGAAACTGGTGCGGACGCAGAACCTCCAGGGCGTGTTGGTCGCCACGACAAAGCCGGAGGCCGTCGCGTTCCTGCAGCCAGAGTGGGTAGTCCTTGCGGACTCCGGTGAGGTGATTCGCCGCCCCACTGATCAACCTTGCCGTCCGGTGCTGACCTTTTCGGCGCCCGGGATGCAGATCTTCGACCGCGAGTACAGGTATATCAACCCACAGGGATACTGGGCGACGAGGAAAGCGTGGACCGGCGAGCAGCCTGCGGACGAAGCGAATGACCTCGATGCGGATGAGGGACTTGTGAAGAAGCTCGGGAGAAAGCTGATACGTCCGGGCGCAACATTACAAAAAGAGTATCCCCGCAAATGATGAGCACGCTCGTGTAGTTCTGTGCTTCAGCTAATTCGACTGTCACACCACAGCAACGCACGGAGGTGTCATGTTAGATCATGTCCTCGTTGCCAAGCCGTAATCTATGATTATGAATTTGATGATGATGGACATGAGTTGATGAATCCGCTAGTAGCTGCAGGTGTGCAAGAGCATATTTTTTGTTTTGTTATCACGCCTACACTAGCGCGCTGACTTTCTCTTTTGGATAAGCGGCTGACGAGAAGAATTCCTATGAGTGACAAGGTGTACGATGCGGCGCATGCCTTCGATTTCGAATTCGATGGCGAAAGCACGACCTCGGTCCACATGGTGAACCCCCGCCATCGCGTGTTCACGGGCGTAGTGGATCCGAAGCCCCCCGGGCAGCCGACATACAGCGCAAAAATCGGCTACATAGTCGGGCCCTCGGGCAGCGGGAAGACGACGGCAATGCGCCAAATCCTTGCCATTCCGCAGGTGGAAGGAGGTCCGGAGGCGCCAGTAATTCTCTCGGACTTGGCGGACCTGGAGGAATTGCAGGGCAGTGCTGCCACAGCAACAGCTGCACCCGTCTCGGATCTCTTCGCGGACAGTGATGCACCCGAAGGGCCGAAGTTGACACAGCTGCCGGCCGAGACTCTTGGGAGGACGTACGTCGAGCTATCTATACATTGCAAATTTTTCTGGGTCTGGAAACTTGTGTTGCCTATACCCGCACTGCAGGGTAGGGGTAGCCGTTTGCACAGCAATCATCAGCGTATTACAAGTTTATTTTATTCGATGTTGATTCTTAATGCAGATTCATTCGTGATTGTCAATCGCTATCGCATGTTGACAGACTGACTTGCAGCACGACAAAAAGGGAAACGCGCTGGGCGATTTGTATTCGTGCGTCACAGAACTCGCTGTCCACCTTGAAAACTTGCATGACAAGAAATCCACACCCAGACATATTTGAAATGCATACTCTCTACGACGGAGCAGCAGCGAGTTCAGATAGCACTGCTTCTCGTCAAAGCATCGTGGGCACCAGGAAGCGAGGTCATAGTGTGCGTCGACGAGTTTACGTCCAGCATGGACAGGATAGCGGCAGCGAAGTTTTCGGACAACCTGCAGAAGGTCCTGCGAACGGACAACCGCTACAGCAAGGTGCGGCTCATCGTCGCGGGGCTTTTCACCGATACCCTGGGCACATTGAAACCCAATTGGGCCTTGCACTCGCTGACCGGGAAAGTCAGCATATTAGCGGTGGAGCCGCAACAGATGAAATCGCGGGACCCGCCGACGCCGGTACGGGCCGGGAACATGAGCGCCGCGGCTGCTGGTGGATTTGCGCCAGGAAACAACAACGGCAGCAGCTCTTCTTCTTCCTCCCTCACCACCACGGACGTCGAGGGCCTTTTCTCTCCGGTCCAGATTGGGTTCGAGCTTCGCCGGATGGAAAACAAGGAAGTCGGCCAATCCGCCTGGGACAGCGCATTTAAAAACCACCACTACCTGTCCGGCAAGTTGGCCAACAATGGACATTTTTTTCTCCTCCGCGTCGCCTCCCGCAAAGCCCACCCGCTGCTGCAGTGTCTGCGTGAGGAGACGGCGGCCGGGTTCTTGTGTACTTCCGTACTAGTCGGCAACGCGTCGGAGTTTTTGATGCAGGAGCAGAGGTTGGTGGTGCTCCCCGAGTTCCAGGGGTACGGTATTGGCCCACGTGTGTCGGAACTCGCGGGCAAGCAACACCTACTGAACGACCTCCGCTACAACTCCGTCACCGCCCACCCCCGACTCGGGCCAGCACGCGACACGAAGATGGTCCGTGATGTCAGGACCGGGCTACAGCACCTGGTCTGGTGTCCAAATACCAACAACGGAAAGCCGGTGGCGGGTAACATCGGCGGGAAGCTCACCGAGAAAAAGCTGCAGGAACAAGTAAACAACGCGAAGACGGCCGAGAAACGCGCGCTGGCGCAGCAGAAATTGGACGAGGAGCGAGCCAGGAATCAGACAGTGAAGAAAAGAGACATCAAGCAGCTAGAGCAGAGGTTACTCAATGCCAAGACGTCCGCTGCGCGCTTGCAGATTCAGGCTGAGCTGGACGAGGCGATGAAAAACAAAGCCAAGGTCCGCGTTTGCAGCAGGCACCACTTCGTGGGCGATGATAAGGAGCTCTACGACGAAGTCGCTGCGAAATACTCTGCATATATGGACCAGAAACGTGAGAAAAGGGGAGGGGGACTGCCAGCACCACTTCCGCCATCTGTCCCGACGCTCTCGAGAGCCCAGCGGGATTTGGGCGGGCGCGCCGTCAGCGAGCCTGTGAAGTTCCTACCCGCGACATCATCTGCTAGTTCCTCGTCTTCCTCGAAACTTCCTCTGCAGCAACAGGAGTCTTCCGTTCCAGCTCTTCCATTACCGTTTGGAGACGTGGTGACAAAGAGCATCAGCGCCCCTGCACCGGTGCGAGGTACGTCAACTCTAGACCAAGCGAACCGGCATCGACAGCTGCACACGGGGATAATAAATCAAGCAGACAAAGACAAAATCGCATTTGATGTCGATACCAAGAAGGACGATGAGAGCTATTTGGTGGACGAAAACTGGAATCCATTTGACGACATGGAGATCGAAGTTGGTAATTTAGATTTGAACAAAAACACCACCACCGGTGCGACTTCTACTCTTGGCGCAGGAAGCGGTGGCAGCTCGACGACGTCGTTTTCTGCGAGCAAGCAGCCCTCCACATCATTTGGCGGAATTCTCGCAGGCCCGGCTGGCGCGTCCAGCTCTTCGTCATCGTCTTCATCCAGCAGTAGCACGAACAACAAGCCGGCTTTGACAGCTACTGACGGCGATATGGATAAGAATATGAACCAATTCCACGCACTATGGGAGCAAGAAAAACAACAGAACATCGCGATGCTGCTGGAGATTTTTCAAGAGCAGGACATTTCTCCCGAAGATGCAGAACAGTCTCTCGAGGATCACAACTGGGAGCTCCAGCGGGCGGTGGACACCATTACCGAAGACAACGAGTCCCAGGAGCGGGATCTGGAAAATTGGCGCGAAAGTCAGTCGCAGTCATTGCAGATGATGGTCACCGAAAGTCAGGAGCAAAGGAACAACGACATTTGCATCATCAGCGCCAGCAACCGCCGTGCGAGTACAGGGAACAGTCTTGTTGTGCCTGGAGTAGTAAAAAATGAGCGGGAGGTCATCGACTTACTCTCGGACTCGGAGGTGGAAATGGACGAGGAGGACAAGCAAGTCACGATCCTTACAACGGTATCCAGGAAAAAACACCCGTCCACATCGAATTTGTCATGCAAAACATGCATAAAATTCTGTGTTTGTCATGCAAAAAATGGATGTGGATGGGTTTTTTTCTGTGGATTAACGGATTCGGATGCCGATAAGCAAGGAGAAAGCGCTGTTGGTGCAGCTCTACCGCCCCCGATGAAGCTTGCGGCAGCGAGTGATCGGGGCAGGAGCGACAGTAGCGACCAGCCAGGAAAAATGAATTTTGGCGATGGTGCAACGAGGAGTGCCGCGCCCACAAGCGATCCGTTCCGAAGCAGCAGCTTGTTGTACAAGGCCGCCTCTCCAGTGATGTCGCATGGCTTGTCTTCATCGAGTACGAATCGTCCCTTCGGCTACCCAGGGAATACGCAGCAAACTACTGACGATTTCGCTTTCGGCGAGCTTGCGAATCCGCATGCTCGGTTGCGGAAAGAGGAGCAACTCCTGCCAAGTCAGAATGTGAGTGGGAACATTTTCAACCAAAATCAAAACCACGCCGCAGCTTTGTCTTCCTCGGCAAGTAGTAGAGCGCTCCCTGCTTCAAGTAATTCTGTTGCAGCAATAAACCATTTGCTCTTGGAAGATGAGCAGACGTGGGTGGCAAATCTTTCGGAGACTGAACAGGCTCAGATCAGCCAAATTCAGTCGACGTTGGATGACGGGAAAGGATGGCCCACGACGAGACAAATTCATGAGGCGTTAGTGCTCTTTGAGTACAATGATGAGGGTGTGACCAATTACCTGTTGGAGGAGCGAAACCAAAATCAATCACAGCAGAGCCAGGGCTCCGCGCGTGCCAGTCCACCGGCCAAACGGGCGCGGCACTGGTGACAGAGGCGGAGCAAATGACGAAAGTGAAACTGTAGAGGTGATCCTTCCTTTATTCTTGTGTAGAAGCTCAGCTTGTTATTGTTTGATAGGCAGTACGTAGAGACGCGGCAGCCATGTGAATTCACCGTAAGACTTCAAGTAGAGCGCTCAGGTTTAATGTGATGAGGCAGAATGTGTTTAACGATCCGAGCCCGGTATGTGCGCAATTTTTTTCATTTTCAAGTCCATTGTGTTTCATAACATGTGTGTACTTGGGTGACGAACAGAAATAGTGCGTCGCTTCGGTAGTTATCATGTTGACAAGAGCAAGCTACTGTGGCGTGTGCTAGCTGCTTGTATCAACATGGTGGACTCCTGTGTCTCTCCCGTACCGTACAGAAACTGTAGACAGAAAATAAAACGAGATTTCAAAAAATAAGCGACTACGACACTTTATTCCACCAATCGTCGAGAAGTTAGGTCTGCACAAGGAGCAGCATGGTCTCATCTTTAAACTGTTTGTCCCTCACATTCTACTTTTTTCAAGCGGTCTTGTAGTTCGGTTCCTGCGAACTCACACTTGTCGAGTATCGTCTCCATTGTCAACAATTGCAGAACTGCAAAAGAGTTGAGTTTTGACTTCCGTCAACAAGACAACCAGTAATCAAATCTTCAAGTTACATTTTGCGAACAAAAAGTATTCAATTTGGATCACCCTAGTACCCCTTGTATTGCCTACCACAACGACATCAACCAAGGCAAGGCGGATTGATGACCCTATTTTAGCAGAGCTACGTCTCTGCTTTTCCGAGCGAATTCACACGACGAACCCCTACCCTCTGAGCTAAGATTCAGAAATAACCTGTGATTCGATGATATCAGGTTCCCTGGCGACAAAAACAGAAGCAAGAGCAAAACATGTGGACGCATGCGTTTCCTGGCGAACGAGATTTCGTGCGCGCCCAGTGTTCTTCTGGCATCCATTGCTGCTTTTGTTCATTTTTGTGAAACGGATATATGATCAACAATCAAACAACTCCATGATCAACATCCGGCCTTCAGAAACTGAAAAGCAAAGACAAACACGACACGCTCTGATTTGTCTCGATCAATAGCTATGGTCACACTCTTCATTGTAATTGGATGTTGAAGTTCGAACAAATGGAGATGAAAGATCGCTTTATAGAACAAAAAAGTTGTGTTGGAAGTGAAAAATCAGGATCAACAGTACATGCCAGATGATCCCATAATGAGCTCGTTTGCCGCTCTCTGATGTGTTGCAACAATGAAATCATGCGTGGTCTTCTACTTAATGAAGTAGATCCTGAGTAGTTCTCCTGTTTGAGAAAGTCAGAAATGAGAAGATTGAACAGTTGCAATTCTCTTCGTTATTTTCCAATGGTTAAAATGTGCTGACGCATCGACGAGTTTTCTCAGGACGACAATTATTCAACATAGAGTCAAGTAGTGAAAAGATTGCTTCACAAGACTCGTTGCACGACCTAGCACTAGCAGCTCAATAATCTACTTTTCCTTTTTCATTGCAGAACCTCGCTAAAAACCAAGATCATGGTGAAGAAGAACGCGAAGTCCCGGGCTCGCAAGATCGACGTGAGCGACGCCGTGAAGAATCTGGAGCGGAAAAACGAGCAGAGAGCCGCTCAGGAGAAGCTCGCGACCGGAAAACTCTTCGTTCTCGACACGGTCGGAAGTACGAAGAATTTGCCGAGAAAAATCCGGAGAAAAACCGACTTGGAGAAGAAGCAAAAGAATTTAAGTAAATTGTCCAACTACGAACTCGCAAAAATTGAAAAGACGAGGAAACGCGAGGAGAACCGGCTGAAACACGAGAAGAAAGCTTCTGTGCAGAAGAGCAACGACAAAACTGCAAATATTCCAGCGCACAAGGGCAAGCAACTAGAACTCCACCACAAGAAGGCGGGCGAGAAGCACGCTTTCGACCTGTGGGCGACGACTTTGGAACAGGATGCGGACAAGAAGAAAACGGACTCGGAGCTGCTGATCAAGGACAAAAATCTCAAACCACTCCTCACCAACAACAACCTGAAATTCCGGAAGGTGAACAGCGAAGCGGTGCTGCGCCCGAAATCGAAGCCGCAAACCCTCGGGCAGAAAACTTCCCTAGCTCCCGCAACCGTGCTCCCCGACCACGGGTTGTCGATGAACCCGGGTGAAGAGATTTTCGAAACGAAACTGGACGAGATCGTCGCGGAAGAGCATTTGAAGAACGAAGAGGAGCAGATGAAGGACCTTCGGGCAAAAAAACCGATGACCATGCGGTTGCTGGACGCGTATACGAAGGAGGAATTGCTGCAGATGAGCGATTTGGAGAAGTTGAAGGAGTACAAGAGGTTGATGAAGGAAGACCACAAATTGGACATGGATACGGTTCTTGAGGAGGAAAACGAGGACGAGGAAGCTGCTGCAACCGGGGCAAATAAGGGGACGAAAAAGACTCCATCAAACAGCGACAAGAAGAAGCTGCAGCGGGACGAGCGCAAGACGAAGACGCAGCGGAACAAGGAGGAACGGGTAAAAAATATGGATCTGGAGTTGACCGCCAAGAAGCGGCAGAAACTGCTGGAAAAATCGATCGGGCAAATTCCGAACATGATGCGCGAAATGGTGAAGGACGACAAGGCGAAGGAGGAGCAGAAGGCTTTCATCGAGGACGCGAAACAAGAAAACGTGAAACTCGAGGAAAAAGGTAGTGATTTTTTACGTTTACTAATGTTCCCTTTTCGTTTGAATCGCAGGTCTTTCTGGCCCTTGTTCGTAAAAAAAAACTGAGGTGTAGTTCTTGTGAGCAATCACTGGCAGAAGTAGAGCAGCCTGTCATGATCATCTATACTGAAACTTTTCCAGCATAATCATAAAACCAAAACAGGCATCGTCTTGAAGCCGAAGAAGATCGGTCGCAACCGCTTCGTGGAGCAGTCTGTCGTGCCGGAGAAGTCCGTCAGCAGTCTCCGGTCCACGCAGGTCACGTCCGCCGTCTCCGAAAGGATGCAGTCCTTCCACAGGAGAAACATGGGCGAGTTGCCGCCGGAGTCCAACCGCGCGGCTTTGTTACGGGTGCGGAAAAAGGCAAACCGGAAGCAGAAGGCGAACAAGTTCGTGCAGAGGAGTTTGATGCTGGGGTGAAAGAGCGTTGTTTTCGCTTATAGCGGGCGGGGTGGCTTTCTTTCATTCGTCAGAACCTCAAGTCAATGGTATTTTGCAACATGTGCTGTGCTAGGAAGCAAACAAGGATATCCAAATTGTCATCTTCGGATCCACATGGAGAGGAAAGCGACCGTGGCGCTGCTAATTTGTTTGTGGTGTGTTCATCATCTTCTGGACTTTTTGTTTTTGTTTTTTGAAGTCTTGACAGGCTATCAAAGAAGCTCGTACTCGTCTTGTTTTTTGACGATTGTGACAGAAGATCTTCCATCAGTGACCTGCTCTACTAGCTCCCTGTGCGGGAACAAGATTTGAACGAAGATCAGGATCTTGCTTTTTTGCCTGTACTCACTTGGTACCTGCTTCAGATCCACTACGCAACGCGATCTACTGGTGTAGCAAGATCACTATTTTCAAGCTTACGCACACAGACCCAGCTGTGCAACCTGTATACCGTTTCTACGTTGGATTTCAGTAGCATTTCCCACCTGCAATAGGGATGAAATAAAGCGCTACATAAACATAGACTAACACACTGAGAAGTGTCCGTATTCATTTGTCGATCATTCTTCACGTTATAGGCGACAGCGACCACGATCTATTTTAGAGATTTTTTAAAGGGAGGACACTGAAGAGTGTTTGGCTTTTTAGAAATTCATCTCTTTATTAGTGCTGTCCTGTGCTATAACTGGCATGCATCTCCTGTGGAAAAAGTGATCTTTTCGATTTAGATTTACCTATCAAGAAATACCTGCGTCGACCATGACTCATTCGCGATCATTTACTACCCCCTACTACAAAAATCCTAAATCGAAAAAATAACGTGGCCTAAACAGCCGACAAGATGAACACCCCAACCGGCGGAGACAGTGCGTACTATCAAGATCCGGGAATGTTCCTCCCAGCCTTCCCCCCGGGGGTCATGGGGGACATCACTCCAGGCCGAGCTACAGAAGGACTTGTAGCCGGTTGTTCGGTTGACGATGAAGGCGAACATCAAGGACTTCAGGAACAAACGCAGGACCTCCCCTCTCCGTTTCAGCTCTGGAACTACGCCGAGGCGGACCTGGGCGTGGCACCACAACACGGTGCTCGAGTACAACAAGCTCCAGAAAGAGGAAACGAGTCTACCCAGCAGATGTTGAACAGTATCGAAGTATACGACGAAAAGTCCCTGCAAATCTCCCTCCTCCTCGACCGCGACTGCACACTCGGTGTCGACTATGACAGTGCACAACTCCCCCTCCTCCTCATTTGTGATGCAAAATACCCAAGCCACCGCTTGCCTCTTGGCACTGTTTGCATGACAAGTTCTGGTAGCCCAAATAGCACCATGCTCCAGGGCAAATTTGTCATGCAAAACCAGCATTGGTGTTGATGCTTCTATTGCGATTGCCGTTCATGCTATACAAATGAGGGGCAGGGGGAGTTGTGCACTGTTATATCGACATGGAGGCTGTCCCGGGGGAAGGCTTTCTTGTCACCGAAGTGGAAAGGGAGAAAACGGGGCTGGAAGTCGGCGACGTGCTCACGCAGATAGGATACACCAGTCTGCAGGTGAAAAACTTGCACATAGAAGATGTACGAGCGCTGAATAAGAATGTTGCGCTTGAGACAAGCAGTCCACCGGGAGCTGTCAACCTGACCGCCGCTCAGCTGCACTTGAAGGCGTTGGAAGACGATGAGGAAGACGAAACAGTTCTAGAGTACCACGAATCCTTCGTCGAGGAAATGACGAAGCGGTTGCAAAACTCTTTGCAGCAAATCCGGGACGAGGTCGAGAAGATTGATAGTTCATTATCGCAAGGTAAGAATCTCAATCTACTTCAAGCCGGTGGACAAGAAGAAGTTGTTCCACCTGCGGGTCGTGCGAGAAGAGCTCCCTCGCGTCTTGACCACGGCATCGCAGTTCCAGCCTGCGTGGCGCACGAGAAATCGATTTTGTTTGAAGGGTTCGAGGAGGAGGTAGAGGAGGAAGAAGAAGAGCATCATCCTGACGGCACCAAAATAAGAGCAGCCACTGATCATCATGTGTCTACTACTTCCCCTAGTACACGATCCCGCTCCCGGTCTCCCAACAAGAAACGCCCCGCGGCGCAGATGCGAAAATACCTGTGGCGAACATCCGTGGGGTTAGCAGTGAAAAGGTTGAATGTGGCCATTGTGCAGCAGGATAAGGACCACACAGCAGCTGTTGGTGGAAGTAGTACTAGCAGGCTAGCGGCCACTTCCGACGGTGAAAAGCAAAAGCGCCTCGGCCCTGCGTGGATCCAGCACCTGAACCAGGGGGACGTGATTACGGGCATTCGTCCCCGGTACAGGTCGCCAACGAAATCCTCGAACAGCCAAAACTTCGCATCCTCGCCGTCAAACAGGAAAAAAGCCAGCAAGTCCCACGGCCCGTCCCCGCAGCCGATCAGCTTCAAGCGGGAGGAGGGCGGTCTGGAGCTATCGACCGACCCGTTTCATCTTTTTGAGGTTTATGGCAAGGCGCACGAAACCATCCTGACCGTGGAGCCGTTAACCGCCGTGGCGCTGGATTTCTCGGTCGAGTTGGAGCAGAAACCAGAGGAGATCTGCACTCCCTCGGACGAATTTCCCGTAACGCCAAACACGCGCGCGGCGCAGAATAGAGGAGAATCCCTCACGGCTAAGAACTTTATCCGCATCGCTTCCGCAGAGAAGGCGATTGAAAGACTAAGTAAAGAGTGGCGCGGGGTGGCGCACGTGGTGCTGAAGGATAAATGGAGATACGACTTGAGAACGGAGAAAATTGTCGTCACGGTGCAGATTCACGCCCGGCGGTCGTTATTAGATCAAGTTGTCAAGGAGGCCACTCAGATCCTAGTCACGGATCCGCACATCGGAACCGTGTTGCAGCTTCCCGCGGCTGCTGCAACCCAAGTAGTGGATGAGACCAAAGCCGCATTATCCTCGAGTGCTGACTTAGCGGAGGCGGACCAAGACCGGTTCTTTCATCAGAATTACAACTCCAGTCCGCGAGGGCCCGAAACCTCCGAATTCAGCAACGGCATCCGGAACATGCGGCTCACCTTTCGGTCCAGAAGAAAAGTCCCTGTTGTCGATTCTCTGCGGACGAGTCTGGTTCCTCAGCCGGACTTGAAAAAGCAAAAGAACAACAAACTTCTGGGCCGGATTTCCGAGGAGGAACCACACGAGGACAATCCAGACGAAGAAGAGCCATGGCTGGATGATGAAGATTTGCATTCGGACTTCGAATTGGAAGAACTTCTCAACGAGCAGAGCCCCCACGAGCCGGAGGACGGTCCGCGCTACATGGACGGCGAGGTGCGCAGCTTCCACGGCAGCAGCGGTTTGTTCGGGGCGAGGAGTGCTGTTGGGACGAGCCTGCTGGACCTGACAGGGACAGACCCAAACGCAACTCTTCCCCCTACAGCATCTTTTACCTCCACTTTGTCATCCCGGGAGACGGCGAGGTTGAAGCAAAACCCACCGAAATACGCCGAATCGGTGGCCAGCGCCGCTAGGCTAGAGCTGATGAGCTTCGCAAACCGGGACCGGGAGAGAAGTATGCTGAACCTCGCGAAATTTGCGGAAGAGCAGGGCGAGAGAATAGAAATCTTTGCTCAGAACCCCTTTCACCTGAACGTCGTCGTTTTAGTGGGGTTGCCCGGGTCGGGGAAAAGCACGTTTTCGCAGCTGTGTTGTAGTTCGCCTTCATCTACTTCTACGGCGCAACAATCAGGCACTACTGGTGGTAAGAAGAAAAAGAAAACAAGCTCGAGCTCCGCACAAATTATACTCGAGCAGGTAAATGAAATACCAAACGATTTTTGCCACGTCATTTGCCAGGACGAGCTAAAGTCCCGCGAGGCATGCATCAAAAAGATGCGACGCGCGGTCGGAATTGCGTACGGCTCCGGAAAGCCAGGCTGCAACGTGATCATCGATCGCACCAATGTCGACCCCGGGCAACGGGCCCACTGGGTCCGGGAAGCCAACGGCCTCATCGACGCCATGAAGGCACAGCTGATAGCAGATCACAGGAACAACGCAAAGAACAAAAACGATTCATCCGCGGTATTAATATCAACTTCCTCCTTGCCGTCATCTTCCCCGCCAACCCTGCACTTGCACTGTGTTTACCTGCAGATGAGTGCCAGACTGTGCGTGTTTCGGATCATGCAGCGCGAGAACCACGCGACCATCCGAAATGCGAGTTTGGCGAAGGCAAAGGGGATCGTCAACGGGTTTGAGTCCGCTTTTGAGCCGCCGGACTGGAGAAACGAAGGCTTCGACGACTTTTGGACAGTTTATGGCGTTCTCAACTGTTACATTCTTAACTGTTGCATGATTTGTCATGCAGAACTCTCATCCGTATCACTATCACCAAGCTGCTTCTCATGACAAATTTCCAAAGTAGGGCTAAACAGCATCTAAATCTGTGCCGAACCTGTAATGCAAAAGGCGCAATCTTCACCATTGCATTTTTGCCATTCTTGCATTACAAACTCATGTAACAGTTGAGAATGTAACACTTGAGAATGCCATACAGTTGACGCGGAGAATGAAAAGGAAATTGCGAGGTCGGCGGAGGCGATGTTTGAGAAATTTGCAAGGGCGGTGGGGGTCAAAGTGGAGAAACGAATAAAGGAGCCACAGCCAGAAGTAGTTCCTCCTGCATCTTTCATCTCTGATAGACCACCTGCTGCGGAGGTCGTGGAGCAGCATCAAGGTGCCACTGTACTAGTTGGCGGCGCAGCTGCAAGGTCAACTGCGGACAAGGAGATTCGTTGTGCTACTTCCATCTTCTCAGGTGCTGAATTAGAACAACAAGATTCTCCTGGCGAAGAGGACCAATCTTTCTACGAGAACCTGTTTACAACAGCGATCTCGGAAGTGAAGCTGCCGCAAAGTGTGAACGCTACAGCTGCCGGGCCGCCGGCTGGGTATTCTTTACAGCCATCGATGTCTAGTTGTGCTTCTTCCAAGAATCTTGCCCCTCCCTCTCCGAACGTGCTTGTTTTCGGACCGAATGTGACGTACCCACCTCCGAGTGCGAAAGCCAGCACGCTGGCGGCGAACTCCGGCGCACTGCTTCTCGGTGCGGCCAGTAGTTCTTCTACAGTTCATCTTGGAGCAGATGGACCACCTGGTGGTGGACCAGTGATTACTACACAGAAGGAGCGCGGCTCAACTACACAATTGGCGGCTTCTTCCCCACCTCCTCAAGGCACTGCAAAATCCGTTTGTTCCGCGAGCCCTTTGGCTTCCCCACAAACAAAAATCATCAGCCGCCGCACTTCCTTACTGCAGCCCCCATCCCGTTCCCGGCACAGCAGTGGCAGAGGCAGTAGCGATTATTTCACAACTTCGCATTCCCCAGCTCTGGTGATTCTATCGCCGCAGCGAAACTCCTTATCGAATTCTAGCTCGCCATCGAAATTCGGCCCGAATGGGCAACTGATCACGAATTCCTTGGGAAAAACCAGATCTCGAACCGGATACTACGCAACGAAAGCGTCGAACTCCGCAGCGAAGATGCGCGAGGTGCTGGGATCGAAAACCCCATTCGATTGTTTTCAGGAAAAAAATCCGCAAGAAATAAACAGTGGCACAACGGTGACATCCTCGTACAAGAACAGCACAAGCTCTTTACAACTAGCGATGGGGTCCTCGTCGTCGACCACGACGTCATCTCTTTTCGGATCCTCAGCCTTGCCCTTGCAGAGCACCACCGGACCTCCTTCTGTGATAAATGGAGATCATCTTCGAGCTCCAGTTACTTCGACAGGTTCAACAACGAGCAGCAAGAAAACCGGGCCAGTACAACCTCCGGGTCTTCTGTCTTTCGACCGTCCACCGCGAGGATTATTAGCGAGAGGTCAAGCAAAAAGGGTCGCAGGAGGGCCGGACGAGATGAATCTTCCAACGACGGAAAACATCATGACTTCTGCCCATCAAAATCTCACTTCTGAAGGCAGCCCGGGCGAGCCGTCTCGCATTCGCAAAGTGGCGGTGGCGGCGCCGAGTAATAAAAGGGGTACTAGAGCGTCGACGAGCAGGGGAAATAAATTGAACCGTGCTCTTAGTGACGACGACGATAGCGACTTTGTGGAAGAAGATTATCTCTCCTCGACTTTAATCCTGCGCGACGAACCAGACCATGCTGGATGTATCTGATTTTTTCTTCAATGATGTATGAGCTTTTATTTCAGTACTAGTCTTACCTATACCTACGTCGTTTCTTTTTTCTGAACAGGATATTAAGCGATCTACGGGTACTGCTCTGTATCTTTTGTAGCTAGCTTTTTGTGATGTGTTTCTCTTTCTGCGGGAGTTGAAAATTCAAACTACCATGACAGTGCCCCTCTTCCGCTGCTCGGACTGCAATTTTGGCAGTCGATCCTTCCGCAGCATTCGGGCGCACTTGCTGGAAATGAAGCACATGAATGTGCAAGGCCCCTTTCACCACCAAATCCGGGCGGCCATCGAAATCTGTATGGCCAACGCAGATAGGGAGTACGAAGCCTTTCACGCACGGGAACAAGCGATTGACGACGCTTTTGGGAAGTTTTGAGGGGAATAGAAGATGTGGGGAGGTTGCTGCAGAAAATGCACAATTAATGTACTGAGTTTTTTGTGATTGTGAACCAAAGCGACTACAGGAGCATGACAAAGTAAAAGTATGTGCTGTGCAGCTGCCTCAGCGACATATAACACGACCTGATGGAACTAAGTACGCAAACCAATGAAAATGGATTCAATTTCAAAAATTTAGCGCTGAAAAAGCTTAAGCACCCAAGCGACATCCAAATAACGGCTCTGCTAAGACCAGAAGATATGCGACCTCGCATGGCTGACTTCTACATGTGATCCACATGGTAACGCGATGTAGACGACGAAATGTGAAGACTAGCACTACCGCATCACCACCGAAGGTCGCTCATCTTCCTGCTGTTTCTTTTTCAGTGTTGAACTCCGCCTTCAGGCGCAACGATCAAAACATAGTGATAGGTACTCTCCGCCGCGAAAAGATTTTCAATGAACCATTGACAATGACAGGAGAAGATCCAGGAGTTTATGGCTAGATTTATACTTCTACGTCAATTGTCGTCGTCCACTTTTGCATAATGCGGCTATGGCACCACCATGATCTACTCCGTTACGCTAGCACATGCAGCTGCAGGAAATTCACAATGTCCGGCATTCTATCTTGATCTTTTTTGTGTGTACTAGCTGCAGCGCCAGCGCAGGCAGTTTATAGATTGACGGATCTTCCCAACATGCTCAAGAGCGTGCTCTTACACCTCGCTCACGTTTTTATGCTTGCAGTTTTTTCGCTCAATTTTCAATTTCATGTGTTTCTCTTTCTCAGCGGCAGTGCAACCGTCAAGAAGGGTCTTCAGTTTTATGAATGAAGCACTCGGGTGAACGTGTTTTTTGCGATAAATATTTGTTGTGTTTTGATTAAGGGACCCATTTGGTAGGTCCTCCACAAAAATTAAGTATACAGAACTAGTCCTGCACCTGCAGCTGGAAGCAAGCTTAACTAAAGACCAGAGTTGTCGCCCTCGCCTAGAACTATAAACTCTGTGTCTATAGCACTTATTTTTGCTATCCAAGAAAGTAGACCCGTACCTTGTGGTGCTTGAGCAGCACCTTTTTAACTACACCCTTTTATTATTTCCCTTTCGTGCAATCTTGATTCTTTTCCGACACAAGACCTCGTTGAGGTCTAACACTAACACAATGATGTAAAAAGAATCTTCACAACATCCATAGGGCTAGTTTAGCGCTAACCTAGGGTAAAAAACGTTCGTCTGTCAGGAGTACATGATGATCATGATGAAAACAAGGCTGAAGAATGTCCATTCCGTCTGAATGTGTCAAGAACTTTGATGAAGGCAACCACAACCAATCTTCATAGACCGGGACAAGAAGATTTTTGACCAGCAAGGTGACGCCGGTACACGACCAACCTGAAAGGAGTGTGTGCAGCCCCTTTTCATCGCAAATACTAGTACGCGCGGTCGCAAGTACCTAAGCAGAAGCAGATTTTCTAGCAGGATGGACGTGGTCGTGCTGCCGAAAAAGCATGGCGGGAGCCGGTCCTCGTTGGCAACTTCGTCCGCCGGTAGAAGAACAGGGGGTTCTCGACGGAGCAGCGCATTATTTGCTGCATCTTTTTTCGCCGGCTTGATTGGTAACCCCGACAACAATTCGCTAGTCAGTGCCTCTTCGACAACGGAACAGCCGACGCAGCTGTTCGTCTTTGGTGCATCTTCATCAAGCGCTGGTGCTGGAGGCACTGCAACAGCAAGTACAAATCCAACTCGACGACGTACGAATTATAATGACAAAAATGATCGAAGCCGCTCGCAAACGCGCTCGAGCTCGCGCAACCGGGAGCCGCACAATCACAGTCCTAACGGCGGCAGGACGCGCACAGGATCGCGCCCACGAAGTGGGACAACAACTGAGTGGCCGACATTCCGCCCGACTACGGGAGCAGCAGCAGCTCCGTGGCCATCAGTTACATCAGCGGATCTTCCCCATGCTGCGCCGAGTAAAGCTAAAGGTGGACGTAACGTAACAGAAACAGTTGTAAGAAATCCAACGGTAGCTACCGGCGCGGAGGCAGTACCAGCAGCGAGGCAGCACAGCCACGCTATCTGTACAGACAGATTTGAGACGCAATTGAGGAATACTCTGCGCGGTTTAGCGACAGAAGATGTTGACCGCCAAGACGTCGGGCCGATAATGAAGGAGTACGACGGCATTGTGGAGGACGGCGAGCTGCGGTACTTGGAAGTCCTGGGCTTAATCGCAAAAGCGCCAGAGTCGGAGAAAAAAACCCAAAAGCTTGTTTCGGACAGTGCGTCTACTCAGAAAAGTACTAAGCACAGGCACCGTCGTGCGGAACAACATCAGGCGTATCAATCCGACGAACACCCCGACAACACCCCGAGAACGGTTCTCGGACTGCCCTCCCAGAGAATTCAAAACGCCACCACTGCTCGCACGGAATTCTGGGCTGCCTTTGCGCGGACGCGGGCAAACACACCCGTCGAACGGGCAGCGCTCTCGGTCTTCGAGCCGGTCAGTTTGCTGCAGTTTGGGGCCTTCAATTTGCCGCGGCTGCAGGATTATGCATTGCAAAAGTAGTCTGCACTAGTATAAAGAGCATCACAAGTAGTTGCGGCAAGAACACAAGTTGAATTTGTCATGCTGTTTCAGGTTCGGAAAGAAATTTGTCATGCATGATTGCAATTATATACGAGTGCGATACTTTTGCATTGTATAAGAAGATTTTCAGCGTTCTGGACCGCACACCGACGCGGCTGTTCGTAGAGGTTTATCAACTGCAAAAATGTCTGGGTCTGGAAGATTCTAAACTCGTAATGCTGTCTCTGGATCCTAAAAAAATTTTCATTGCATGACCAGCAAGAGGACTCAAGTTTGTGCTACAGGGAGAGGGCATTTCTCATGCGGTAGAGGCATCGAGAAGCCCTCTAAAAATCTGTGATGCTAGGGCATGCATCACAGACATCATGGGTCATTTAAAATATGCATGACAAACCTGGCAATCTTCCAGACCCAGACACTTTTGCATTTGATAAGGTTCTGCGGCACGTCATGTTTCGCCTCGACCCAGGTTCTTTAATTGATAGTTTCCGCAACATTCTGCGTGCGGTAGACACGAGGCCTGTCAACGATTTCTTCGCGGCCACGACCGACGGCGCGTCGTCTTTTTTACCTCGCTTGGTGACGGAGCAAAGGGCGGAGTTCGTCGAAGCTTTGAAAGAAGCGCACCCATTGGAAATCTTGCTTCAGCGAGTGGCATTGACACTTGAGAAAGAGAGTATCTCTGTTGCAGAAACAAGTCAAACTGGTGAAGGAGTTGCAAATGGCGGGTATGGGAAGGATGAATACGAGGAACGGCAGGACGACGAAGACGAGGAGGCGGTAAACGGATTCGCTGCTCGTGATAGGAAGGCTAGCAAAGATCATGTAGAAGCTGTGCCGTCCAACCTTCTGTCCTCCGTTTTGCGAGTGAATGCGACCCCGCCCACCAACTACGCAAACCCACGAGAACCCGAACCCTTTCCAAGAACAGACGCGCCCGCGGAAGACAGTGCGCCACTCCGCGAGCGGAATCCGATGAACCCCACCAGAATTGTTCCTGTTCAACATTTGGCGGACCTCCAGGACGTTTCCCCCGAACAGTTTCACGACGTGGTGAATCATGCGGCCTTCGCCCCACCGAAAATGGATCTCCGCTCCGTGAGCTACAGCAGCATGAGTGCCGCTGAGGAGCAAGAGCAGGCCGCCGACCCGCTTCTCGTGGCGCGAGGAGCCGACTCGCTGCGCGCAAAAGAGTTCCAGCTCGTGCGGCACCCACTCCCGGATGACCTCCGGATCCCAGATCTTGAGCTGCCGCTTAATTATGATCCGGCTCGTGCAGTTCCTCGTGATGGAGCGGTGTCCAGCGCAAGTGCAGCCGGTGTAGTTACTAGTAGTGCGGTCAAAGTGCCTGCGCCCCGCCCTACCCTTGCGAAAAGCCCTTGGCCACCTGTCTGGAACGGAGGGAACCTTGGCCACCTGTCTGGAACGGAGGTCCTTCCGGCCACAACGAATGCGAAGGAATCCGATAAAGAAGATGCTGACATCAGGGACGCTCCTGGTACAATATCTACATCGCATCGAGAAAGCAAGGCCAGTAGCTCGTCGAGACATCCGAGGAAGAGATTTAAGGCTGCTGTTCCGATAAATACCACGGGCGATTCTACCTCCCCGGCGCCCGCCGCGCAAACCGTCACGCAAGTGGTCCAAGAGCGGAGAAAGGAGGAAACTGAAACGAAAGTTGCCCCTGCTGCAGCGGACGAAGCGACAGCAAAAATTTCCTGCAAGTCCAAGTCGTCTCTCTCGTCGACGGAGCCTGTTGACGTTTTCTCTTCGAGCTACGCTCCCGTGCTGTCTCCCTTATTGGATCTGTCCGATATGGGCCTCCACGACAAAAATCCCCAGCAGCCGAAAGTTTCCGAAATCTCCGCTCTGCTCCACCGCATTCTCGATGTGATGCTGCGAAAAACGTACGACTCCGTGCGGTCCGTCGAGGGCATGGTTACGGTGAGTGGCAAGATTCTTTTGTACAAGTACCTTCAGCAGCTTCGCCACCGGCTCTTGTCCCTTGCGATCGCAAGCAACGACGCGGCAATAGTGAAAAAGCTGACGCTTAGTTCCTTTTTCCAACGGAGTTTCAAAACCTTACTGAATTCAGAGGACCTTCGCGGACGCGAAACACTCGGGGGCCGCAACGTCGATCACGAGAGCCAGGAGGTGGTAACGCGACGTAGGTGCGACGTGATGGTCAACCTGTTTCGCACGCCCATTGTGTTGGCTCCCGATGACCCCCGTCGGACAGAAGATCGCGATTTTGTTCTTTCTGCAAGAGGTCGTGCTCGCATTGGTGACCATAGCTACATGTTGACAAGGAGCTCCAATGCAACGGAACAACCGCTTTCTCCCTTGGAGCGACGCAGGCGAAAACTTGCAAAATGGTGGCGATTTACTCATGAGAATGCGCCGGACGGTGTTCCGCTCGAGCAGGACCCGCTTTGCGAGGAAGCTTTGTTTTCCCGAAAAGCTTGGCCGGCCCGAAAGCCGTGGAAAAAGGCGTCGCGACAGTGGCAGGCGGTCGTGCAGGACGCCCGTTTAGTGCCGCTGTTTGAAAATTTAGGCTGGTCCCAGCAGAGTGTGACGGCCGTGAAAACGCAAATCACTGCGAATACTCTGCAAGCCGTGCCGCTGATGAAAGCGGTGTGGGGCAAACGGGTGAACATCTGCGAGTCCGAGGCCTCTGCAATGAGGAAAACCAGCAGTTTTGACAGTTCAATCACCTCCAGCTGCACCAGTGCACCCGGAGCTACGGAATCTAGTTGCAGTAACCTTGCGATGACGGCTGCCGTATCTGGAGGATCGACGTCGACGAGCAAGGCTGCACACGCCCCTGCAGCTTTGAGGCAGTCGAGCGAAGGTAGAAGTAGTGCTAGTGCTACGAACAAAACGAGAACAGGCTTAGGAAATAAGAATGTCCAAGGCTACAATGCATCTGTTGCAAAAGTCGAGTCCGATGACTATTACTTGGTTGGAAACGATGTTTCCATATCCATTTCGCCGACCACAGGTCTGCTCCGCTCCCACGCAAGCAGCTCCAGTTGTGGGGAAGGTCAAGGTGGTCAGATTGGAACCACCAGCCCCACAGAGCGCGAGACCCAGAAGTGCTCGGCCGAAATCGCGAGGCAGCTCCTACTGTTTCTGGAACAGGAGAATGACGACGAGGAAATGAACGCTGGTGCGGGTCGTTTTTTTGAGGACTCCACCGCCGCAGATGGAAAAGCGGCCACGGTTGCAGCAGCGACTTCAACCTGGCCTTTCACTGCAGCAGTACATTATGGAGATCACCGAGACGCAACCGCAAGTAAAATCGGTTCTGGTCAGGACAAGCAGCGCAAATCTACTGTGGGCCACGCATCCTGGACTGGGATGCTGAACCAGAAGCTTCTACGACTCCGGCATCGGCTGTACAGTGTAGCTGACGCGCTCCGAGAGACACGCGTCGACGCGCAAACTCTGCAGCAGTTTTTGCCGGCACACCAAGGCGGGGAAAAAACATCCACACGGATGTTGAGAAATATTAAAGGCGACGTTTTGAAGCAGAGCAAGCAGGAAGTAGGGAAAGAGCAGATGCTGCAATTCAGTCAGGATGTGCTGCGTTTGGTCCGCTATTTCCGGAAGATGCGGCTGCTGCACGAAAAGGATTGGAAGTCCTCTTCAACCACGTCACATAAATCCGGCGCAGATGATATAATCGTTGAGCAAACCTCATATCTAGGTGCCGCAAGTAGAGGGGGCGTAGCAAACGGTCAACAAAGCGAAGACCTTGTCGATAACGAGTTCCGACACTTTTTCCCGAGCGAAGACTCCGCACCTAGTTTAACCACACCAAAACTCCTGCCCGCAAGTAGAGGACCGCCAAACAACACCCCGCAAAGCACTCCGCTATTGAATCCAGCGACAACGGCAGCGGCCACGGTAGATGGCGGGGACGATTTTGTACAAGGGGACGTAACACCGTTCGTACTGACTCCCACACCGCATCCCAATCTGGACGATGAGCAGGAATTTTTATTGGGTCCGGCTGCCGTATCCGTTGCAGATGATGTTGCTGCGGCAGCTGCAACTATGAAAGCAGGAGCTGCGCCACGTTTCTTGCCTCAAGGATCTGGCTCGTCCTCAGAATCGCGCGAGCCACATGATCCACGAGCAGGAGAGCAGCAGATGGCCGAAGCAGGCGAAGAACAGGATGTGAATAATAACCCGTCGACTCAACATGCAGATGCTCATGGTGATGATTTCTATCATCATGAGCTACAGCTTCTCGCGGATTTTGTCAACAGTCGCAACGTGTTGTTCCAGCTTGTGAACCTCTCCGAGCGAGTGGTCGAACTTTACGAACCTGTGATCCCCCGTATGCAGGGGAATGGAACGTTTCTGGAAGACATTGACGAGCGGCTCAACCGCGCGCTCTTGTCGATTTTCCGGGATATCATCAAGGCGAAGGATTTGAGTCTTTTGAAGGTCGTTCTGTACCAGCAGAAACTGGAAACGGAACACCGCCTGCCCTTCTCGCCCCAAGCCCCCGCCGCGTTTGGAGGCTTCAAGTACGGAGACAAGGAATATGCACAAAAATAAAGACCCATCCCCAGCCAATTTGTCATGCAAAACATGCATAAAATCCAGTGTCTGTCATGCAAAAAATGGATGAGGATGGGTGTTTTTCCTGGATAAGGAAAACAAGTTTGCGAGCATCCAAACCTCGCTGCCGTTCGCGTTATGGATTGCAAAGATGTCTGGGTCTGGAAGATTGCAACTTGTCATGCTAAATCCGAATCATGCAAAAATCTGTATTGCATGATTGCCAAAAGAGGTCCACTTTTGAACAAGGCTCGAGGCAGTTTCTCATGCAGAATAGGCATGAAAGAGACCTCACAGACTCTGTCATGCTAGGCCCCGCATTCCAGACCTCGAGGGTCATGGAAAACCTGCATGACAAGTTCGGACTCTTCCAGACCCAGACATTTTTACATTTGATACGCGTCACCCCTGCACGACGTCGTGGAGTACGGCGATGTGCATCTGTTTATGCATTGCAAAAGTATCGTACTAGTATGAATAGCATCACAAATTTCCTCAGCATTAGAAATGGAATTTGTAATGCGGATTCCACCAAAGAAAGGGATTTGTAATGCATGACAGCGATTTCGATTTGTACGAGTGCGATACTTTTGCACAGGATATTGTTGCGGCAGTTGCTCGTACCGGAGCCACAGCTTTCCTTTCCGAAGAAGGAGACTGTGCCTGAAGGTGCAGCAGCTGCAGCAGCTCCCGGTCTACTTGCCGGTACTGAGGGGGGAAAAAGGACGGTAGCAGCAGCTGGCGCCACTGTTTGTGGCACTGCCGGAGGAAACGGAGACACCACCTCCATGTCTATGCAAAGAGTACTAGACTGTGTCTCTGCTGTTCTCCCGGATCCCGTGGGCGAAACGAATTTTGATCGTCAGTGTAGCAGGGCTTCCTCGGCGCCCGCCTTGGGTGGCGACGACGACTTGGGTGGCGACTTTAATTATGAACGCCAATGTAGCGGCCGAAGCCGGCTTAGTGCGGCTTCCTCGGTGTCCGACGTCGCTGGCTTAGAAAGCGCAAATTTTTCAAATTCAATCTGGAACCGCTGGGCGGGCTCACTGGACGGAACGAATACGACCGGGGAATGGGCTGCGAGCGATGTTGCAATCGGTACTAAAGATGACGAAATCAGTCTACAGCCAAATAAGCCCGCACCGAAATACAAATACCCGGACCTCGCCCCACCAGTCCCGGCCGTCACCCTCACCCGCAAAGCGGACGAGCGGGCGACCTACTTTTTGTTTGCGAAAAAATTCTTCCAGCAAACAAACACACACGGCGAAACGCCGTTGCTGCAAGCGGCGAGGAAGGCCGACATTTCGCAAGTCCGTCTGCTGCTCGAGTTCTTCCCAGTGGCCGCTTTGACACAGCCAGATTTCGACCAGCAATCGATTTTGCACCTCATTGCCCGGTGGGACCTGGAAGAAGCTTTTGCCAACGAAATCACGGAAATCCACGCACGGGGCAAAGACACGACCGATAATCCGGACCACGGGCCCGCGTTCGATGTTGTTTTGCCGGGCGAATGGGTACCGCCAGAGGAGCTGGTAAAATTATTGAAAAGGAGACACGAAGATGAAGTAAAATTGTTGAAAAGAACTCAGTACTTCAGCTGCAACATGCCTCCGCGCCAAGAAACACCATTCCCGTTTCACACGGGCGAGCGCGAAGGCGCGGAACTGCAGCCGCATGCATTCATTGGGAGCGATTCAGCCGCTCGTGATGCTAATAACCTCCTTCCCTATCCGCCCCAGCAAATCCGCACGAGCGGCAACAGTTTTCTGTCTGCAGCAACCGACGGCCCCACAAGCAAATCGGATGAGGTTGAGGAAAGGACAACCCCAGCGGCGTCAAGATCTAGTAGCTTTTTGCAGACGGGAACAAATAACGATCTGTCCTCCGAGTATAGTACGCCTGCGTCCGCCACCGCTGGCGCTGGCGCCGGAACTTTCCATCCGAGGGAGTTTCTCCTGGAAAAAGCGAAGAACTCTTGCACGAGCGCGAGCGGGAACTCCCTTTCGAAACTGAACACCAGCTCCCTGAAAGACTTTCCGACCCCGAGCACGGTCTGCAGCGTCGGAAGCAGCGGGGGCCCAATCTCCCCTTGTTCAACATCCGGCGCAGCCGCGAGCGGCCAGTTACTGTGTCGGAGCAAATACCACACGCCAAAAGCGCCGTTGCTGCCGATGGCAGCGATCAACGGCAGTAGGGTAAATACGACCTCCAGTACATGCACCCCGGAGCTGCTGTATCCAGATGAAGCGGATGAGATGGACACCGATCACGAATACGACGATAGCTCGCCTTTGATGGACGCAACCTTGCCGCCCTCGGTCTCCGAGCACGATCTGGCTGCGATGGCGGGGAGGAGTGGTAATGCTGGGTCGACTAATGTTGAACAGGAGCAATGGCCGCAAGGTGGAGTAGCCAGAACTACAACCGCAGAATTCCAGTCGGATGTGAGGGAAGTTGAGAGGCGTATCAAAAAGGATTACTTTACCTTTGTGGAGAAAACAGACAAGCTCGCACTCCTAGCGGAGTACGTGCGCTTGATGCAAGCATTGATGAGTCGGTTTCCCGCCCGCGTAGAGCTCCACGAGCAAATCGGACTGCTTTCCGCTTCGTCTCACAAACAACGGGCGTCACAACGCGCCGCCACCGCCGGCGCAGACACGGAGTGGGATAAGAAAAAGAAAAGACCCGCTTTGGAAAAGTACTGATACATGTTTTTCATGCGTGGTCGCGCGTTTGGTAAAATAGAACTCCAGTTATAGTTAGTGAAAGTGATCATGCCTGGAAATTCAAGTTATTACCAACCAGAAACTAACTGTATTAACTTCCAAATCTAAAATTCAGGTGGGTTGCCAGCGTGACACGCCTCGAAGAAGAGGAACACTACTCCGCTAGCGTGGCGCTCCGCAGCCCCCGTGCATCATCTTCATCATCCCCGAGCCCGACATCCAGCGGAAATATTAAACCGTTCGACCACGCTACTCCCACAGCCGAATCCCGGCAGAGAATTGCGGAATTTCTGGCCCTGTTCACCACATCCTCAGTCAAGTTCCAGATGCTGAAGGAACGCCGGGAGGAGGAGTTAAAAAAACTGCGCAACCGGCAGACAAACTGGGAGCACCAGCAACACTTCTATTTCGTGAACCGTAGCATGACCGCCCCCGGCGATGCGAAACGGAGGGATGAGAAAGTCTGGGTGCGGAATCTACCGGTCGGGATGCCGGAACTGCGGACACAGCGAACAGCGGTAGTCGAAGCCTACATCCGGAAAAACCACCTCTTCTTCGGCATGCTGCTCAACATGCTTGCGAATTTCGAAGTGAACGTACAATGTCAACCTCAGTGCTTTTCACAATGCTTTGTTACGCTGTATCTCATTTTCAATGCGCTCCACTGCTATGACTGATGAATCATGTTGTCTTTCGGGAATACTTAAAGAAAGAAAAAGAATCGAGATCGAAATTATTTTGGGACAGCAAAACCCCGCGCCACCCGCAAAGTCACCTACTTGCTCTTGCCCGCCTAGTATAGCAAGTGCGATGAATGTTACAAGTGATCGCTGCCGCCCGCTCGCGCGCCCATGCCGCATGCCCCGCCCGC
Organism: Amoebophrya sp. A120; assembly: GCA_905178155.1. Taxonomy (NCBI): domain Eukaryota; class Dinophyceae; order Syndiniales; family Amoebophryaceae; genus Amoebophrya; species Amoebophrya sp. A120. The sequence goes on along the minus strand of CAJINV010000020.1, from coordinate 1,238,907 downwards.
CCGCTGCCTAAAGTTGTAAACTACATGTACCTACTACTAGCAGTTGTCCTGGTAAGATATTCAACTTGCATCGCGCGCCGCACCTGAAAACTCGTTGCCCTCAACCTCACATTTAAGATACCTAGACAAGAAGAGTACATGTTTTTCGGATTGCACCCTCATGGGGTTTTTCATGTTGATTGATACCATATAGTATGACATCCCTGTTTTCGCTCGTAATCTTCTCCTCAAGTCAATGTCGTGCATTTATTTGCCATGTACACAACCACAATCAAACAGACTGTTCGGCCCGAGGAGTATCGGCTGGATAAGGAAGAGGTGGAGGAGATCCTGGATGCGATAGATCACCGCGGAAAAAACCTGTGCGCCTATGTCAAGCAAATGACAGAGGAACTCAATCTGCAAAGACTCGCTCGGGCGACCAGACAGCGCGGCGGGTCCTCATGTAGTAGTACGGCGCTTGCCGCCAGAACAAATACAAACCAACGCAGAGGTCCTGGTCCTGCGTGCACGTGTTTGAGCGGACTGTGGAGCTTTCTGCAGCAATGGGTGATTCGGGGCGACGGTTTTTTTGAGAACATCGACATGTAGCAGTCGGAGCACTTACCAGGCAATTGGAGGTGTATCTGATTACAGCGGACCAAACGTGGTCAATCCAAAACCACACAGATGGGAGCGCGAACAACTACGTAGGATCATGCGCTCCACAACTCCTAGCACAAAAGGCTGTTCTTGTGCCACCATGACTGGCAGCATTCGCTTTTTTTCATCCTGTTGGCTGCATAGCGGCCGGAACGAAGCAATGTGACACAGACGAGACCATCAAAGAACAAATACGGGATTGAAGTAGTATTTCCATGTATAATGAGAATACAGAAATCCGCTATCAGTAGTACCTTTAGAAACAAGCACCAATTGCATGTATTGTTTCGCCATGATTTTTCTGCTACGGTGCCAGACGCAGAGGATAACGTTTTAGCGCACTTTGTGGCAGAAGAAGCATGACAGGAACGTGCGTGTCACTGCTGATGCGAAGATCGAATTTATTATTCAGAACTTGTTTTACCATAAGTACATTAGGTTTTGAGTTGGATTGTTTGGCCGGGCGGGCATCTCGCCGCTTATTGCCAAGCATCAGACTCATCAAATCTTCCTTTTAATATTCACAAAAATGCGGGGGCGCAGCATCTACAAATGACGAATATGCGTTGACTTAATCTTTTGCTACATTATACTTTCAATATCGAGAAAATAGTAGATTACGAATACAAAAAAATTGAATGTGCATGTGGCCTCGCTTGTTACAGCGGGGCTAGCACTAACATTAAGTCAGATCGAAATGCAAATCGCTGCTGGCGGCGCGGTTTTACTTTTAGTTTTATCTTCTAAGTGAACACGTGCGTCGAGGATGGCGCTTAAGAAAATTCTAGAAATTTGCTACACTACAAAGTCCATTTCCGTTGCACTGGAATATCTTCAATGATATTGCATTTACAACATGAAAATGCCAATTCTCAATATGTACAGATTCGTGTGGAAAAGTAAAGAATGTCATCGCGAGAAATGAGTATCTTCGCGTTATGGTTTCATTGCTGAGCGCAAAAAGAAACTTATCTTCCGGTCCAGTTACTGCAAATTCATTTCAGCCTCGTCAGATTACACAGGAGCTGTCGGCTTGTTGGGCGCAGGGCCAGCCCTCTTACAATATTTCGTTGAAGTTTTGTAGTTTTCTTTCCACAGTACTGCAAATAGAAATATGCAGCTCGGTATTCTTGGTTCACTAGATTATGATTTTCTTTTCTTGTCTGGTTGGGTTTCTTTCATCTTCACTTTGGTATTGATGCCGTTTTCGTTTTTCAAGCTAGCCTCACCCTAGTATGTTGGTATGGAGCCGTATATTGTTGCATGTGTGCTTTTGCTGCATGGCCGTTGATCCGAATTTTCATTTTCTTGTAATGAAGATGGAGAACAAAGCACCGAGACGTGGAGCTTGTTGAAGTTAATTAAACCGATTCGCGTCTGTCAGTGCCTACTGCAATGATGATCAAGCCCCATCTACTTCCGCAAAAACAAAATCCAGTGCCAGATGAGGCCGAGGCAAAGCGAAAGTCGGTGAATTCGATTGTTTCTGAAAAACAAGGTCGAGAAGTAGGCGGGCGCCAAGGTATCATGAACGTGAACAACTTAGCACCACAAAAGTAAATGAAAAACCCTCGACTGAGGTTGCACTGGCGAATTACTCTGACCTGACTACATTGCTTTACCTTCTGCCTGATGAAAACACAACCCCAGCACATGATCAAGATGATGTAGTTACATTCACAACTACGTGATTATTGATTTCGAAGAAAGAGCCGCGCCGAGCATCCCCACCGGCATGTTTTTGCCTATGGGCGAGGGACGGGGAAGGGCAAGAGGTGCAAAGAAGCAGGGCGTAGTTTGTCAGAAGAAAATTTTTTTGGAGGTTGAGTTTTGCAATTAATTCAGCTACAAGTCAGAGGGGGAGAGCCGAAAATAGCAGGCACGACTAGGCAGCGGATGACGTGCCAGGACTTGATGGAGAGTGAGCGTAGCCAATGGTGCATTTTTTCAGCTATGATGACATAGATATGATGTAACTTTCTTTCTACTTTCCGGAACAGCAGCGCGATGCTGCGTACCTACAAATGACATATAGAAGTATAAAGAGGCGCAACGTCTTCATCGATGTTTAGTTTGAGGCCCGCATCGTCGCAACGTCATTACTGCCTACTGAACTTCGCCTTTACAATCGATAAGGACGAGCTAACCCTGGAGCAGAAGCGTTCGAAATTATGTTCGGAAGCAGCAACAAGGGCGACGCGAAGTGGGAGCCGTGCAAGAAGTGCAGGTCCTACTACGAGGAGCTGGCTGGCACCTTGGAGCAGACGAAATCGTCCAGCGAAAGTAACATTTCGAAACTGAATCGCGATGTGAAAGCTGCAAGGGACAAAGGGGCGGCGGACCTGGCGGCGCTGGAAGCGCGATTGAAAAAGGAGTACGACGGAAAAATGGCGGCTGTCAAGGCTGAAGCGCAGAAACAGAGTATAATAACACGTATTTTTGAATATTGTACTAGTTAGGAGAAGTTGTGAAGAACAATGAACAACACACCGTTGCCATTGTGTTTGTAAGAAAAACACGCATGCTTGTTTCGCATGACTTCTACGACTAGTTTTAACTACACTAATATCAAATAGCCAACATCCACATCGAAGATTAACAATGATAGCGAATGAGAACGTTCTAAGCTACCAGACAAATTTTGAATGCATCTTCGGTATCGAGAAGGCACCACACACACCATTGCAGTGGAAAACATTTTCGTTTTCGTACACGAATTGGAATTCGTAGACAGATATCAGGAAGAAAGGAAACTTCGGTCCTGATTCAGCGAAGGAATTTGACAGCTAAAGATCGGTCATATGCTCTTCGTACACGCTTTCCTTGTCGCATCGTACATCAGAACCATTCGTGCCTCAAGTACTGCAGACTATGCAACAGCGCCATCTTACTTTTACTTCGAATTTCCAGTCAACTCAAAGTCAAACACAAACTGCCAGGATTCGGATTGTAAGGCTGACCACACTAACTCTCCATAAACAAAAGTACACATATAACAAACATGCCCTGTCAAGAAAAACATGAAAACTCCTTTTTACCCTTCAGCTAGCATGGCAGCGCAGATCTAATCACGACGATCAGGGGACCCCCTTGACATTAGGAATAAGCTACTTCTCGCACCACCAACGCTTTGACTACATACACTTTTGCCTTTGTGTATTTTTTTTCGGACAAATTTTCTTACCTCACCTCCGTTTTTTAGTTCCCCTCCACCACCTTTTCCTCCTCCGTTTCCCGCACCTTCCACCACACCAAATCCGCGACCAACAGCAACATGGTGAACTGTTGCGACTGCAGCAAGCCGATCACCGGCACCTACTATGAGACCGAAAGTGGTGGGAAGCAATGCCAGGCCTGCGCGGAGAAAGAAGCCGGCTACTGCGTCGCGTGCAAGAAGTCCATGCTCGAGGGCGACGGCGGTGTGACGCTGGGCGACATCCATGTGCACAGCAGTTGCTTCAAGTGCATCAGCTGTACGAAGCCGATCACCGGCGGCTTTTTGGAGAAGAAAAAGCTTTTAGACAAGGCCGACACGGCGGCGATCGCGGCCTGCAAGCCCACGGACTGGTTCTGCGCGGACTGCGGGCAGAAATTCCAGCGGGCGGAATGGGAGAAGAAGCACCCGCAGGCCGCGAAGCAAGCGCCCGCGGGGAAGCCAGGAGTGTGCACGTTTTGCAACGAGCCGCTGGGCTCTGGAGAGCAGATCGGGCGACTGGGCGATGGATCGCAGTTTCACTCGCGCTGCTTCAAGTGCAGCACGTGTGGCGACCCAATCAAGGGACAGTTTGTCAAGGGATCGAAAGGGATCACCTGCATGAAGTGCGTGCCGAAGTGCGCTGGATGCGGCCAAAATCTGTCCGGGCAGGTACAAACTCAAAAAATGGAAATCGTTTCGTGCTGGCTGTCGTGCTGGCTAAGGACGAACTCGGATCTACTTCTTGCGCTACAATTAGCCCGAGAGCTGCAGGTCATTTGCGCCCGCGCCCGCCCAAAGCGAACGCCCATATTCTCGGACGAGAAGTTGCCGATGCTACCGAAGATATTAACTTCAAACGCGGTCGCGATCATGCTACAGCGTAGCACGTTACCGCTTTATACCGCGCTGCGCCCACTGATGCCCTTAATGAGATAGGTAAAGTTAGTACTGAGCCGCCCGCTGCGTTTTTGTTTCGTTTTGTCGTTTTTCTTGTTCGTTTGACTGCTCACACCCTCATTGCCAGAAGTTGCTTTGCGTTTGGCCTCGTGATGTGCCCGCGCCTCATGGAAGATAATGTCCTGCTGATACTATTGTTTGTGCGTTTCAGTCTTCTTAATGTTTTTCTCAAAAGTGATTTTCGAAAAACAAAATCTTACGTCGACACAGATCATGCAAGCCGGTGGCAAGAGCTACCACAAAGTTGGGCCGGACGGGCACTGCTGCTTCAAGTGCATATGAACTGCAAAAGTATCGCACTCGTATAACACATGATTTCTGCATTACAAATTTTCTCAGCATGAGAAATGAGATTTGTAATGCTGATTTGCCTTAACAAAAAGATTTGTAATGCATGACGACAATACGAGTACGATACTTTTGCACAGGATAGTTCACTCACTGCAACCAGGCCATGGATAACGGGTTCTTCCCGGTATCAACTGCAAAAATGTCTAGGTCTAGAAGATTGCAACTTGTCATGCTGTTTTTGGACTCGAAAAAAAATTGTGTTGCATGACCAGCAAGAGGGATGCAATTTGTGCTACGCGGAGGACAGGGCATTTCTCATGCGGAAGGTGCATCAGGAAGCCCTCTAAAAGTCTGCGATGCTAGGTCATGCATTACAGGCATCATGGGTCATGAGAAATATGCATTGCAAATCATGCATTCTTCCAGACCCAGACACTTTTGCATTTGATACCCGGACCCAGGAGACGAAACGCGTTACGTGTGCGAGCCCTGCTACGCAGAAATCACGGAGAACATCGCGAACGCGAAGCACGACGAGGAGCGGCAGAAGCAGATCCGCGCCACGGACGAGATCGAGCGCGGCCATGCGTGTGTGTGGTCGGACGCGTACCGTGGGCGGCCAGAGGACACCCTCTACCTCTTCGACGAAGCGGACAAAACGGAATTGGCAAAGGACCCGAAGCACTGCTGCGTCTTCTTAGATTCCGACGAAAACATGCACGTGGGGAAGGCGCACGACATCCGGCACAGCATCAACTTGGAATATTTGGTCGAGGCGTGTAAAATGATCCACTTGAACAACGGGCAAGATCCAGTGTTCTCTCTCGACCCGGCGGACCCGCACGATTTGGGCGGGAAACAGCAGAAAAAGCGGTTCATTCCGGATGAGATGTGCAACGGACCGCTAGGCGAAGTCATGTTCCAGGCAGATTACTTCTTGAAAAAATTCAGCTTCGGCGACGCCCCGGTGGAAGGGGTGAAGTTCGAGTCTTTATTCGCCACGGACCACAGTTCCACCGGAGCCCGGCAGTGGTTCGTGATCCAGGACGGGAACGTGACGATCTCGCAGGACCGGGTTTTTATCGTCGACGTGAAAATGATCGTGGACGCGCGCCGATTGGAAATGGGTCCCGAGGGGTACCGCGACGCACCTCTGACCGAGCCGGATGATCCGGCGTTGCTCCACGCACACCACTTTTCGGAAAACATGGAAACTCTGCGGAAAAAAGTCCCAAGCGTGCACGAACTCTTCGAGTGCGCGAAGGCGATGACGCTGGCCAAGTACTTGATCAAGAAGCGAAAATTGAACATCAACGTGGAAAAGATTTTAAATTACTTACCCCGACCGATTTTGGAGGAGATCAACGCGGTGAAGAAAACCACCGCGCACACAGAGAAGGGGCGGGAACCGATGTCGGAGTACCCGAGATTAATCCCGACGTTGCGGAAGGAGACGAAGCACACGTCCGTGCACCATAAGGAAAAGGGGGACGGGATTGAAGTGGAAGAGCACACACAGTCGATGTATGGGGGGGTCGATCTCGGCGTTCCGGTGGAGAAGATCGTCGTGAAGGAGGAACCCCTACCCGTAGCGGATCCACAGCACCCACCACACCCGTTCCCGGTTTTGAAGCCCCGGGGCGCGCCGGCGGATGACCAAGTGCCGAAGTGGGTGTTGCAAAACAGCATGTCTCGCGACGACTACATTCATGCGGCGAAAGCTGCGCACCCGAGTCACAACATGCCGAGCAAACGGATCGCGGAAAGTAAAAGGAGCTCTGCGGGGGAAGCGGCTGCGCCGGGGGAAGAAGAGGACGAGGCGTTTGTGGACGATGAACCGTACGTTGATACGCACATTTTAGAGGACAAAAAGAGCGTCGTAACCGACCGCGCGAGCGGTGGGGCTGCGAAATCTGCATCACAAACTCCCGGGAGTTCCCGTACTACGGCCGCGCCTCCAGCAGCGTCACAACCCCGTGGCAGCGCGGCCCAGCGAATGGCGGCGTCTACTGGTTCGAGGGAAAGCGGGGTTACAGGTTCGAATGATCGAGCAGGCGGATCGACTTTGTCGTCTGCAGGAAGAGGTGCTGGTGGTGCTCCTGCGAGAGCTGCGCCGTCGGGGACAACTACAGAGAGGCAATCCGCCGCGGCCGCGGAGCAACATAGAGCGACAGGAGCAACAACTGCGACTAGAGGAAGCGCTGGCACAACGGGAGCGGAGCAACGACAGCCTAGCACGGCAACCGCCGTTCGAGCAGCTGGCTCCACGGGATCGCGCGCGGCTTCGGCTAGGCTACAGGATCACGATACTGTCGGTCCGTCCCCAGTCAGGACGACAGCCGGCTCGGCTTCAGGCAGTCAGCCGAGAAAGGCGCCGTCAACGGCATCAGCAGGAAAAGAGGCAGCTTCGTTCCGACCTCCAAGTAGATCTGCGGGAGCGAGCGGCGCTGCGCCCGCGAGAAAGAGAACAAGTGTAGCTGGCGGGAGCATCAAGGAAGAGGAAGATAAGGGCTTCTTCGGAGGCCTGTTCGGCTAGCGACGTCTTGTAGTGCTGATATTGTTCTCGTCGGAAGAAAAATTCGAAAGCAGAAGTGTTTGTGGAGCTCGTCGTGGAGATCATACGAGTAGCCGCAGCGGTTCGCAACATCCTTTTCAGCAGATCTATCCGATAATTTTCTTTTTGCCCGCCTACCTTTCCGCTTCCCCCGATAGTTGTTCTCCCCTATTTTGACTCCGACTTGTCACCGTCCTCTTTTGCTTTTTACGCCAGTTCCTGCTGTGCCAGCTGATTTTGGAGGAAAACGGTCATCTCTCGCTTCTTTCATGATCTTGATTCCCAACCTCCATATGACCACCATTGTCTTCACAGGGGAAGCTTTGGAGGCACAGATCGAGAAAATGAAGAAGGACGCTGCGGCGCAGCTCGAGGATGGAGCTGCCCGTGGGTCCGTCGAGATCGAGGAGTTGACTGCGCGTTTTCAAGCCGAAATTGAAGGCTTGAAAACACAGCACGAACAGGAACAGGCGGATGCCAAGGTACTTAGTTATGCAGTGTCTTCTTGTTCGTTGTATAATGCGATAATTGCACGCCATTTTTAGCATGATCGAAAAAGTGCAGTTACATGAACAGATGTCGTGGTAGTTCACCCTCTTGCAGCTTTATTCTTTTCAGTGGTTATTCTTATCTTGCAGTATCATTAGTACGGCCTACGTATTACAAAAAAAAACTCCAGCTCGCCGCAGCGCACGACCGTTCTGTGCTAGAGGAAGAGCACGCCACTGATCTTCGGGAATGGCGCAAGAAGCGTGATGAACTGCTCGTTTCCCTGCGGAAAAAGGACGAGGCGGTGGCTGAAATCAAAAAGCAGCTGGAAGACAAAACTTCGGAGTTGGACAAAACACAGCAACAGCTCGCGATGACAGAAAGCAACCGAGACCTTGCAGAGAAGCAACTGTCCCTGCAGAAGAGAATCACCACTGAAAACCACTTGCAGGCGAAGGAAGAGATCCAAAAAGTTGAGTACGCCCACCGCAAAGCGCTTAGCCTGGACAGCAGTGATGCGCTGGCGTACCGGCGCGAGACAAACGCGAACGACTTTTTGGAGATCAAGCTGAGGATGATAAGAAACGAAAAATCCGCTTTGAGGACTCGGACTCGGAATGAAAATCCGAAACCGTTGTACTCTTCCGCGAGCACGGCGACACTGTCATCCACAACTTTGAGCACCTCCATGTCCGCCCCGGGGCTCGCACAACAACTCGCAACCAGCCCAGACCCGGAGTTGTTTGAGGCAAGCATCAGCAGTCCAAGTGCAGTAACGCGGAAAAAGCTCCTGCAGAAACTGCTGCAGAATGCGCGCATTTGAGGAAACAAGGCCGGAAGAAGCATCATCCCGATAATCGTTTGTTGATGATCATGAAGATCTCCTTCTTGCAGCAGCAACTTGACAGAGCTCGCTGAGAGCGCAAACGAAGAGCGAAAGCCTGGGCCGCAGGAGATCCGCATGCAGCCGGTGATATGCAGGACGATGAGCAACCGCAACATCAGTCATTCGACGGGCACGAGTCCAAGAACGAGGAAGCCAGTGGAGTGTCCCAAGGCGGAGCAAACGTTTCCCGTCATCAAGTGAGCGAAAGTCTGAGATTGTATTCACAAGGACGAGCAGCTGCACCTGCGCACGGCCTGCTGGCGAGGAAGGAAAGAAAAAGACTGGCTGAGAAAATTAAGTAAAGTACTTCGACCGTTCGACACTGCGCTTCTACCTTACTTAGGACCTACCACATTATATTACACTTCCGCTTTACGAAAAGTATTTCGACGAACAATATTATTCAATCATGTAAAATTGCACAGCCATCTCGTAAATGTTTCAAAACAAGGCGACATACTTACGTCTCAATATTCAATCGAACCGTTGTAAAACGAAAATTTAGGAATCGCCATAAGTATCGTAGCAGATGATCTTCTCCTTCGAAGGGGACTCGGTCCTCACACTTGGGAAATGTATATGCAGAATAGGCAGCTACTCGCAATCGTTTCACTACGTGCCGACAAATTTTGCTCTTCTGTATTTTACAGAGACCAAAGTAAGCACCACGTAAACTAGGACCTTTTTCCACCATCTGCATCCACGAGGAGGCTCGTAGTTCAAGTGATAATTTGTTCTCGTTTAATTATTCGGTAGCTAATTTCTTCGGGTCCGCTCCGTGAGAGTATTTTCATTTTGCGTCACGAGTGAGCGAGAGCGATAAAGAAGAACCACGAAAATCCTTTCTTGCTGAGAGACCTGGCTTCTAGTTCGCGCTGGTGGGTTACTTATTCTTTATTGCTTTTATCGTTGTTGGCTTTCCATTAAGTTTAAGATGTCGACACATGTAGTTTCGATGAAAATCATTGACGAACGTAAGTTATGAGTTGGCTTGATGTCAGTGCAACTATCAGGAGAGCCAGTAGTTGCGAAAACAAAGTCCACATGCTCTTTCATTCGGTCGTGCGATAGCGATTTTTTTGATAGAGAGGATTGCCACGACGAAGCCTGCAGTGTCGCACGCGACTTCCTCACGCTGGCAAAGCTTCTACGGAAGTGGTACTAGAGTCGGAGTTTTTAGTTTGAAGATCACCAGGATCATTTCAAGATGAACAACCAGCCAAGCACTTCCCGGCCTTCGACCAGGCCTTCTGGAGGAACATCTTTCCACAATTCAACTGGCAACCCGGCGGACGTGCTGGAGCAGCACCGGGCGTTCAAGGAGAAGCTGCGGAGCTCGGACTACGCGGACATTTTCAAATCCCGCGGGATCGCGTTGTCGCCAAAGAAGGAGCGGGTGCCCGCGGCCTTTTCCATCACCAACAAATCGAAACTTCTCGCAGGCGGGGCCGCGTTGAGGATGGCTAGTAGCACTACGGGGGAGAAGATGAAGAGCAGCGGTAGGTGTACAAATGCACCTGTTAGGACGACGAGAGCAGAGCAAGTAGACCCAGAGCAGGAAGAACCTGCCATGGATAATTCCAATCCAGCGTTTGTTTTCACCACTGCCAAGGTGGCGTCAGACTGCGCAGTCTCGTCGCGACCACTATGTGAGTGCACAAGTCCCCCTCCCCCTCGTTTGTCATGCAAAATACCCTATCCACCCATTGCCCCTTGGCACTGTTTGCATGACAAGTTCTGGCAGCCCCAATAGAACTACACTCCAGTGCAAATTTGTCATGCAAAACCGGCATCCTTGCTGATGCCTGTATTGCTGTTCATGCAATACAAATGAGGGGGAGGGGGAGTTGTGCACTCTCATAACCACGTGCGGACGACCAGAAGCCGCCGCATGTAAACGTGACCGTTGTCCCGGCCGCTGGGAACAAACGGGCGAGTCCAGTGTCATCTTCGAGTTCAACTACATCTTCGACGGGAGGGAATATTAAGGCTGGGTCATTCGCAACTTCTTCGAGCTCATCTTCATCCAGTGCAGCAGCAGGAGGAGCAAGCACGAGTACCGCAAAGAGGAAGACGACAGGGCTGAATCAGCATCCACGACCAGTACCAGCCTCTTCCCCTTCCGGCATTCCCCACCCCCCTGTGATGAGCATCCAGGAATTTATCGATGAGGAACAGCAGGAACAAAACATCCCCATTGACTCGGATGAACTCGACGCGAAAGCGCTGCTGGAACAGTTTCGGCTGCGGGAGGAACAGCGCGCCCAGGAGGTCATTCACGACAAGTTGAAGAACTTTTTTCGCGAACGAAAGGACGGGTCCGGGCAGACGCCGGCCCCGCACTACGCCAGTGGAGTGAAAGTGAAAACAACGATTGAAACTACGTCGAAAAGAGGATCAGCTACTGAATCTGCTTCTTCCAGTAGCTGCGCGTCCGCGTCGTCAGCCGGAGCTGCTCCTGCGCCCGGCGAAGAGGGTCCCCGTGTGGTCTCGTCGTCAACATCTAAGGGCCCCGTCTCATCCCAGGAAGTCGTGGACGACCTAGTTCTTAGCCCCAGCACGAATTCGAGCCACGAAATTGTCGAGAACTACTTTAAGGGCCCGGGGAGTACAGAGTCCAGCAATAAGTCTTTGAACAAATCGAATCCAGCCAAAGCCAGTCCGGAATGGACGCCCAAGATGAAAAAAGGACTCAACAGCGGGGCGATAGTCGGGAGAAAACTGCCCATCGGCGTGCAGCCGTATGAGAGTCCGACGAAGGAGGTGCATGGAGTTGGAAATTCGAAAAGTAGTTCCTCTTCATCGACCCCCTCGCACTCGCTGCAACTACTACACGCGCCGCCGATAGTTCGGATCAATCCACCGCCGCGGACGAAAGCGGTTGGGTCGCCCGAAGCGAGGAGATGGAAAACCAGAAACGGGCCAAGTAACACCACTGCTGCTGCTTCGAACACACTTCGTGCCTGCACGTCCCCGAGTTCTTCGAAGGGCACAAGTAACAGCTCGCCGTCCAGTGTCGGGAGTAAAAGCAAAAGGAGTAACATGTTGAACACGGCGAAGGCGTCCTACAACAGCACTAGCAATAAAGCCTCGAGCGGGGGCCACGACAAGGACATCAGCAACTCTCGCCTGTCCAACCCCCGGAACAAAAACCCGCGAGCTAGTCCGACGAAGGAGAAATTCTGCATCGTGGCACCGAAAAATGGCTACGGGGGAAGTCCGCCGCCGGGGTTCAAGAAAAAACGGTCTTCTGGAGGATATGGAGTTCTCAAATGTTACATTCTCAACAACTGTTACATGAATTTGTAATTGCAAGAATGGCAAAAGACAAAGAAGGGAGGCTACACCTGTAGCATTACAAATTCCGCACAGTTTCAGGCGCTGTTTAGCCTTTTCAACATTTGTCATGCGAAGTAGCTTCATTGTGTGGATGTTGATGCTCATTTTGCATGGCAAATCATGTAACAGTTGAGAATGTAACGCTTGAGAACACCTCCATAGAGGAGGAAATACTTCTTCGCGGCCCCCGTCGGAATCCCCACCGAGAAAGACGCAGCCGGTGCCGATGGCCGACACTAGTACACCCGCTGAAGATCATGAAAGTGAGGAGAGAACAAAGGCACCAGGCGATAATGTGCAGCCGGTAGTTAGTGCTGAAACTACTCCTCTTTCTCGGGAGCTGCATCTAGATCTAGATGGACATCAAGAACCAGACGCACCCAGCGGCGCTGTTGAGCAAGATGAAATCAGACAGGAACTACAACGACACGAGGGCGAAACACAAGACCAGCAGGAGACTGATGTTGCAGTAGAGACGTCTCCTTCAGTAGAAGTAGCCGATTCTGTCGCGACCTCCGTCGAAGCGAAGATCAAGACAAAGCAGGAACACATCACGGAAAATCGCATCGAGGACGAGGACGATCTACACTTCGAGGACGCGAGTGAATCCCTGTCTCCGGAACCCTCCACACCCGAATCGGATAGCAACATCGTGCCGAAAAAATTTACGCCGTCCGACGACTTGGCAGCTACTTTTTCGGCGAAGCCCCGCGTTCTAGAGCCGGAACTCGAGGAGGTGCAACAGAACAACAGTCGCGAAGGCTCATCCGTTGCTTCAGACATCAGTGCGGAAGATTGCGCTGTGATAGAAGAAGGAGGCGCAGCCGGTACTACTCAAGACGCGAAAGGATTCCGAAGTGCTGACGCAGTCGGTCCGCAAGAGCAAGAGGAGAAGGGGAAACCTCTGGAGCCACACGACCCCGCATGCAGTTCATCTGAGGTTTCAGCACCGCTTTTTTCTGACGCTACATCTGCTGCGGAAGATGAAACCTCCGCACCGGCCTCTTCATCCACAGTTCCAGTAGACGCACCATCGAGCTCTGCTGGAGGTAAGCAAGCCCCAAGTGGTGCAAGCACCTCCGCGCAGTTGTCATCTGTAACTGCACCGACGAGCACATCAACAGACACTGCGGATGAAACAATCAGTACGGACCAACAGCCAGTAGAACAGCTTCCTGATGAACTACAACAAATCGAGGCTGAAGCCGAGCCGTACGACGGTCCGGGCCTTTCGAAGCGGTTGCAGGAGCAGATGGCAAATCCGGTGCTGAAAGAGGAAGAAACGCTTTTGCACTCCCTCCGCACGGAGGAATCGCAAGCGAGGTCCGTCCAGAGCTACCGGGTCGCGATCCCGAAGGGCAGCAAGCCGGGGACGCAGTGCGCCTTCAAGGGAAAACTGGGACGAAGAATCGTGTTTACGGTACGTAGGAATTTCAATTTGTTGATTGTTCTTTTTCTTCGTCTTTTTCTTTTACTTTTTGTTTTTCGTGCTTGTAGACTTAGAGTTAGATTGCTGATCGACCCACCGATGTTGATTCATCTTGCATGAACGTGCAATGCGAATGCGATTTTGTCAAAAATGAATCGCAACCCACCTCCAGGTGCCTGAAGATCCAGATACGAAGTACGTTACGCTACATGTTCCGCACCTCCAGAGGCCTTCTTCCGAAATTCGCAGGGTATGTTGTAATTTTTGGTCAATGCAATAAACACCAGATCTTTATATCGATTCTGCATGTCTAGGTTTTCCTTTGCGCTATGCGTACGTGATGCCATCGTGCGTCATGTTATGCACCACGGTGTGACAGTCTATCACATTTCTTGCGTGCAAGAGCGTCGTGTATAACATTACGCTGCATGTTGTTGCGGTTTTCGATCTGTTTGGTTTTTAGCCGTGCGGCTTTCGTTGATGATCTTCTTTCTACACGATGATGCTCTTTAACTTTCAACATCAATCATTTTGTTACTTCCAAAACAGAGCTGGTCGACCTTCCTCAAATCTCCGATGCGCAAGCAGGATGAGGCAGCCACCGCGGTGATTACGCAGCACCGGCAGGATATCTACTTACAGATGCGTTCGAACTTCGGAGGTGGACCGGTGAATCTACCGGTAGTACCGGAAGGCGAAACCGAGGGCAGCGAGCCCGACGCGGTGGAAGAAGCCGGGGGCTGAGAGGACTCGACGTTTTTGCAAAATGCCGACCGTCGTCAAGATGCTGATTCCTTTTTCAAGTCGCCGAGCGAATCTGGAACAATTCGTGCGGCAAAATAAATGATCATGGTTGTTCTTGTAGTTAGGTACGACTACGACCTTCATCCAGATGTTGAAGCAGCAACATGCAGATGGACGGCATCGTCCGGTATCGCAGTTGTTGGCGCGACAAATTACAACGTCAAACTCATAATCAAAAATCAAGAGAAAACAAGATTTCATAAACCAGCCCTCTAATATCTGAAGACGATAATTAGATTCACGCTTGCATTTGCAAACTTGCAAAAGGTATAAAGTTTGTTGAGATTAGTTAAGATTCACAAGCTGAGCAGCAGAAAATATTTTAATCACCGAAGAAAGTCTATGTCTAAGTTAAAGTCTGAGTCGCCTTCACAACTATCACTTTTCGTTTTCTCCCAGATGTAAGTAGACTGTTTTATCTAGATTCAGAGCCATAATTCCCCATACTTTTACAACTTGAAATTCGTACCACTTGCCACGACAGTTGAGTTTCAACTATTTGGAAAATCATGCAACAAAAGTTTTTTGATTAGCGCTCAACGCCCGATATTGTACAATTTTCCGAGCGAAAAATCGAGAAAACACGTTCACTACTTGTAAGTTTAAATGTCACAATCAATGCCATGTAAAAAACAAGCCCGATATTTTTAGCAGAAGCGCATCTGCGGTCGTAATATCGCAAGAAACATTTCAGCATCTACCTGTGAAAAGGCTGTTGCAGGCCTTGTATCTACTTTTTTGAAAAAAACAGAGAAGAGCACAGCGCTTCGTCTTGGGACTTTGATGAATAGCTCGAGCCGATCCGGACGATGCTGTGGAAGTTCCTTCACGTCTTCACCTCTCGCCTGTGAAGAGTGTGGTGGCTGAGCGGGCCGCCGTGGAAAGAGAGGCTGAGAGATGTTGCTTCGAGTTTAAGCTGTCGTCGAAGCTCTCTTGGAGAGGAGCTCCTCATCTGGAAGCACTAATTTACTTTGAGTGAAGCAGCTTGAGTTTTGTCAACCGCCCGCGTGGTCTGAAGTGCATCTACCTCACAAAAATATTTTTCCAAAGGCGGCGCGTCGAGCGCGTTTCGACGCATATTGACGTCGCATAAAAGAAAAAGAAACCTAAAAAAGGAACCAGTACGAAGTAAGGTGGCTTTACTTGCTCTTCTAATTCTTGAAAATAAATGTCTGCCGCGGGTGGAAGCATTGGGAATCCTCGTTCGGCTTGGAGTGGCGCGTCTTCAGTTTCCGCATATCAAGCCAACATGTTGCACCAACGAGCCAAGCCGAGCTCGGCGAGCAGTTCGAGCAAAAATCATGTGCCGTCCGGCGCGCCGCCGATCAGCCAGCGGAAATACATTGCGGGTTTCGAGCCCTTTGTGCAAGCGTCCAAGTTGATCAAAGATATCGGTCACTACAAGGAGACACGCGATAAGGTAGACGCCTTTGAGTGCGAATTCAAGGGGAAGCCGGCGATTTCCTTTCAGCTCAAACTGGTTATCGCAACGGGGATCGCAGTGCACTTGATTTTGTCGTACTTTTACTTTTTTGGATAATATGCTTTCTGCTGTTATTGCCAAGAACTTTGATGCATCAACTCAAGAGTACTACGTGCTGCTGCTGCCTGCAGCTTCTCATACCGAATCGTTCTTCTTCCCGGCCGCGGTGCACCAAGTCCTCCAATGCTCTCATGATGAACGTCAATCTCAACCAAAATAATCAGATTCATCCGATGGCAGCGGGATCCCGACCACTTCACCTTCTACGAGTGGGGCCTAGGACGAAAGGATTCAGTACTGGATTTGTGATCCTACTTTTCCATCTGTTGTTGCAGCACAGAAGACAAGCTGACGCCCAGTGGAAATGTGAGGGCGTCGAAAAGGCACTTACTATACGTGAGAAAAGATGCGGCTGTGGTCAACTGAAAGAAATGTTTGTAGTGCCACTGCCAGCGCGCGATGATGATGTTGAATGGATCTCATACTCATTCTACCTCTACGCTGTGACTTGAGCAGGACGAACGGATGGAGGATGCGTTATTTGTGTCTGGACTCACTACAACGCATTTTACTACTTTCGAAGAATTGATGAAGAAATGCCACCTCCTGCAGCACGCCTAGTCCTAGAGCAACAGCACGACACGTCATTCCAAAGTGCAAAATTGATGCAAAGTTGTGAGGTTCTTGTGCGTTATTCTGATTTCTGAAAAGAATGTCGGTAGAAGATGCCGCACTAGACTAGCGCGTCGGCTTGGTGCTAATGCTATCAACGTTTGTCGGTCATCAATGTCGGTCAACCTCGTAGCTTATTTGGTGCCTGCCTTATCGCGTAAGCACTGTTGATGTAAATATGACGAAAATTATCTTCGTCACCAGATGGCCGCAGACACAGGAAACTTCAGGGCTTGGGCAGCTGCTGCACCACTTTTGCGACGCTTGAACTTGAAATGCACTTCGACTATGTACAGACCTTGATGCAAAAGTTAAAGTAGCACTCTCCACTTATTGTGGAGTACCTGCCTTCGACGCCCTGCGATTTTTTTCACCAAGTGGCGTCCAGTACTTATTTTGGTTCGTGAGCATCAAGGTGGCACAGCACAAAAGTATTCTCGAAAATTATCAGCTCGGTTCTGGCGTCGATGTCGATCTTCTTGTCGTCTTCTGCGTCGTGATCTTTTCGCGCGCGTCACTATTGCGATCTTCCGCGGGTTATGTTTAAACGGTGACGGTCTCGAAATGACGGACGAATCTGAAGAGTCGTCGCCCGGGCTCGTCCACACGACCACCACAGGGGAACCACGGGGGAAGAAACTGCATGGTGAGGACACAACCCGTGGTTCGAGTTCGTCCCGCTTCGGCGCCGAGCCGGGTAGCGGTAGCGCAGCGAGCAGGAGGAATTCGAATTACCTCGAGCCGACGTTAGACACCTCATAACGAATTGCTTCTCGTGCGCGCCACAGAACTACCCAGTAGTGGTTTATTACCGACGAGCGGCGACGAAACGGCTTTTACAATTTTGCTGTTGGTCGCGTTCCTGCAGAGAGATGAGTCTGCAGGTCGTAAAGTCGAGAGCCATGCTCCGGCTCTGCAGAAGCAGATGCTTTGCCTACTGCCGGCGTTTCGTTCTTTTGCCATTTCTCCTCTTCTCACCGGCCTACCGACGGGGGGTTTTGGCGCAGCTCCAAGCCGGCGGTTCCCCGGTTTGTCCCTGTATCGACCCCGTGGCGCTGGGGAAGGTCGTGCCCGATAACGGGACGCTGTCGTATACAAGCGGCGGAACGACGTGAGAACAAGAAGTTGCTTTCATCTCCTGTAGTACTACTGACTCGACGTGGTTTCATCTCTGCTGAGGCGCGTAATGTTGACTGTTGATCCTTTCGTGTAGTCGTGTAGTTGGTGCAAAGACGGTGCAGGAGCGCAAAAAAGATTCGTCTGTCACAAGAGAACGACTCTCACTTTCAATATCTTCATTCAAGGTACACCCTAAAACAAACCTACGGGTCCTCGTGTGACCAGTGGGATCTGGGCAGCACGCATTTCGGGGACGTTGTATATTCAGGATGCAACGGCAACCCCGCAACCGATCCGGCGTGGTGCCACGACAATTGGTGTTATGTGGATCCCTGCGAATGTGCCATGGACGACGCAGAGCAGACTGGCCTGTTTGCCACCCAGTTCCCGGACACCGCAGTAAACCTCGCGTACAGTTACAAAACCTGCGCCCAGTGCCACCGCAGAATTTCTTCAAATACCTGCCAACTCCCCGTCGGTCCGGATACACACAGCAAGTGTCAATGGGACTCCGTGAATTCCAATTGTACGGAGAAGCAAAACAGCAACCCGGCCTTGTCTGCCGCCGCAATCAGCTGCGCCGCCAAAACCGAGGACACGTGCGGCGGGCAGATGAATCTGAACTGTCAGTATGACGCCGCATCAGCGACCTGCAGCCTGGCGACGCAGGAGCAGCGGGAAAGCGGCTGGGGCTGCCCGTTTCCGAAGAGCGGCGACGATCGGTGCAAATGCCTGAGTCCGAAGGAGGTGGGGTTCTTACCCGCAGCGGCGTTCGACGCGAACAACCAAATCGCGTACACGAGAACGTCGGCGGCCGGGACCGTGCGGAATTTGTCTCTCCCCGGGGACTACGGGGCCTACTGCCTCCCCTGGGACCACATGGACACGCTGGGGTTCGATTTTTACGGGTACGACGACCCCTCGACCTGCGGTGGAGACCCCACGGCGGTGCAGCCGCACTGCAAAAAGCAATGGTGCTACGTGGACCCCTGTTCCTGCGACATTGGGGTGATCAGTCAGACCTCCATGTTCGCAAGTCTCTACCCCACCGCCCAGGGCCTGGCCTACTCCTACGCCCCGTGCGCCATGTGCAACCAGCGAGGGATGTCCAGGAAAAAACACCCATCCCAATCCATTTTTTGCATGACAAGTACTGGATTTTATACGTTTTTTGCATGACAAATTGGATGGGGATGGGTGTTTCTGTTTTTTCCTCGATAAGGGACGAAGGCAGCATGTGAAGCGAGCTTGTCCTGTATGAGGGTGCACAACTCCCCCTCCCCCTCATTTGTCATGCAAAACCCTAAATCCAGTCGTGTCGCTTCCCTGTACCTTAGTTTGTATGAAAAATTTCGAAAGCCCAAACAGTACTATAGAAGCTGCATGTACAAATTTGTAATGCACAAGCTCCAGGTCCAGGGTCGACGGCGTTTGTACTGCTGTTCATGCTATACAAATGAGGGGGAGGGGGAGTTGTGCACTGCCACTGTCATATCCTGTCGCTGGGACGCCAACGCAGAATTCTGCATGGATGCCGTGGACGTATTTTTTGAGTTTTATATCTTGATAGGTACGTAGAGGAAGCTGGAAATAGAGTAGGCTTGTGTAGCTTTTTGGATGTTCTCTCGTTTTATTCGCTGCTGCAAACCGCTCCCGATACGAATGAATGTGTATGAATGCGAGGACAGACCACATTACCATCGTGGCAAAAGAAAAATTTCGAGTCCCTGAAGATATTTATCAACCAACCACCCCAGACCACGGTCGCTGCCCAGGACTGCGCGGCGCGAAGCCAAGCAAACTGCGGCGGCGTGGCCAACAAAAACTGCCTCTGGGAAAACGGGCAGTGCAGCTTGCAATCGTTGGACGCGATTAAGGCGGCGTTTGGATGCGGGTACTTTTTCCAGGTCCCGGCCGTCGCCAACCCGCCGAATTCGCGGTATTACTCCTGTTCCACGCGCGTCGGGGAGTACATTTACTACTTCGGGGGTAGCGGCTCGGACGAGCTCTGGCGGTTGAACCTCGGGCTGAATATTTGGGAAAGACTCGTCAGTACCGATGACACAAGAACCCCGAAGGGACGGACGGGGTGCGCGTTGGTGTATGACCCGAAGGGAAGCGTTTTATACCTGTATGCCGGCCAGGACGAAAACGCGATGCAGTTAGACGACTTGTGGAAATTCTCCCTCGCCTCGACCACGTTTGGGCTGTGGATCGAGGTGAACACGGGTGTTGCCGCAAAGCCGAGTCCACGGCATCGACCCGCGCTTGCGCTGTACGAGGGACCCGGCACCAGCCCTGAGGCGAGCCACAATTTGCTGGTGCTCTACGGCGGCCACAGCCGCACGGTGCAATTTGCAGACTGGTGGACGTTCAATACCACGACGGAGGCCTGGGCTGGTCCCGTTTTCGCCGGGGGCCCCCTGATCGAGCCGCGGGCGGACATGGAATTACTGCAGTACGACGCCACAACGCTATTCGCGTGGGGCGGCACCGCGTACCCCAATTCCGTGGCGGATTACGATTCGGGGTTCATGATCGATATGACGCCCGGGTTTGCGTCGTTTCTACGACGGTACTACGTGAACATCACTGCGGACCCGGTCGTGCTAGCCCGCGCAACCGGCTTTGCAGCGACCTCGGGTGGGAAGCCGACGGCACGGTACTTGACCGGTATGGTGAAATACGGTGACTACGTGTATTTGACGATGGGGTATTCGTCCGTATCGGGCGCGACCTTTCAAGACACCTGGGCGCTGCAACGGACGGATACTTTATCCTCCACCGCGACAACCAAGGGAAGCTACCAGTGGGTCTCGCTCCTGGATGAGGACGCCAGTTGGACTTCGGGTAATCACACACTCCGCGCCGCTTTGGCCGCTTCGTACTCCGGGGATGGCTGGACGGGGATGGCGGTCAGCGCCTTCAACGACCGCCTGTATCTCGGCGGAGCGTATTGGAGCCCGTTAGGGTCTTCGAACGCGGTCAGGTTCTTGGAGATCAAGAATAGTAGTAGCTTGACGAATAACATCGGCTCGGTGTGGGGCACGGACTGCCGGGCGGCGCAGGCCGACAGCGCGAACGCGACGAACTGGGCTGTTTTACCAAAATACTGTCGCTGGCAAACGGTGCACACCAAGGTCGCGTCGCCCGCGCCGCGCAGGAACCACGGAGCCGTGGCATTGGTTGGTTACCTTTACGTGTTCGGCGGACTGGGAAACGCGGGGGCGGAGTTGGCCGACATGTGGCGGATGTCGCTCATGTCGAGCGGAGCTGCGCCGACTACCTGGGAACCGGTTAGAGCGTTTTTAGATTTTCATTTTTCTTCGTGTTTTTCATTCTTTCTCTTTCATTGGAGCTAGTTGTGAATGTGGTCACAACCTGTGAAGACTCCTACAAATAAAACAGGTAAATCCCTCTTCCTTGGGTCGTGCCAGCAACTCGCCACCGGCTCGACAGCATGCGCTTGTCGTTCGGTGGGAGTACATGATGTTTATACACGGCGGGTGCCGAAACCTTCCCGGGGCCAGCAGCTGTGGAAACTCCGGGGGAAGTGACGCAACCTACCTAGACGACGCCTGGCTGTACGATCCGATTTACAACAAGTATGTGTCCTTGGGATCGACCCCGATCCCCCTTGCCCGCGCGTGCGGCGCCGCTATTGGGAGTTTTGTGTACATTTTCGGCGGTGTGACGTCTACCGGGGCGAACGATAAACTCTTTCGCTTCTACGTCCGGGGAAGGCGGTGGGAGCAACTCGCCACGGGCACGCCCATTTCAGATTGCGCGATGGTGCCGCTGCTACAAGCCGGGTCCAACACGCTTCTCAACGGCAAAATCGCAATTCTGCTGGGCGAGACCACCGGACAAAGCTCGCCAAAGCTGGCGCAAGTCTTCGATGCTTCGTCCTTGAGTGCCACGAACTTGGCGGCCGTGGTGCTGAGCAGGAGATTGGAAGAGAGGGGAAATAAGAAGCGAAGATCTTCTACTTTGCGGGAAGTTTTTGAAAGTAGAAAAAGAACGCTGTCTACTAAGCGGGAAGAGTTATCAGAGCCCTCTGAATCGTCCAAGTCCACCAAAAAAGGTGCTGCCTGGCGAGTACTAGAGGGCGAGGATTACAACGACCTGTCGGTGCCGGTGAGGGATGCTGGTAATCTTGACGAAATTCCTTTTCCAGCAAGCGAGACACGGTTTCTCCGCCGCCGAGCAGGGCCTCCAAGAGCAGGGTTCGTTTCGTTTGGCCAATCTATGATGAGGCAGGAATCACCTGGAAGTGGTCCTGCTCGCGAAGCAGACGCAAACTCCGCCGCGGACGACGAGGAGGACAATCACCAGCATCTTCGAGCCGACCCCCAGTTGTTTGTGTATGAGGAAATAAACCGGCTCGATGGCCGTGCCCTGTTCGAACATATCGAGAACGACATTGCCCTTCACGGCCCCCGCGTGCGCCAACTCACGACAGCGACGGGCGGTATTTCGAACAGGAAGCACCTCGAGGCGGGGACGACAAATCTCCCTACTCTGACGACAAACTCGTGGCCGACGTTTTCCGTGGACAGCGAGATTCCCCGCGGGCAGATGGCCTACGCTTCGGTGGGAGACTCCGTGTACTTCTTCGGCGGAAAAATGTGGAGCACTTTGTACGTTTCGGAGAGTAGCCAGGTGCTGCAGCTGAAGCTAGACCAGGAAACGGGAGCGGCTGTCAACGCGTCTTTGGTGAGCAAGTGCCCGACCGTGGATATGGCGTTCTCAAATGTTACATTCTCAGCTTTTGCGTGATTTGTCACGCAAAAAGAGCATCACCGTCCAGCTCACACGGCGAAGCTACTTCGCGTGACAAATTTTGGAAGGCTAAACAGCATGTGCATGGGAATCTGTGCCGAATTTGTAATGCAAGAGTTGCACGCCCCGGCCTTTCCCTGTTGCCATTCTTGCATTGCGAATTCATGTAACAGTTGAGAGTGTAACAATTGAGAAGCCCATATCGGACGGCTTCTGCTTTGCAAACCCACTTTCCCGGGCCGGCAAGGTGTTCCAGATGACGCAGCTGAAGGCCGTGCACCACGATCGGAGGTTTATTCTCTTTGGCGGCGAGGTCGACGGCCAGGCAACCAACGCCATGTTCACTTTTGACGTGAACACGGTCACGGAAAGCGCCACCATCTGCTCGCCCGGGACAGAGCGACAGGTGTATGCACTGCAAAAGCATCGCACTCGTATAAATGCCAGACTAGCAACATGACCACAAATCTGGTCTCTTAGGTAATTTAGCTGCATGACAAAATTTTTAAAATTTTTCATGCTGGATGCAGTTTATACTATGAGCGGAGTAACAACTAAGCCAACTAACTCGGCTCCCCGAGTTAGTCACCCGGCCGGCCGAATCCGGGCGGCCGGACGACTAACTCGGGATTCTAAGCGCGAAAGTTTTTCTATATAGCGACTCTGGGGCCGACGACTTCCGTCAGAGGTGTGTTTTGAAAACGTCCTGGCAACATATGCAATTCGTGCGGTTTTGTGCATAGTTTTTGTGCTTTCATTAAAAAACTAGCTTCAGAAGTCGGAAAGCGTGTAAAGTTGTTGCGCTTCGTAAATGTTAGCTTCACGGCAGGGAATATCTCGTCGTGACAAAACAGGCAGACCGCCTGCGTTGCAAAGAAAGCGAAAACGCTGCCCCGCCGACTTTCAAAAAAGACCCCAAGCGCACAAATAGCATGCACAAAAGCACACATCCTCATAGGGAATTCCGGCTGTCACAGACTGCGCGATCGTCGGCCCTTGCCAGCACGAGTTGCCTGCTAACTAGTGGTCGCCACGAGTTACCTGGCTAGGGAACTCGTGCGCGGCGACCAGTCTCGGTCGCCCGAGTGAAAAACTTTCGCGCTTAGAATCCCGAGTTAGTTGGCCTAGTTGTTACTCCGCTCTATTGCGATGTTTTAGATTTTGCAGTGCATAAGGTGAACGCGTTAACAAATCGCGTCATGTGCACCGCTTGCGCGGCTGGCAAATACAGTGCTGATGGCGTGACGTGTCTCCCCTGCCCCGCCGGGACGGCGAGTGCTGCGTTGGGGCTGGCTTCCGCTCTGGGGTGCGTGAGTTGCCCCGCTGGCACGTACAGTGACACTGTGGGTGCAACTAGTTGTAAGCCGTGCGACCATGGTGCGCAAGTGTGTCCGATCGGCAGCACCTCCAACCCCAGTGCGGGCCTAGGACCCATGCCGGCACGCCCGTCCTTCACGGGCAGCGGTGCGACGTGTGCCGTCTCACCGGTGACAGTCACTCCGCCGGAAGCGTATAGCACAGCGGAGGAATTGCTTGAACAGATACAAAAGTACTAAATTTCTCTTTCATTATGATTCATTTGCGATAAAACTTTGTCATCACCTGGCACTGCCCTTACACTATCACGTTCTGTTTGCTCTGAGGAATCGCATTCGACTGAATGTTGTATTACTTGAACGTATATGATAAACTGATTTGACGCCGGCGGTGGAAGCAGTATTGTAGCAAATCCCAACATGATCATGATCATGATTCAACATTTATTTATTTCAGCTTCGTCCTTGCGACCGGTTGCGTCATTTTCTTCCTCGTTCTCATCTCTCTCTATGCCGCGTACGCCGTGAAAGGCGGAGATTGGGTGCGGCACCGGTTTACAAAGTTCGATTTTCTCTTTTCCACAATTCTCGCGGACAAGGACGGGGACAGCCACCCCACCGCTGTCGGCGGGATTGTGACCATTGTTGCGGTGCTACTTTTGCTGTATCTCTGTGGCGCGATGATTCTGGCGCTTTTCCTGGATCCCGTGCGAGAGGAGAAAAAGGTGGTGCCCACCTTCGTAGCCCAGAGCATGTTGGAGGAAGTATGGTTAGAAAAAGCGTCCCCACAGCAAAGTCAAGATGCGATGAGGCATCTGCTACACAAATCCACGAGTTTTGGCTGTTGCGCATGACAAGTTTCTGCGGCTCGTAGTGTAGTCCTGTTTTGCGCTAGCTATTGCAAGAGCCGCATCACAAACGTACTACCTTATCCTGGTTTGGGCATGGTAAATCCCAAAGCAGCATCAGAGAACGCTCTGCATGGGGTTGCGCATGAGAAGCATTAGCATTTACTTATACGCGTGTGCCACTGTGCATGACAACTTTCGGGGGCCGGGGACGTTTTTGCACAGGATAGGAAGCGGGCGACAAGATGGACAAGAACATCGAGGACAAGTTTACCATGTACCTCATCGCGACCGCCCTCGGGTACAACAAGGCTTGCGTGTACAGCAATGTCAACAACTCCTACGCCTGCCACCCCTCGGCGGCAGCTTCGAACCCGTTCTGCGGGGGCGGTGGGTCAACGTCGCTGTTCTGCGAAAAGGAGGTGGAGGTGTCTAACACGACAACCTATCCACAGTAAATTTCCCGTACACGACGCGCAAATGCCGTTTCTGCATCACAAAGCTTCCCTTTAATCCTGTTCGGCATGACAAGTGGTCTGCTCTAAGTTGCTGAAGTTTATTTTGATGCATGTTGTACATGTACGGGAAATTTGTATTGCATACAACCAACTGCAAGATGACCTGGGTATGTAAAGATTGCCAGTTCGGCGTGGGGGACGACCGCATCGTCGATCTGAGCTTCGGCGAGCCGGACGCGCAGGCCACCGGGCTGGTGGCGGAGGTGAGCACGACAAGTTCGATCCCGCCGAAGGACGTGCAAGGCAGCGACGAGTACACTCCGGACACGCTGTCCAAGATTTTGACCACGTTCACGCCGTCGAGCAGGCGGATCTTCAAGGGCATCGACCCGAGCACGCTGAATCTCAAGGCGGTTCCGGCGATCTACACCTTCGGCGACTCCGGGCCGGAGTGGGACGTCATACGCACGGGGTTGCAACTGGAGTACAGCAGCCTCTCCAAGGGGTCGGAGGCCACGGAATCCGAAACCCCGTTCGTCGAGGGACTGCACCTCCGGGTCACGTTCGCGAAGGCGTCCACGACTTTGGTGACCATATCCTAAACAAAACCGTCCCCACCCCAGACTTCTCAAGATGGGGGGGACAAATCCATCAGCTTTGGTTGTTGCGCATGACAAGTTTTGCCCGTAGTGTGATTCTGTTTCGCTTGTTCAGCAGCATCACAGTAGATCTAGCCCATCGCGCTGCTTGGAGCATTACAAAATGCAAAACAAGACTAGAGAATGCATCTAATGGGGCTCCGCATGCGAAGCATTCTGATCATGCAGCTTAGCATGACAGCTTTGGGGTGCTGGGGAAGTTTTTACTCAGGATAAACCAACCGCTTTACGCAGTACGACCTGGAGGTGGTAATCGGTGCGATGGGCGGGTTTGCGGAGATGGTGATCGGCGGTCTGGGCATTTCCGTCCTCGCGCTCGCGCACATGCAGAAAAAGCGCCGTGAAAGGCGCAAGGTTGACAAGACCAAGGTGTGTGTGGTCGAGGTCTGGGCGCAGGCTATGGCGCTCTCAGCTGTTACATTCACAACTGTTACATGAATTTGTTATGCAAAAACAGCAAGAGGGAAAGGGGCAAGCTTGCAAGTCTTGCATCACAAATTTGGTACGGATTTAGGAGTTGTCTAGCCCTTCGATAATTTGTCATGCGAAGCAGCTTGATTGTCTTGCGACTCATGGCCATTTTGCATGACAATTCATGTAACAGTTGAGAGTGTAACGCATGAGAACGCCATACAGGCGACGCACTCAATACAGCCGTTTGACGCGGGCATCGCGATGTACTACTGCCAGCTGCAGCTCGGTATGATATTTTTTCTGTGAGCTTGCCGATGGATGTTCATGTACATGTTGCACCATAATACGTACGATTCATTTAAAATTATTTGCTGTAGTGGATAACGCTTGCGCTACATCAACGACCGGGAGTATGGAGATCTCGAGGAACCACATGTGGGCAACATCGAGCAATCTTCCAGACATGGATGAAAATGCAATTCGTTATAAACATCAGGAACCGAGAAGCAGTTTCGCTACAACGATTTGGATACCGATCTGGTGCAATCCAACGGGGAACACATGATCATGGAGAAAATAGACGAATACTTCCGGGTCGAAGTGAAAAAATCCGATGTGATATCGCATGGCAAATCGAAATCATGATAAAATTTGCGAGGACCATCAGGATTAAGCTACTGATTCTGAATTTCGGAAAGAAATCCGTGTCTGCTGCATCATGTTACTAGCATGCTTGTTTTGCATGATTTTGAAAGAATATTTTGATTTTCGACAAATCAGATGGTTGTTCATATCCATGCTGCTGGACATCAGTACTTATTCCTCCACACAATTATGCAGATGGATTCACATTGTGATTTCGATTTTTCTCCCCTCGCATACCCTGACGTGATCGGATACACCCTGGACGGCATCGATCTGCAAGGCAGGCTAGAGTTCCGGGACACGATGCACAACAGTCTGGTCGCCCAGTGCATGTTTGACCTTCCCGGCGATAAATCCGGGGGTGCGAAGAGGAAACTGCTGGAAAACGCGGGGGCTTTGTCCGACAGCCAGCTAGACGACGCAAAAATGACCCGCAGGTACCACCTGGCACTCCGGCCGCCGGTGCGGACGCAGGCGACCGCCAAGACCGAGCGGCCCGCGCTCACCGAGGTGATGCTGCGGTGCCAAAGGTATGTCGAAAAAAGGGAACTGGACGCGGAAAAGGAAATTGTCTACGGCCCAAGGAGAGCGAAAATGTTGAGACAGGTATCTACTTCGAGTCGAGTCTGCGAAATTGCAGTTTTTTCATTCTTCTTTTTTCGCTCCTGTAAGTGAGAGACAATAGAAGAACTGCCGCAATCGCTCTAGCAATTTTGAAGCGTTCATGATAAGTATGTGCATCTCGCTGACGGTCGCGCTCTACTGCCGAAAGAAACTTCTTACAGGCGACTGAGCTTCCTATGGACGAGACCAAGCTGGTTCGTAACTGGGTCGAAGTGAACACGGCGCTCGTACGCATAACCACGCAGATCGAAGCCCTGACGCGGAAATGCGACGCCACCATTGACGACGCGGCGCTGGCGCAGATCAAGGGCAGCCTGGATTCCCTGCAGCAGGCCCAGGACCTGGACCAGCGGGCTGCCAACGTACTGAACCGCAACAGTATGCTGCTCGCGCGCCAGAAGGAGGCACAGGACGCTGCCGAATCCACCTCGCCGAAAAGCACCGGTGGAAGGGGGTTCTTTGGCTTTGGGTCCTCGTCGTCCTTTCTCTCCTCAGCCACAAGGAAGTCCTCCCCGACGAAGCAGGTCGATAACCTGGACGAGGAGAAGGCCCTGAAGATAATACGTGCCGAGGTGGAGACCCGTTTGCAGAAGGCGATTACCGGCGTGCAGGACCAGATCGACGAGCTGCGCTCCAGCTACGTGGACCGGAGCACCCTGGACCGGGTGATGACGCGGCTAGATGGCATAGAGCAGGAACTGTTTCGTTCCCAAAATACTAAACCATCCTCGCCACGGCGGGCCAGCTCGGGGGTGACCGCAGCGGGGGCCGTGCGGCACCACCGCTCCGGGGGCCGGACGTCCTCGCGGAGCGCACGAACAAATGGCGCGCAGCAAGGAACGGGGGCAACGTCGCAACAAGAGGAAACGAGTGGCGGTAGTGTCTTCGGAAGTTTGTTCGGGTCATTCTCCGGCGGTGGTACTACGAAGGGTGGCGGCAGTGACGAGAGTGCTGCAGCAGCTTCTACAACTACCCAAAGATTTCAACCGCCTGCCAGAGGGTGACTCAGCCAGAGCCGCTCTGGCGTTCTATGTAGTTTCCCGATCATGTCGTCATGACATAAATTCTAATTCAAGGGGACATTGCGACGGGATTTTGCGTTTTTTTTTGAATTTTTTTTGCGCAGCTTCGGTTTGCAAATTTTTTTTCAAGTGCGACGCGTTGGCGTTCGCTTTTGCAACTTTCATCATTATGACCTGATTTGTTTTTCTAATTTGATCATCGGGACACAGTGTCCACTTTGCTGGAGTTTCGAAAAATATTATACCAAAATTAGCGCTAGGTCCTCGAGGCCTGGGAAGAAAGAAAGAAAATTAATGCGCATCAAGATTTTTCCACACACATTTTCGTGTGATGCGAGGCGGGAACTATGGAGAGCCTCTTTACGTTTACGCGGTAAGAGAATGAGACGCACGCTCGATGCACCAGGGGCTGTGCTCAAAACCAAATTGCGAACGCAACAAGCGACTGCAGATCCACCGGTGAATAAGCAGTAGTCGACGCGATTCTTGTGGTAGGCGCAGGTGGTTTCTCCCCCATGTAGTTTTGCGTATACCTAAAGCGATTCAAAAATGGACTCCATCTTCGATATGGTACACGTACAACAGAATGATTTGCCAAGACCTGTATGATGAACATGAACTTGCAAGAATTGTAAACAAAAAGATAAATAATCAGAAGCTCTGCTGGCTAGTAATTGTAGTATGTTGTACCAGTGCGGCCATCAGATGGCCGCAACAAGGAATCCAAAAAGTATGTGTCAAAACTGGCCGCTGTCGCTAAAGTTTCTGTTTGAAATTCACCATATTCTCATCTTGGTCCCGATATGCAAGACTTGATTGAATAATTAGATCTCAAGGTCAAGCTGCAGCGAAACATAAACAGTCGGTTTGGTGAAAATTTCCTCGGTCGTGTGATTTGGAAATACAACATACCAGAATTCGCGAATCCGAATTCTAAATCACAACATTGTTCATGATTTTCTGATGAGGTCTGCTCGGTCGTGCTCGTGCAGATTTGTACTATTGTGAGCAAGAAAAAACTCTTAGGAAGATGATCGATGGGCAAAGATGATCCTATTCAAATCAAAAGGAACGAACACACTAGCGAATAGCCATGATCATGTTGTTTGAGAGTTTGTTTGTCACTTTGTTATGTGAGTTCATTTGTCCTTCTCCACAGCAAAACATACTCCCGCATGAGTTGTACAAAAATCTTCACACCTTCACAAAATCAAAACCTCCCGTAATCTTGCTCAAATAAAGCTAAATAACTCACCTTCTGAGTCTGACTCTGACTAGCCCAAGTTAACTTCTGCAGAACCTTGATTGATAAAATATTGAAGAAAGCTGATACAAGGAGAGCACCGGGACAAAAAACCATCGCGTCTTTCCAGCAGTTCGTTCTCATCCACCCTTTTTCGTTTTCTTGAAAAACCGAAAAATGTCGAACCAAAAAGCGCAGCTCAGTATAACTGGAGGTGCCACCCAGCACTACCACTCCGTTCCCGACGAGTACCCTGCCGCCCCTTCTCGTTATTATGCTGCGGGTCAGGCCCCGACGCCGACTCTAGTTCCGCAGCGCAAGAAGCAGAAGGTGATCTATCTGCAAGAAGCGGCTCCTGCAGCCCGTTCCTCTCCCGAGACTTCCTCGGAGACTCTCCTGCGGGTCGGGGTGAATGTCACCTCAGGTCTTCTGGGGCTTTTCGGCTTACTGTACCTGACGTTGTTGCTTATCGGCTCCCGGATGGACGACGCTCACGTGGCCGGCTGGATGCGCGACGCTATCAAGACGGAGAGTAGTTTCAACTACTCCTTCGTAAAGTACCTCGCCTACGGCTACGGAACGGCGGACAAGGGTCCAAAGGACACGCCGAAACTGCTCACCGATCTAACAACGTTCGTGAAAAACCTTCCCGACCTGCTTCCGCCGGGCGTCCCAGTGCCAAAGGCTCTCGCGGACTTTGCCACCTTTTTACAGAACCTGGACCCCACCGTGTTTACGAATTTTCTTTCCGATATGGAAGCGTCAGGATTGAAATCGTCAGAGTTGAAATAATCTGTGATGCAGAAAAGCGATACAAGCTGGAACCCAGTTTGCAAGTGGCGCAACACAAATGCTGGGAGCATGGAAATTCAATTTGTCATGCTGTTTGAGCAGAGAAGACTGCTTCTGTCATGCTATTTGAGCAGCTCTATCTCACACCCCAAACAGGCTTATAATCGGCCTCAGTTGCCTGCTCTGCAAGACAGGCCCTTTGCATCTAGCATTTTATGCATCGCAAACTATTTCAACTTTGACGATTTCAATCCTGACACTCCCATATCCGACTCGGGCGCCAACATGTTTTCCGTGTCTGTCGCCCAGGTGGTACTCATGTTTGTCCTCGCGCTCGCACTCCAGCTCGCAAAGTGCACGCCGATGTTGAGAAAGGGAAGCATCGTGAAGAGAAAAGGGTTGCTCGTTTTCCTCGTTATCTCCCTCGCGATGCTGTTTACCGCATGGGTGTTGCACATGCTACGGTGGGCGCGCGTGGCGCAGTTGTTCTATGCTGAAAATGACAATGTCTGGTACGGCATTCAGGCCAACGCCCCGGCCCCGGTCTACCCTGCCGACGGCTCGCCGCCAATTATCGATTTCCCCGACTATTTCTTCTTTTACCGCGCCGTCGCCGGTTTCCTGTATGCAAGCCTACTGACCAAATATGGAAACATTCCGACGAAGGAGGATATTCAACAGTTTGCGAGCGGGGACATCGATGGTGACTTCAACTTCCAACTCGGCTCGGGAGCATTGTGGTTGTGCGAAATGTGGATGCCCATCCTAACCATCACGGGATTCATCCTTCTCATCTTGGGCTACTGTAAACTGCCCACGGAGATGAACGCTGTTGCTGAAATCAGAAACAAAGACCTCGACTCAGAAGACGAACACCTGCCGTAGATTTGTTTTCTTTGATTTTACTGAAGATGATGTTGATGTTTCTTTTTGAGGAGTTTTCTACTTAATGGGTCGGTGAACATAAGTCACCAGTTTGATATATGTACATTGGGAGATTTTTTTCGTGAAGCAGGGACACCTACTTGAGCCACGTACTAGTACTATCAAGAATCCGATGGATACAACAAGAGCTGACTGATGCTAGATGAAATGATTTTCATTTTGTTGCTAGCGTAGCGGCCATACCGCAACGTGTACGTGGTGTGCGATGGGAATGAGAGAGTGGGGATTTTATCAGTTTTTCTTGACTTATTTTTAGTAGCGAACTCCGCTTGAGAAACTGCGTTTTTCTTCCACTAGCATGGAACATGTCCTCGCAGGGTGACAAGTTCAGAATACACCACACCATACACTAGTAAAAAGCCGATATTACTTGGATGTAGCTTGCGCCACGATTCAACATTGATGAGTTGATGCGGATGAGGCCAAGTAAAAAATCACTATCAGCTGACATATGAGTAGATCCTTTTCCTTTTATCTAGTAGGCAAAACGAATGCATGGTGCGAGTTGTACCACACAGTACACGCAAGTGCAATTTTCTAAATCGTTACTTTCTTTGCGCATATCAATATCAGTGTTACTGAAAGTTTTTTATCACATTCACAACATAGTAGTGCAACCGAGCAGGATCCTTGACTACAAGGATCCTCGATTGCACTAGGTCCTCGAGGCCTGGGAAGAAAGAGAGGAGATTGCACATCAAGGTGAATGAGTAGTCGACACGTTTCCTATGGCGGACGTAGGCTTCTCAACTCGTTTTGCGTATACCAAAAGCGATTCGATATCGATGGACTCCATCTTGGATATCGTACAGAATCAGAGTCAGTTCTTGTAATCGTAAAAAAAAAAAAAACAAAATAAGGAGACTAGACCACTCCTTTGAGCTGCGACACATATTGTGTTGATGCAGAACCGCGACGGACCTGAAGGGGCTTACGTGATCACTTCAGGTTGGCTGTTCACCAACCAGTCGGGGCGGTCTGTTGACCAACAGAGCCCTAGATTGCATGATGTCGTCTCTTTATCGTTTCGTTATGCCAGTACCCTGGTGCTATCTTGCTTCAGCTTCTTCTTGGTGGAAAAATGATTTTCAAGAATATGGTGTCATTTGTCGTACAAAGTCGTGCTTTCTGGCAGTCGTTCTATCGTTCTTGGTTCTATCGTTCTACCGTTCATGAAGTTGTTAAAGTCGTCCTGCTATTTGCATCACACCCTCATTTGTTATCTTACTTTTGTCTTCGTGTTGTAGTAGTTATGAAAATAAATAGCCATACCGTTGTTCCCGAGAACGTTTTGTAAAGGCGATATTCACCACCGGCATACACGAAATGTTCCACATCCAGCTCCTTTACAGGCATGGAGAACGTCGTTTTTTGCAAAGGTGCTTTTCCCGCCGGCGCACAAGCTTCCCTTGTGCAAAAGAGTACTAACTGCTTTAGCTTTATCGCTAGAGACACAACTAGCTTTATTTGTTTCTCACATAGAATGAATTCACTTTCGTGTGATGTCTCAAAGTCAACTTCGTTGAATGTATAATTTTGTTAGTCTGTAATTTTGGTTGTTGAACAGCCCTAGAGCTAGACGTAGAATCAAGTGGTTTTCATCACATTTGTTCCTGGTCGCCGTGCCGCGAAAATAAAGCACGGCGATGGTCCGGGTAAAAATTTCGTTGCTGCTCGTCCTGCAGAACGCATACGCCAGCGCTGACCGTGCTACAAACCTCGATGAAAATAAAGGCGAAGTGGTCAGCACGGACGCCGTTCGCGCCAAAGAACACGAGGGTAACAAACGAGAAACAAACGCGTTTGTTATCGAGGATATCACCAACGATGATAGCTTCTTCAACTACACCGCATCAAGAACTACTACCAAAAGTTCTCCCACTACCGGTAGTTCCGAGCAGCAGGCAGCCTTGCCCGCCGCCACTTCGTGCACACCCGCGAAGTTTTGCTTTTGGATGCTGGAAGATGGCAAACCCACGCCGGTGTACCTGGTGACTTGGAAACAGCGGATGGATGTGAACACATCGAAAACAACCTGGGGAACAAAGATTGATGTTCCGGTGAGGAATTCTACTTCACAAGAGTCGGATCTTCCCGCAATCACAGTCGGCACGACCGGGTTCCGGGTGAACCGGCTCAGGCAGGACGTGCGGTTCGGCCCCGGTTGGGACCGGCTGCCGATGTACCACGAGGGATTTTACCTGACCAAGATCCCGTATGGAAGTGTCAGGATTGAAATCGTCAAAGTTGAAATAGTTTGCCATGCATAAACTGCAGCCCTCAGAGCGCCTGTCTTGCAGAGTAGGCAAGTGATAGCGAGGCAGATTGTGGGCCTGTTGAGGAGTAGAAACTGAGCACTGCGAAAGTAGCATGACAAAAGGCGTCTTCCTTACCGAAACACCATGACAAACTGGATTTCGGTTCTACCCAAATTTGTCATGCGCCAC
Source organism: Amoebophrya sp. A120 (assembly GCA_905178155.1). Classification (NCBI taxonomy): domain Eukaryota; class Dinophyceae; order Syndiniales; family Amoebophryaceae; genus Amoebophrya; species Amoebophrya sp. A120. The sequence goes on along the minus strand of CAJINV010000020.1, from coordinate 1,204,851 downwards.
TTGGACTTTCATCCATTTTATGCATTGCAAGTTATTTCAACTTTGTCGATTTCAATTATCCTGACACATCCATATCCCGCCCGGGCAGCCGACCCCCGACGAGGAGGCCTTCTGGGACGACCCGGCGGGGCCGGACGTGGTGCCACAGAAAAAGCTGACGCGGTGGAAGTTCCCCCCGGGGACGGCCCTGCAGTTGACGATTGATCGCGGGCGGAAGGATATCCAAGAAAAAAACTGTGTATTGTAGGTGTAACTTTCTTGAACTTGAAGGAATAGCATGACAAGTTTTCTCTGCATGACACAGAAAACCAGCTATGCGTAGCTGGTACGTGGAAACACGTACGAAAAGAGCCTCTGATGCATGTCCAGCATGACAGGTGTAAGTGTCTTGCATCGTTTGCAACACAAAGCTACACTTCTTACACAGTTTTTTTCTTTTTATAAAGGAACCCGGGCACGTTTGCATGATCAACGCCTACTTTATCGACGGCAACATGTCCCCCAACCCCGGGCCGCGCAAAGACTACTACTGCGACGAGAAGGACTGGCTGGGGGACCCGTCGGGGCCCATTCCGCCCTGTTGGACCTACCAGATCGTCACCGAGGGCCCCCAGGGCTGGACCGCGGGCGTCAGCAGCCTGGTTCTGATGCGCGACGTGCCCGATCAACTGGCTCCGGTCCGCGGCTGGAAGTGGCCGCGGCAGGAACGGTTACCCGAGGAAAGCACAAACAAGTGCGCAGTCCTGCACCAGCGCGACAGTTTAGTACCGGACGAAACTTTAGTAACTGCGGTCACCGGGGACCACAAGGCGCGGTCGGGCATCACGCAGGACCAGTGTCTGGAGCTGTGCGCGGCCACGCCAAAGTGCACAGAGTTCGTGCACAAGCCGAGCGGTGAGGGGCGGAAAAAGGAGATCAATTGCTGGGGGAAGAATGCAAACGCAGGACCGGCTTCAAGAGAAGATGATGCCACAGGAGGAGATAAAGACTCGAGTTCTACTAGCGCACGGAAAAAAAGTACTGGACGAACTAAAGAACCAACACAGCACCAGTTCCATGTGTACAGCCCAAACACCAACGTGGGTCTCGTGACTGCGGAGTGCCGCACGCACGTCCTGAATACGGTGGTGGCGCTGGACGACGGGCGACAACTGTTTTCCCGGGAAGGCCAGATGCCGTTTGACATGAAATCGCTGCCCTTCGACCCGAGGTGGCACCATTACGACTCTTCAGACTCGTCTAGCACTACCTCCAAATCCAAAGTAGACGGTGACTATTTTCCGGAACGAAAAGCAGGAGCAAAACAACGACAAGCCGCGAACGCCTACTACGCTCGCTTTGACGGTCTTCCTGGACAACCTCTACCGCAGGGGGAGCTCGAGCGAACCAGTTTCGCGCTCCGGGTCGGCGAGACGAAAGATGCGTCCGGAGGCGAATGGAACCTTGTTGGGCCGGATCGTGAAAGCAAGTTCTTCGGGCAAGTGAGAAACGTGCACCACGAGAACGTGCCCGGCGGCGCTTCGTTTTCCAAAGCCACCGAGAAGCTAGCGGACACCGGGGGGATACTGACCTTTCATTTCCACACGCCAAATACCTATTGGGAGTACAGACGCGGCGCGACAAAGCGTGTAGATTGGGAGTACGGGGACGGCCGCGCTCGCGATCCAAGTCACTTGTTTGACATGGCCATTGGGCGAATTGAATTATGCTCCAACGTGAAGGACTAGGACGGAGTCACCTGTCCGAGAGTTTCGGATGGCAGCGAAAGGAAAGGAGAACAACTGCAGCTACAAGAGAGCCAAGAGATTCATCTGGCAGCGGACGATCCTATGAACAAGCGACAAAATGCTGGACGAGTAGACCTCCAAGCTATTCCACCTCTTGCAAGTAGCACAATTATGGGCGGAGGTAAAAAGCAGGCTCGCGGGGTTTCACCACACCAAGTTGTAGACGATGACCAGCAAACCAAGCGTGGGAAGACGCATATTCCTTTCTGCATGCTTGTGCTTGTCTTTGGTCTGGGAACCTGCGTAGTCCTGCTCATCGTCGTCATCAATTGCATGTACCGGAAGCACGGGGAGAATTTAGAAAAGGAGAAATTCGTGTGGTCCGTGTATCCTTTGGAAAAATTGTTATCCTGTTTGGGAGTCACACTATCTAACTACGCATGTGTAAGTATGACCACTGACTGCCAGTGTTGTACTAGTTTTGGCTGAGGACGACTATGATGCATCTTAATAAAAAAAAATCATGAGTACGTCTATGCTGAGGATAGAGAAGAGACTCAAGACAAGGAAGATTCTGTTGCTTCCACTGAAATTATACCATCTCTGTATACGGAACGAAATGCGCCAACAGTTCCACTGCAAAACAAGCTGTGCGTTATGCGACGTGACAACTCAAATATAATTTTTCCTTAGCATACCCGTGCCCAGAAGAATGACTACGACCCGCAGAAGCGACTCGACTTGTACGGAGATTCTAACCAGCTTCTGCCTGCTGGGCGACAAATGCTGTCCTACGACGCGGTGTTCTCGCACGACGAAAGGATGATCAGCAAAGAAGGTAACATTTTTACCTTTAATGATAATGGCGCTTCACCAAGTTCGTCCACCGCTCACAACGTCTGATGCCGCTTGGCAAGGTTGTAGCCACGCGCCACAGATCTTTTTTTGTTTTTCGAGGCGTCCACACAGAGGAAGACCGTGAGTTGCTGTGCTCATTGCCATTGTAATTTCCTTTTCAGAAACATAGCAGCCGAACTATTCATTCCTAAGAAATGGGAATGTCACGAATTTTTAGATTTTCTTCCAAAATCTTTCCGTTTCCCCACCCCAAAAACCGAAGAACTGGAATTCCAGAAGCATTACCCCGCAATGTACTCGAACATTCGAATTTGACATCGTCCACCTGGCAGTGGCATTCGCGCTTCAGTTGCCTGCAACATGAAACATAGCAAAAACTTGATTCCGGTGGTGGTCCCGTGATCTTTCACAACAACGGAGCGCTTGTGTTTGTGTTTGACCTTGCACCATTCTTCGAAGTTTAGTTTGGTTCGTTAATGTGTGTGGCACGCATGGAAGAAAGATATCCAGAAAGATCAAGCTAAATGTGTTTACGTTTTTATTGTTTTGATCGAAAATAGTTTAGCGGCACGCGCACGGACGGCCGAAGCCATTATTTGTGTCTCCTGGGGTTCGTTGTCGTATCCTTCATGTTTATTCGTGTTGCCATACGATCCTACTAGGACAATCAATGAAAATGATCATCCAATAAAAAGGAACTTCATCATGAACATGATTGTGATAATGCACCGCCATCGTGTCAAACTCAAATGCAGTCGCGCAGTGCCCTCGGATCGCAGATCCAATCCTGATCATAAATTGGCAGGTGTGAAGATTGCGTACTCTACTTTGTGTCTTGTGTAATGTTGGCTTTTCTTTCGTGTGATCTGATGAAACGCGATTAATGACGTCGAAAAGGTTAGTTTTTAGTTCGTTCTTTGTTGTGGTGGTCTAGTCTTCATATGCATGGGACGATTACAACGAAAGGGTTCGCCTTTCAACTGTGCGATTTGTGTTTCGATTTTGAATGCCCGGCCTCATGGAGACCCTAATGTTAGTTCGGGAATCTAAATAGATGAAATATTCCCACATCTCCTTATTTCCTCCGTATCACGTATGTGCGCTTTTGCAGTCGTTGCACCCACCTCTGGTGTCCTCGCGTCGCGTCGGTTCGTTTTTTCGTGCCTGAGCCATGTGTTGCTAGTACTGCAGCTGCACCATAATGAGCTTTTGACTCGCCCTTTGGACAACCATGGTGTTTCATCTCAACAGAATAGAAGCCGAGTCACCCCGTTCTTGTGTTTTGCATCGGGCCGTCGACGTGCGGCGGACGACGATACCGAGGATGTCCTTGCTGCCACGGAGCCTGAAGCTGACGCGGCTCCACCAACAGATCCTTCTTCGCGTGCTGATGAAAAGGACCCGTCGCCTGGCGCTGCGGTATTTCATGATCTCTCCGAGCAGGAGGAAAGATCCTCGGCTATTACAGACGCTAGTGTCCAGGCTGCAGAAAAGAACGGAGATGCTGAGGAGCTGCAAGTACAACAAACATCATCGCAAGCACCTAATCAGCAGACCACAACCACGTCGTCTTCCGAACAACTACCAACAGACGGAAACATCGAACGGCAATGGGAGCGGTCGAATGTTGATCGAAAAGTGTTGCAGGAGGAAAATGTTTGGGCGGAAAGCAGTGCGGATCATGCCGTTTTAACGTCCTCTGGTGAAGAGAGCAGTGAAGGTACTGCAACTACTTCTGCACCTCCTACCCCGGGACGAGATGATGCAACTGCAAGCGAAATGCAACCCGAAACCTCAGGCAGTGGAGTCGGTGGTGAACAACCTGAGCAAGCACCAGCATTTTCTGCAGAATCATCGGCGAGAGACAGCAATACAATAGCACTAGCCTCAGGAACAACTACAACATCACAGGAAGGAGCAATAGACGGGGATCACCAGCAGGCAGAAGCAGAGACTGCTACTGGCACAGCAGCCGCTCCACAAAACGACGTTCCTACAGACGAGTTTGAAGTAGAGGACGAGCAGAATGCTGATGATCCGGACGTACCGTACAGCTCCAGCAGTGCATTGCAGCTCAACACCAGACGAGCAGGCACCGGATCTGGAGGTTTGGTCGCGGCCGCGCAGAAAGGCGCAAGGGTCTTGCAGGCTGAGACGCCCGAGAGCGACCTGCTCGAAACGCGCGCGGACGACATCCGCAAGCTTTTCATCACGTTCAGCAGCGGGGACGGCGCCGCCGCGCACCCGGTGCCGAAGTACTTCGTGCAACGGCGGAGCCTCCACCACCCCTTCTTTCAGGTGGCGAGCAACGACGTGCCGATCTTTGAGTCCTACACGACCAACGCCGAGGACCCTCACGCCCGCGTCCAGATCTACAAACTGAAGGCCGGGGACAGCCTGCGGCGGACCGCGCAGAGCACCATGGGGGACCGGGTGCAAGTCGACGCCGTGATGTGGCAGCTGGGCGGCTGGCAGGTGTCGGGGAAGTTCGGGAAGTTTCCCGGACTGAACTCCCGGGCGATCCGCGCGCTGCGCGAGACCTGCGGCGACTACAGCCGGCTCGCGGAGCCCGGCTGGGTGGATGTGTCCGAGGTGCGGGGCATGCGGCTCGCGGCGCTGGCGCCCGTGGACCTGCAGGACGTGTCGGCGATCGCCCCGTCCGAGGAGGACCGGGCGGATCCGGACAAAATCCAGTCTGCCGAGGACGAGCGGCAGGCCCGGCAGAAGTTTACGGAGGAAAAAATGCAGGAGCTGCTCCAGGACCCAGCGTATCTCGCGAAGGTGACGGCCACCGAGACTGCGGGCGGCGGGCGTAAGCAGTACGACTGGTCGATGGGCGCTGGCGACGAGGTGGTGACCGCTTTGAACGACGGGTCCGCCGCGCAGAACGAACGCGTCGTCCGCCGCAAGGAACCGGGGCTGAATTTTCTGGTCAGCGGCACGGTGGACGCGCTCTCCCTGCAGGACGTGTTTCTGGTGCGGGACCTGGCCAAGCGCGGCCAGCGGATGGCGAAAAACCGACAGGACCCGTTCCACTACCACGAATGTCAGCTGCCCGGGGAAGTGCGGGGGGCGCTGCAGGACCTGGAGTTACTGGAGCCCGCGGCGGACGGTACGGCTCCCACCGAGCTGCCCGACGTGCGACGCGTCCTCCGCACCATCGACGAGTTCGCACGCGTCCCCGGGGCCTTTCTAAGCATTGCAAATAAACTGTCGCACTACTATCACTATGTATAAGTTATCGCATGACAAATTTTTCCAACAGGAAGAATGTAATCTGTCACGCAGCTTCAGGTAAAAAACTAGTCTAGATCATCGGTAATGCAAGAAGACTAGCACCATTTGATATGAGTGCGATAATTTTGCACAGGATGCTTCCAATTTTGGGACCATTTCACTGCGGGGGATCAGGTCCGGATATACTTGAACGACAAAACCAGACCGAATTGCCTTGGCTATTTCCGTGGCATCCTCGACTACGTTTTCAGTCGAGACAAGGACGGCAAGAAGCGAAAATATTGGCAAGTCAAAGTGCCCGGCTGCAGCAGCCTCAAGACGGCAGGGAAAAAATCATCTTCCAGCAGTAGTTCTGCTGTCGAAGTGGGCGAAACCGAAACCACGAAGAAGCAGGAACTGCAGGTCCAACAAGAACACCAGACTGCTGTTGCTGGAGCAGAGAACAAGGCGGCAGCTACGCCCCCTGCAATCGAGGCCGCGGCTAACATCCGGCAGAAAGACCTGGCGCAGGGCGACGTGAAGCCCCGCGTCGTGCGATTCCCAGACGCGCTGTCGCTGCGGGCGCAGCCCGGACTGGTGATGCCCGGCGAGTTTGCGCCGGGAGACCTGGTGCACGTATTGAGCTCCGAGGGCAACGAGAAGTCTTGTTTATGGCGGCCAGGCGTGCTGCTGCAGCACCCGGACTATGAAGTGCAAAAGTATCGTACTGGTATAAATGCATCACAAATTTCCTCAGCATGAGAAATAAGATTTGTAATGCTGATCTGCCTCAAGAAAAAGATTTGTAGTGCATGATTGCAATACGAGTGCGATACTTTTGCACAGGATACGGACCTGCAGCACCAGGACGAGGGCACGAGCCGGTACGGGATCTTCTGTATGGCGTTCTCACATGCTACATTCTCAACTGTTTCCATAAATTTGTGATGCAAGAATGGCAAAAGTGAAGGTGGGGACCTTGCCCTTGCGCGTCTTGCGTGACAGATTGGACACAGATTATCAGCCTGCCCGGCGCTTCGAGAATTTGCCATGCGAAGCAGCTTGATCGTGTCGGTTCTGATGGTGATTTTGCATGACAAAGCACATAACAGCTGAGAATGTAACGCTTGAGAGCCCCATACTCTACCAGGACTCTTTAGGGATCTACCGGTGGCGCGACCAGGAGCTGGACCCCACCCGGCGGAAGGAGCGCTGCGAAACCCAGGCCGCCGGGCCGGCGCAACCCAATTCGGAGTTGACAAAGCAGTACGAGCCGGACGGGGCGACCGGCGAAATCCCGAACGTGTGGAGCCCGGACACCGTGCGGAGTCTTATCACAGCCGCGAGCAACCCGGACCTGGAGCGGGAGCGCGTCCAGGGCGCGCAGCTCCGCTCCATCTGGACGGACCCGATCTTCCGCGATCGGGAGATCCGCCTGGATCCGCGCGCGGTCCCGCACGAACGGATGGACAAAGCCGTCGCGAGAGTGCAGCGCTGGTGGAACACCGACACGATTCCGCAAAACAAAAAGCTGCTGATCCGGAACATTCTCTGCGGGGTCAACGGGAGTAACAGCCCCATTACCAAGGGATCTGCCTTAGAGCCGACCAGTGCAGTGCAGGTGTCGACGAAGAAAGAGACGGAAGGCGCCGCGTCAGCGAAGCCTAAGCCTCCAGCCGCGAAGATAAAGCCGCTAGTGCGGATATCCACAGAAAAAGATCCATCCACATCCAATTTGTCATGCAAAACACGTATCAAGTCATGTGTTTGTCATGCAAACAATGGATGTGGGTGGGTTTTTTTCTGTGGATAGCGGAAACGCGAGGCCTACGACCTGAAATACCCCGCGAAGTATGTGGTCACGCGGGCACTGCGCAAGCTCGGGCAGGAGAAAAACAGCGAAGATTTGAACAAGGTGCCGTATCCCTTCGAGAGCATGATGGACGCATTGAACAATAAACCTGCGGAGGAGAAGGCTGAGGGAAGTAGCTCATCTTCTTCCACTTCCAGTGCAGCTGCTGCGACGTCAGCTGCTAGTGCCAGCTCCAGTGCAGCATCCTCCTCCTCCGCTGTGCAGGAAGGAATTAGAATACAAACCAGAGAGGAACTGAAAAAAACACTTGCAGCTGACCCTGACGAAGCGCCCGCACCCCCGCCCGCAAACGACCCGGGACGGTTCCGGATTGGGTACCAGAGCCTAATCGCGGTAGCAGATATGGGATTCTCAAACGTGACATTCTCAACTGTTAGTGTTACGTGATTTGTCATGCAAAACTACCATTATCATCTACACGATTAAGCTGCTCAGCATGACAAATTCTGGAAAGGCCAAGGAGGCTGTTAATCTGTACCAAGTCTGTCATGCAAGACGCGCAATGCTCCCCCCTTTCACTTTTATTTCAATTCTTGCGTCACAAATTCATGTAACGGTTGAGAATGTACTACCACTTGAGAACGCCATAGCAGACGACGACACCGTGTGGCACCGGGCGATTCCCGGCCGCCTGGTGGTGCGTGCACAGCGGGCCCGGGAGAAGGCGGAGATGGGCTACCACGCGGTGCCGGAGCTGGAGCGTCTGGCCGACGCGGTGGTGCGTGCGCTCAGCGCCAAGCGGGCCGGCGGCGGAGCAACGGTTGGCGTGGGACGGTCCGCCGCGGACTTTGCGCCGTGGACGAAGGGTGCAGCAGGAGGAGGTTCTTCTACAGTGGAACAAGATTCCTCTTCGACAGGAGCTGATGGTACAACTTCTGGTGCAAGCAGTTCACCTTCCAGTTCTGCGAGCGCTGAATTTGACCCCGACGAGGACCTGGATAAGATCACCAACGTCATCTTTGTGGACAGCCAGAAGCCGAGCGCAGACGCATTTCCCGGCGCCAGTGACATGGTGGAAGTGGTGGAAACGGGCGCGTTCGAGGAAGCGCAGCAGGAAAACGCGAAATCCTTCATGGAGGGCGGGTTCGAAAAGCCTCTGTTCCACGAGGCGCAGAAGGCAGGTGAGGCGAACGCGGCCTTTTGGAACTCCCTCCCCGGTCTGCTGGACAAGCGCAGCGGCGGGCTGGCCGGGGCGCTCGAAAGCTTCGTCGAGTCGTTTGTCCCTGGCGGTGAAAGTATAGTTGCAGCTCTACCGCCACCACAGAAAACGAAAACCAGGACGACGGAACAAGAACCGGAGAACAAGGCGGCCGGTGAGAGCAAGGACACGGCAGAAAAAGATGAGGCCGGTGGGAGCGACACGGCAGCAAACCCGGCTGGTGGTAGCGACACGGGACAAGAACCGGAGAAGGGCGGGGAACCTCCGGAGAAGGGCGGTAGCGACACCGACACGGAGCCATCCGATAAGAAGAACGAGGAGTCAGATGAACCCAGCAGTAGTAGTACACTCGAGGCACGGCCATCGCCGGCCGCATGGGCTGCAACAGGAGGAGCGCCAGACGAGTCCGGTATTGCTGCAACCATCCAGGAAAATTGGACGTGCAAGTTTCAGGGCGGGAAGGGTTATTCACAGAAAATTATGAGATCTGAGGTTTTCGTAAGGAAATAGTTGATCGTCAATTGTGGGAGTTGTCTATGGTAGTTCGTAAGTCGGGGCTGTGAGCATCCGGTCACCACACTCACGCTTTATTTTGAAAAGCGAATGACACATTCGCACGGCGACCTTGTCGCCCGGCATTGTGGCAGCTCCTTTTCGCGTTCGAAATCTGCACACCAGCAGCTTTTCGTCGCCTTTCGTCGTCTCGGTTCCTTCGTCGTCGATTAAGGTCCTGTTGGGCATTGCACATCCGCGATGCACACACAGTTCCGATAATCTCTGATAACATGTCAGAAAGCCATCGGTTCGTTATGGACCATGGTAGCCTTCGGCTGCAGCTGCCACTGTCATTGGAGCGCACCTTGTGCGCGCCATGCATAAGTCTGCAACGCGCCTGTGTTCTTGGCTCCTGTCTGGATCACTGTCGCGTATTTCTCCAAGATCTGTGTTACGTGTCAACTTCGTTGATCTTGCGTGACTTTGGTTAGTTATTGCATCGCGCTGTTACCGAGACCACGCGATGCCCCTGCTTTCATCCGGTTCACTGCTTGTAGTTTCCCGTTTGAAAAAGGATCTCCGCGAATTACTTTCCCTCTGCCCTGCAGGCGAGAAGACAGAAATTCGTGTTTGGACACAGAACAAGATGGCTCTGTCGTTATCCGCTGCCGATCTACTGCAGATGCAGCGTGTCCTCTCCTCGTGTGCCAACGACATTTCGTTGCACACGCCCGTCTGGTGTGCGTTGGTGTGCGGAAGCCTGTCTTTGGAGACGGTCGCCAACCTCGTCGAAGCTCATGCTCAGCGCGTACAAGCAGCAGGCCCGCGTGCGTTCACCATCATGGATGATGAGCACCAAGACCCGCAAATTGCCAGAGCCAACTGCATGGCCTACAGCCAGGAACTGCGAGAATCTAAGTTGCGAACTACAAGCGCTCTGCTGGTATTAGTTGCGTTTCATTGTATCTTATGCATGACATACTGATGCTTTTTCTCTTGCATTGCTTTGTAATGTGCATTTTCATCAATTCTTTCAGGAAACGGTGAGTCGCCTGGCGATGGGGGCAAAGCCGTCCCAGAGATTCAAGACGTTACTCTGGGAGTTTCCGACTATTTTCTTGCCACAGTTCGCCTCCGCCAAGGCCTGGAGCCCGGCCTTCGCCGACTGGTTCTTAGGACAAGCCCCCACCGAACCCGGTGCGGTGAAATTGTTATCTGAAAGATCCGTGGCGTCGAACATGACAAACGATACTTTCAATGAGCCGCTGCAGCGCAATGAACAGCGCCTGCAGTTGCAAAACGAGAACTAGCCGAAAGCTAGGATCAGAGCTCTTTAGATTTCAGACGAACATGTCTTGTGATACGAGCTGACGCTAGTAGGTCTTTCTGAGCGCAAAAGTTTGCTCATTTACGAAAAAGTCCAATTCAAAAAAGCATTTGTGATAGCTCGCGTTTTTCGTTGTTTTATGATCGCGTTGCGTTCTACTTTTATGACGTCCTGTGCACATGCTTTTTTATTTTTTCTTTCCTTTTTCGTCTTCCTGTCGTCGTCACACAGAACACGATCCTCCTACCTCTTCATTTGTATTTATGTGCAATGTACAGCTTTACTTGAGTGCAACCAGCATTCGCTCACGATGTCTCCAAGATGCGTTATCTGCTTCTCCGGCACGATCGCCGATGCCGATCGTGAGTTGTTTTGCTCGGAAGCAAGCTGTGCAGCATTTTCCTGCATTTGCTCCAACTGCTACAAGACGATTGGAGGGGTCATCCTAATCGACGAGTTCGGCAGCTACGATTTCCAGACAAAAGTTGGGAAATGCAAAGCCTGCAAAAGAACGAAGACACTCTCGGACTCCTCGAAAGTCAAGGACAGGATCGATCAGCGAGCGGGCACAGCAGACGTCACTCAGCAAGTGACTGCAGCCCACCCGTGGTGCGCAACCTTCGCGGCCACACCGATCGACCTGAAGGCCAAGTACTACGAAACTCTCAAGCGCCCCCCGGTCAGAAGATCTCAGAAAATCGACAAAGACCAAGGCAAGTTCATGATGAAGTTGTTCGCCGTGCACCTGGCAACCACCAACGCGGCAGCACAGGCATATCTTGTTTTTTCTGGTCATGTGATGATGTGGATGTTGCATATCGGTTTATTTTGATTCTACATTTTGATCTCACAGAGCTTCATCGACAGTACCAACCAGCAAGATATTCCCAAGCGCAGTTGGAAGAACATGATCTTGCCCCCGGCGGGTTCCTTGTACGAGTTGAGGCAATACCTCCAGACACTGATAGACCTCTTCCCGAACGAAGAGTGGACTATCCTGGCCCGGTATTTCTTATGGCCAGTGACATACTACGAACGAAAATCAGCCGCGTTGACCAAAAACTCGATCGCGCCCAAGAAGCTACCGCTGAATTACAATTACCAAGTGTACGTATATCCTGTTTGTTTTGTCCGATGCTTCCAGACTCTCACTCATCGTTTGTTCATCCTTTGTATTCTGCCATGCCTTTTGCATATTCACGCATGAGTGAGCTGTTTTGCTAAGTAATGATAAAAACAAACTCTCCTCAGATATTTCTTCATCAAAGAATTCGCGGCCCAGCTCAAAAACAAGTATACCACATCTCCAACCGACGAGGGATTTTACAATTTAGAATACGCGGCGGCCATGACAGCGGCAGCGTGTGATAATTTGTGTAAACCAAATATCATTCAACGCATGATGCAACTGGGTGGAAATCTCATGTCTATGATCGGCGGCAACAACAAAAATCGAGTCCCGGACTTGGGACAGCACCCCGGTGGTGGTGCAAGCTCCGAGCAGCAGAAGAACAAAATTGCGTGCGACGAAATCAACGCCATCATGAATAACGCACCCAAAACGACCGCGGGCGGCCTAGGTGCACTGGAGGCTGCGAATGCGAAGAGTCCCGCGATTCTGTCTACCTGGATGTCCCACACGCAGAGCTGCGTCAGCTGCATCATGGCAGGCAAAGGACCGGGCAACCACCACAAGGGCGGCCAGCTGGGCTTGAAAGCGTGCGCTGCAGCGGGAAACATCTGCTGCATCAAGTGCCCAAAGCCGCAATGTGGTGGTGAGGCGCACTGGAACAAAGACTGTCCCCTCAAAGGAGGAGGCAAGGGGAGCCAGCAGTTCCAGCAGCATGGAAGCCAGCAGCAAGGTCTAGGTGGTAATATGCTGCGTCCCTTCCCAAAGGCCCCACAGTTTAACAATCAGGGCGGGAAGGGGGCCGGTTTGAAGCGACAGAAAAACAATGGTGGAAAAGCTTCAGCTCCAGCGTATAACAACCCGTTCGGACAATAATCAGTCTGCAAAACGTTCCTTACGAATTTTTTAAATGATGAAATAGAAGTCTCAGCACCAGCCCGCAAATCTGCACAGGAGGTTACGAGCAGGTCGCAGTGTTCTTCCTTTTTTCTTGTTTTGCGTCTTTTTTGTCCTTTTACGCAGCAGCTGCTTGTTGAGATCTCCAGAGCGCATCAGCGACATGACGCTACACTCTGAGTGATTTCTGACCAGAGCGATAAGCCGCTTACGATTCAGCTTCGTACTTTTACGTCCTGCCGCTTCTTTAGTGCGAATAGGTTGTAAATACAATAATGAGTAAGTTCATTGCAAATAATGCGTGTCACGAAGCCCTGGGCGAGGACGTCCTGCGGCGCGAGCTACAAAAACTGGCAGAGCAAGCAGCAGTTGCAGCCTCCCTGAAGGAGCTAGCAGGAGCCGACAAGAAGTCAACCACAAAAAGCCACCCACAGTTGAGTGACGCAGCAAGACCATCACAGCCATCAAAGCGAAAAGCCCCAGATTATTACAATACCATCATGGACGCCGTAGAAACTGAGCTGGTGCAAGTGGAAGACTGGCATGAGCAGGCACTTGATGAGTTCAGCGAAATCATCCCGGATTCAGGTTTTGTAACGGCGGTGTCTTCACCAAGCAGCCAGCACAAATTCGCTTCCTCTGCTTTTCGTTTGGCGGGCATCCACGAGCACATGGAGAAACGGAAAGAAGAAGTTAAAAAGCCGCTCGACGCATTATTGAATTTCAAGCCTGTCAGCAGCAGCAGTTCGTCAAGTTCAGCATCGTCTTTATCAGTCAACTTCAGCATGGCTTCGTCGTCGTCGTCCGGGAGCGATGCCACGTCTGATTCAGTTGCACTCATTTCCAGACCGGGCAACGTCATTCTCTCAACGCCGACTCCGTCGATCGCGAGCGTGCTACATTTTTACCAGCAAGCGAAAGGAAAAGCCGTTGTAAAGTGCAAGCCATTCTGTGAAGACGGAGTGACTTTCGATTTCGAGATCAAAGCGTCGAGCAACGGCATATTCGACGCGTTCCCGCTATCGAACCAGGCTGCCGAACTCCTGACCGCAGCCACCGCAGAGCACGCGAGTGCGTCCATCACGGATGGCACTTCGAAAGGATACTCGGCAATTTTGTCAAAAGTTGTGCCAGCAGTAGCAAAAGAACTTGGGTTCGTTTTATGGCCCATAACCTCCGATGCCGGGGCCACCCTCATGCTCGTAGCTTTTGCCCACGTCCACGAGATTCATAAAGCCTACAAAAACAAAGAGACGAACCGGATACGGTGGGGCGCCTTCCTGCAGCTAAGCGCCGCATTGAACGCCTTCAATGCCTCCCGGGTAGAGCTCAGTGGGTACACGACGAAGAACAGAGGAGCCTTTTTCCAGAAGCTGTGGAAAGGGTAATGCTCTTTCTTACTGCTCGAGAATTTTTTTCTTACTACTGCCACAATTATTTGCGCCATATAATCATTTCCATATGGATATACCATAATGTTAACATTCTCAGGCTCAAGAAAGAAGCACACCATGGTGCCCCGCTCGACGCAAAATGGTGTCCCTCCACGACCGAGATGCTGGATGCGTACCACGCAGAATGGGATCACTGGTCACAACACCATGGACACCTCCTCAAGGCAGACAAGGAATGGTCCAAGCGTGCAGTTCTCAACATGTCACCATCAGACATCAGTTTAGTAATGCGGTTGCAGAAGCTGACGATGGTAATTGTCGCTTTCTTCTGTGTAAGAAGAAGCGACGAATTGCGCGAGCTGAGGGCGAAGGATGTTACTGTAACATGCACAAGCGGCATCTCGCCCCAATTTGCAACTTTTGTAGCGCACGCAAAAAGCGACCAGTTGTCTCAGGGCTCAGAAGCCTGGGCACCATCATACTTCACGACCCTCTTAGGAGCTTGCCAAAGGTTCGGCAGGGCATTCTTCGACGCTGTTATTGGCAGAAAGTGGTCGCCAAACGACGCTTATTTTTTCGTAATCGGTAGCGCTAACATTAGAAATAGGGGCGGGCAGAAGAGTAGCAAGGACGGCATTCGCAAAGATGTGAAAACATTCTTCGAAACGGCCTTGCCGGATGTAGCTCCAAAGAAGCCGATCTCACTCCGCAAAGGTGGGGCAAAGCATTTTATTGCCCACGACGCCTCACGCAGATTAGCATATCACCAGGGCGGCTGGAGAAATTCCTACTGTTTAGATATCCACTATGCACCCACTTCCAGCACAGAGCTCAGGAACATGGTGAATATGCACGAGAGCAAAGCCATAGATGATTACAACAGTGTCTTAGCCCTCAGGAATCTCGACAGCGCACATGCGTCCTTCATACACGACGACGACGCGATCAAGTTTACAGCTTGCATTGAGAAAATAGCCTGGGGAAAAATCTCACTTTCGAGCTTTCAAGAACTCTGCCCGAGGCTTTTCGCTCACGCAGGCGAGGGCAATTGTGACATGGCGGTGTGCGGGAAAGTACTGGACTTCATTCAGAACTGTGGCGAAAATCTGTACAGCGTAGTTTAACACTCGCCACACAAAAGGAATCACACCCTGATGCCCACGCCCAGCATGGACATTCTTGTCTCGCTCTGTTCTTCTACCGCTTTTTCGTCCTTCCTTCTCGTCTTCACTGCTCGAGCGACTGCACGAGAGCAAAAATCCTTGACGAATGATAGACTAAGTATTAGCAAAAATCATAACAAGATGGAACGACCGTTGATGCACCTCTCGGGCTGGCGCTTTTGGGCCTATGTCACGCGCATTTTCGTACAGAAGTGCTGGATTCTGGTGCAACGCCTGCACAATGCGCCTGCACTGTTAGCACGAGCCGCTTACGACGACAGTCGTTTTGACTTTGAATCGTTCATGCGCACTTACCGGTCCGCGCAGCACTGGTGCTACATCATTAAGCTCTACTCAACGTCCGCGGGAAGAGTTTTGATTCTGTACATGCTGATCGAACTCGGCCTCATCAACGGTTATTCCCTCCTGTGTGCGAGCGTGGCATACTTGGTGGCGCAGAAAGCCGAACGCTGCCGGTTCTATTGTTATTGACAATTTACCCGAATTGATGTATTTAGCACCCCATATTCTGGCTACCCGACTTTCAATTTGTCATACATGTCAGAGCCGCAGTAAGTGGTATGGAGGACGCTCCCGTGCCATTCTCTAGAGCGCCCACACACGTGATCCATATGCTCTGGGGTAGCCCCCGGCTCCTGGAGGGAAAAAAGCCTAGAGCACGGCCCACCCTGCGCACGGGCATTTTTTGCCGCCCTGTAAAAGCCCAGATCAAATGGGGCACGACGATACGATCAAAAAAATTGGAGCACAGAAACAGCTAGTACAGCTGTCACCCCATGCCTCTTTTAGTGCCTTGCCTTTTTTTCATCCACAGGGACCTTTGCCACGATCAGCTTTTTGATAGTCAGACTTAGGATGAATCTCGAGCATATCGATTACTTCGTCAAACAGCCGGTAGACCGGCAGGCGAAGTCAATGTTGATGAACATCAAGGACTTAGGAAAATCTGAACAAAATTCGAAACAGCTGATGGAAGTCATCACTGGTTTCCGCTGGTGCATGTCCAAAAACCTCATTGCCTCCAAATCCTCCGACCCCGACAAGTTACGTTCCACGTGCGTGACTTTGTTGGATTGTTTGGAAGCAATTGCTTCTCGGCAGGCTTGCCAAGGGAAACTCGCGGAAGCGCTGGCGTGCGCGATGGACAGTGTCCGTAGCCATTTAAGTGAAATTTGGCACTATCCGGCTCAAAGCGAGACGATGCAAGGAAAGAAGTGGAGTTCTTTGTTGCAGACCCGCAATTTCGCGCTCACAGCAGTAACAATGTACCGCGAGCATCGCGACGCCCCGCCGGCGGAAATCGCCAAGATCTTCAACTTAGAAAAGACGAAGCTCAAGAAAATCCGGATGTTCGAGCTTAACCTGCGGAAAGAAGGAAAAGAATTAGCCCGGTTGAGTGACAAAATGCTGCTGGAATTGCTGCACCCGCGGGATCTCCCGGAGCATCTGAAAAACAAAACCAGAGACTCCTCCAGCGAGTCGTCGTACCCATCAACCAATGATGACTAATTCAGGTGCGTGGGAAGATTGGTCGGAGCACAGATCGCCGCGAGGAACTTTTTTAATGCTCATGGACGAGCCATCGGACGGGCAGTAGTGCGATGCCTGGAATTAAACCCAGAGCCGTACTCAATATTTTTGTGTGTTGTTTTGTTTTTTCTTTATCGCAATTCTTGATCAACATGATTTTGCATCAGGATATCACAAAAAAATCACATCACACATGCCGACTTCTCATGCGACCCGCATCAAAAAATCTCACCACAGGGAAGGCAGCCTGCCACCGAGCCACCATTCGTCCGACAACGAAGCTGATGTGAGCAGTGAGAGCTCTGATGAGGAGATTGTGAGCCCCCAAGAACCTGTGTTGCGCCCACACATCGACTGAACAAAAACGATCGTGAGCATCACTTTGAATCTTTGTTGAAAAAATATTCTCTTGAGTATCCTTTTTCGATACACAAAGAGCGATAAAGTTGAGTCACCCGATGAAAAAAATGCAGGCAATCAGAAAAGACCGCATTCTTATCAAGTTCGTTTGTTCATCGTCGTCGTCTCTATTCCGCAAAACTCTTTCTTCTTGTCGCATTTTACGCATCACAGTCATGTTCTTCAATTCACATTTAGGCTGATGAGGAGATGTATCAAGTAGCACAAGAGTTGATCAGGCGCTTGCCGAGAGAGGAAAGGCGCTACCAGGAAAACACTCACAGGAGCGATAGAAACTTAAGAGCACAGCGTGCGCTTTGCTCTGATAAGCAATTATGTACAATTCAAACTAACTGGATAAACAAAAATGCGTGGCTATTTTCTCCCGAGGATGTCGCTCGCGGGCGCGTGCGTCAAGACCTCAGAGATGCATGCGCCGACGCGCAATGTTGTCTAAGCAGGTCCAATATTCTCGCAATTATTGAGCACGAACGAAGAAAGAGAGACTCCTTTTTTGTTTATAGACCAGACACAGGATTAATAATGCGAAACCCCTTCTAGATGCCTCGCATCGTGTTCGAGGTAGCCATGTTTTGCGGCTACGAGATAGGGAGATCCGCAGCCCTAGCCAGAGTACACGCGCAAGCCGATCGTCGAGCCGCGAAGAAGCAAAAACGCGATGAGAAATCGTTTTGCGGTGTGCAAATAGGCAGGCTGCCAGAAGTGCACATTCCGGCACGAGGCACCACGAGAAAAGTGGTCGAAAAGGATACAGAGCGGCAGTACAACGAGTGCTGGGAAAGCCCCAGGCTGAATTTCAAGCCGCAGCCACCCGCCGCAGTCTGGGATCAGCATCTCCCGCAGCCAGCAAAGCCGCCAAAGCATTATCAGCATGAAATTGACGAGATCGACCTCTCCCGCCTGGTGGCGCCAGCCAACGTCTACGGTGACCCGTACGCCTTCGCGCCAGTGTCACCGTATTCGATTGATGACTATCGCAAAGAAGGCGCACCGATCACGAGAGAAGAAGTCAGGCCGCTGCTGGCGAAGCAAGATGGCCCAGACGATAGATGGCGAAAAGCAGAGGATGATCAAGCCTTTGAAGGTCTGACCATCAACCCAGCAGAATGCGTCCGCTACGGCCTCGCACCAGAAGCACTCAGAAAAGCATGTACCGGCATAAAGTTCAAGCAGATCGCAGAACACCTTGACCCCGTCGTGTGCGAAAACTACCCAGCAGCCAAGCAGCACCCGGAAGTGTACAACGGCGAGTTCAAGCGGTTCTTCGAGGACAAGAAAATAATTTTGTACGACGTCAAAACCCAGGAAAACGAGGCGGGAGAACAAGCCCAGTTCTGTGACTACCCTCCGGGCCTGACTTGTGTGCCAGGAAATTTGCTTTTCCAACGCGACGACAAGATCAGAGTCATCAGCGATTATAGTTCCGAATGGGCGCTCATCAACCAGTCGATTTTTTCCACGGAAGTTGACTACAAGACGTACTGGGACATGTTCTTGCACTTGAAGCCGAATTCACTAGGCAGCGGGGTTGATTTCAAAGATTCCTTTGGTCACTGGCTAGTACATACCCGCGTCCGCAGGATGCTTGGAATAAATTTAGAAGCCACACCACAGAAAGGTGGGCATTTATATTGCCCATTTAGCATAGGACCGGCTCCTGGTGGTATCGCAAAAAAATCAGTGCCCTGTCCTTTGCATGACCAGGTCCAGCATCACACAGAGCACTGATTTTTTTCTTTGCATACAAGAAAGTGACTTCTTCGTGAAGGCCTTCCTAGCCGCGGTGGCGCGAAACGGCGCAACGTCGCCATATCTCGACTACGTGGATGATGTTCGCTTCATCACCAACCCAGTGAACGGACGGCCGAACTACGACAAAGCAAAGTTTGACCTGGAAAGAGCGGTGTACATTTTGACCAAGATGGGCATCAAAATCCACCACAAAGAATCGAAGCTAGTCCAGCCGTCCACAAGCTTCCCCTGGCTAGGCAACGTCTTCAACACCGACCCGAGAGTGTACAACATCATCCTGGACCCAGCACGCAGGGAAGAGCACCTTAAAGCCGTGAGGGAATTCAAGCAAAAAGGCAGGAATAACGAAGCGAAGGCACGTGACGTCGCAAGCATCAAAGGTAAGCTTGGATCGTGCGCACTCATCCACCCCAGAGGTCCCCTGGACGAGCTTAGTCGTGTGCTGGTACAGTCGGGAGCGCCGAAGCAGTGGGCGAAGCTGAGCAAGCAGTTCAGCCCACAGGTGACAATCAGCGAGTCGGTGTTCG
This sequence comes from Amoebophrya sp. A120, assembly GCA_905178155.1. Taxonomy (NCBI): domain Eukaryota; class Dinophyceae; order Syndiniales; family Amoebophryaceae; genus Amoebophrya; species Amoebophrya sp. A120. The sequence goes on along the minus strand of CAJINV010000020.1, from coordinate 1,185,363 downwards.
ACGACTTGGACCTCTGGGAAGATTTGCTGCAAGAGGACCACGCGAGGCAGATGTTCTACAACGGAGAACAAACGTTTATTTGGTCACGCGAAGTGCTCGCCTTTGGAAAAGCCTTTTTTGCATCCTTAAGTAGCGACATGTTTATAGGCGTTTACATGGACGCAGCAAAAGGAGACACCAAGGATTGCGACCAAAGACGCAACAGAGGCTGGGGCGGCACAGTGTCAGACCAGTACTTTGCGGGCGACTTCGATGACAGCGCTCCAGGTATATATTTGTCTGTAGTCAAAAACTACAAAGAATATGAATTTTCACTTTTTCGCCCGAGTTGACGTGTTTAGCAACCCATATTCTGGCTACCCTGTTTTCCCTTTGCCCCTACGTGCAGAGCCGCGTCGGTGGTATGGGGGACGCCCCTTTCGCCTAGTATGGTCGCCACTCACTACCAGCAAGTTCGGGGTAGCTACCCGTCCGTCTGGCCTACTCTCCCCTGGACTAGGTCCACCACGCGCACGCCCAATTTTTTCTCGATAACGCAATCAAAGTATGCACTCTTCGCTACTACAGAGTCCGCCAGCATCAATGAATTGGAGTCCTTGGCAGTGCTTCATGTGTTGGAGGCCGCGCGAGAGAAGCTTGGGGAAGCCTTTTTTCACAAGAAGGCGGTGTTAATCAAGACAGACAACCCCACCGCGAAACGCACGACGAACAAGGGTTCCACGTCAACAACGATTCTGAAGAAAGTCACGCGCGACCTCACCGCTTTCGCTACCGCCTCAGGCACGGAGATAATAGCAGGAAAAATCGCTGGTGAGGAGAACATCATCGCGGACGCTTTGTCACGTCACGAAGCCCACTTGTTCGCGTTCAAAGACCCCCTTCCCAGCAAAATTCTGTGTAAGCGGTCATGGAGCATGGTGATGCGGCATTTCCCAGGCCTCGAGGTCGATTGTTTTGCAGATCAACACAGCCACCGGTTCGCAGAATACTACTGCGCGAACAGTCATCCATTTGATAACTTCGACCTGTTCTACGAGAAACGATCGTGGTGGTTCCCACCAATACAACTTGCAGTAGTAGCCGCCCGCTTCTTGTCGAATTTCATGAAAATCCCGATGGCACAGAGACCGCGCTTCGCACTGATGCTGCCCATGATCAGCCCCATGCTCTACAGTCTTGCGGCGAATTTTACCGGAGTCTGCACCTACAAGAAGGGAGCAAAAGTGTTTTGCACAGCACATAGCCCGCTGGTCTTTGGAGCAGAGGAAGACTGGGTTTTGCTGTCGTCTGTGTCGTTGCACTTTTGGGGAATAGATAGAGAAAAAACAGAGATAGGCTCACAAATTACAAAAATTCTACAAAAGCCTTACTTCCGCCAATTTCCTGAGTTAGCCAGAAGTAGACTTAGAATCAAGGACATTTGTGACGCCAAGGAGCATTACATAGTACATATAACATGCTGTGTCCCTTGCAAACCTAAAGGATTAGCAGCGCAGTTATTTGCAAGATTTCCTCTGGCCAACCGCTACTCCGAACCATACTCCGCAAAACCACTAGGACAATGGGAATTGATAAATCGAGTAGTAAACATTTACGCGATGGTATGGCCAGGGGCGCCTACATCCCCAGGAACGAGAATTCCTCGTCCTACAGACGTTGTACCAGAAGAGGCCTTTACTGAGGACGATTCAGCAGAAGCCCGACTGTATAGATTCAAAAATGCACTTTGCGACTTCATTTTATCACGTAGCAAATTCGACACCGTCGCAATCCCGCTTAAAATCGGCCAAGGCTCCTGGGCCGGTGCCACAAAAGACTATTGCGCAGTCGTTGCGAAAGCTGTAGACGTTGCCTTTCGACAAGGAACAGATGTTGCAATTTATGAGAAGCCGTACACACTTTGATTGCCTTCACACATTTTATTCTGGGATACCTTGGAACTAGCGCACAAACTACAGGTTTGTAGCCAGTGCTCCATATGTTCTACATGCCTAGAGTACACAGGTCCTACCAAAAGATCTATTCCTCGTGGGAAAATACGATCTAAGATCTCGTGTGTGTGTGACGGGTTCTGAGCTTGTGCGGTCGCTCAGCAAAATAACTTACGAACCTCTTCTCTACGACAACAATTATGAGATCTGAGGTTTTCGTAAGGAAATAGTTGATCGTCAATTGTGGGAGTTGTCTATGGTAGTTCGTAAGTCGGGGCTGTGAGCATCCGGTCACCACACTCACACTTTATTTTGAAAACCCACCCACCCACACCAAACGTGTTGGCTCTGGGCTTGTGTTCGCCACACTCGGTCAGTTTTCGTATATCAAAAACCATAGATAGCTCCCTCTCCCGATTTGTATAAATCGTCCAAGCCACTACCCGTTTCACACGTGGACACTACGCGCACAAACTACAGGTTTGTAGCCAGTGCTCCATATGTTCTACATGCCTAGAATACACAGGTCCTACCAAAAGATCTATTCCTCGTGGGAAAATACGATCTAAGATCTCGCGTGTGTGTGACGGGTACTGAGCTTGTGCGGTCGCTCAGCAAAATAACTTACGAACCTCTTCTCCACGACAACAATTAACCATCCCCATCCAATTTGTCACGCAAAACATGCAGGAAAGTCTGTGCTTGTCATGCAAAAAGTGGATGGGGATGGTTAATTTTCAGGGAATAAGGGCAAGCTCCGCGACTTGTCAACTTGGGAACAGACCCTCAGCGACTGTGCCACGCATCTCGGAGATGAGAATGTGTCCAGGCGGATCAGGTTGGCCTGCCAAGAGTTTAAAGTGCGTCTCACCGGAATGAATATCCCGCAGTGCCCGGGCCTGTCCTACCGCGCAACCAGTCATGTTATGAGAATTGATTTTGAAACAACTTCAAACTCGTCGTCCCGCTCTGCGCTGCCCAAGGGTCGAGTTTTTATTGATGTAAAAGTAGTTGTTCATCAGCAGCGCCGAAAGCTGGAACTGCTTGGAAGGCTTGTTTCTGTGTCGATAGCGCTGCGTATGATCAACATTCGCCAGCGCTGCAAACATGGGCAGAGTCCTCATAAACAACTTGCTTTCTCACTGTCGTCCAGTCGAGTTGTTAATGAAAAGAAATGAATGCAGGATGGAGCAGCTGGAAGCACATGCATTAAAATTGTCTGGGATATGGGGACGAAGTTGGGCTTTCTCATGTACTTCTCTTATCGCTGAGGACGACGGCGGGAACCCCAAAAGGGAAGTTGAACAGAAAAAAGACAATTTTTATCAAAGACATTTTGAGCGCGATATATGCATGTGCAAGAAATGTTGATTTATCGTACACTTAGACTTACCCTTGCGTGCAACACTAACGCAGTGCATAGCTGCAGAAGCGCGAATAAAGGGAGGCGGTCACCAAAGTGGATGAAAAGAACAGTGAGCGTTTTGGTCTTTTTGGATGAAGTTGCAGTTGATGCTAACGTAGTTGCAGTCACATGACGCGCCGCATATCATGCAGTGTCGCTATGATGCCGCTTTCTTCTACGTGTACGGTAATGCTAAATTTGAATAGTATACACCGCGTTTCCGTTTTACGCTCCTGGCCCAGTGTACATTCCCAGCATGGTTGGCCGGAATCATCGGGACATTCTGGAAATGGTGAAGTCGTATCCTATGTAAAAAAATCATCCTCAGCTGCAGCAAGTTGTCGGATGATCAAACCTGGGTGAGGACAGAACAAGAAAGCATGGGGATACAGTTGTAGGTGCTTACACGGCATTCACATCAACGGGCGCAAAGCGGAGGGTGATTTTACATACCATACAGGGACCTCAAAGGTTAAAAAGGCGGAAGACACCACCTTCTACTCGTACCAACCATATACGTTCAGCTTTTCCCATTACCGTAACGAAGGCACCGGCGGAACGACCAGGATAATGTCACTCGATGACCCTCTGTCGAAAAAGTATCGAAGGGAAGGAACAATAAAGATGCCTAAGATCATCATGAGCCACGTTTATTTTGCAGCGCACTGACTTCGGCCTCTATCCAGGAGATCCTTTGGTGCGTCCAGGTGCGCAGCCGTGTGTGTTTTTCATGATGTTTTTCGAGATTGTTTTTTGGTCTCCGATGGTACGCATCAGAGCATCACAAATCTTCTTTCCCTTTGTATACTACCATAATGAAGCAGCTGCATGCTAACATGGCTAACATGGGTCTAGTCGAGTACGGTGGAAGTACCAAGTCCGATCCGGATGTCATCGGTGCAAGGTGCATACGGAGTGAAAAAATCGATGCAATTACGCACTTTTTCGCAAGTTCCGATCGTCCAAAGTGCGGTATACGATGGTATATTGCACGAAAAAGAACGGGTAGAAGTACAACAATGACGAATTGGCGTCGTGGGCATCATTCTAATTTTGCGGAAACATCGGAACATGGCAGCGTGGCTGTTGTTCTTTGCGTCGAAAAACAGCATTGGTTGCTTTCGGTTTCAGCCCTTTCATAACGCAAGCAAGATGAAGGAGCTCCTGAACGAGAAGCGCCGGATGCGTTCGAGTGTCAGAAATTCGCGGCGATACTGGTACAGGAGTACATTTCATGTATATTTTCGCTCTGGTTGTACTACTACGTCTCAATCAACAAGAGCAACAAGAAGAACAATACGCTGATGTTCATTCTCGTCATTGTGGTTGCGCGTACTCTGCTGAATGCGTGTTCAGATACACATGCTGAAAGTGTTGTGCAAATGTTAAAAGCAACAAGTTGATCTGCATATTTCTATCCCTCCGACCAACAGAACATGTTCCATGTGGATGGGGAGCCAGCCTGGACGGGATTGCGCGAAGAGGAGCCGCAGTTACGCGACTATACCATGGGAGATGTATCGGTTTGAAATATCTTGCCCACACAGCACGACGCAACTTGTAGCACCCTTTTAGTTCTTGTAGTTGTCTGCAATACTGTTTATGAGTGAAGATGAAGTGCCTGTTCCGTCGCAGCTTGCATGATTTTGAGGCACAAACGTGTCTGATATTCGATTTGTTTACGTAGGTTGTAAACTGTCAACATGAGTTTCATCTCGAGTGGCGAACCTAAAGTTGTTGAGGGCAAGGACTGCATGCTGGATAGCTCACCACGCAAGTCGAGAAGCTCGTGAAGTCGCAAACAGATGCGCAGAAGGAGCTCGAAACGCAGCTGGAGCAACGCTACGCGGCCGTGGAAGGTCGACCGGAATCCGACCGCGAAGCACCAAGACGGGGGAAAAAGTAAAGCACTACCGGGCCGCGGGGATAGGCGAGAGTCCTTCATGCAAGGAAAACGCTAGGAAATAAAGTGCATCGAAATTATCGAACAAACATGGCGTGGTCGACATACGCTATCTATGCTCTAAAGTTGAACGCTACAACGAGGACGGACCCGGGTTTAGGTGGATGGTCGTGCATGCCGTGCGTCGCACACAACGACCGCCACTCAGGCCGGCCACTTGGGAGCACCCACCTGCGGCTGCGCAGCTGCTCTAGTGCAAACAATGCCGACACTGCAAGAATATGAAGAATATGAAGCGGCATCATGGAGTCTTCAATGCACCGTATTCATTGGCTCATGCCATGCGTAACCTTAGTTTTCGTTCGGTAAAAAGTACTAGTGCGGGCGTTACAATGAAAAGCGCAGTCTTCTGCTCCTGCTCGGAGCGCCATCCGAGGGATCATGTCGTGGCGCCCGCCCAGAGTCGACCCAAATCGTGTTTCGTTTTTGATTGTCGTGTCGTTTTCGTTTTCGGAAGTGAAAATCGTTCGTTAATTGCGGAACGATTTTTGAAGGATACAAACCCAGCACCAGCGGTACAAAACCAATACAGCAGCCAGTAGTGCAGAAGCATCCATAAAAGTTGGGCTTACTAATAGCTAGAGAAATGTTATAGCAGAAGTGAAGAACGCAAGTTTTGTATGATGACAGTTTCAGTTCTTAGTAGTTCCTTTGCAAAGATAGCACAACCGTACAAGCTAAAGATGTTTCGAGCCAACTCCGCGCTTCTCTTGTTGAAGATGTGTTGCACTGTTTGCATGGAGGAGCTCATGATGATACACAAGTGCTGTTTCCCTGTGCGCTACGCCCTTGCGCGCATGGAAAACCACGTCGTGATCGGGTACGAAGACGAATTGTTGCTTCCGACAACTGCACACGAACGCCTCCGGCCGAGCATCGCCTCTACGTCGCTTGATGTTCCTGACGAGTTTCCGGGCTCTTTACAACGGACCAGCAGTAGAAACAGCAAATTAGTGCAGACGGCAAGACAAGGGCAAAATATGAAAGAAAATCAGAATGAGCAAACGGATTTTGGTGCCGCACCATCCGATGACAGTACGTTTTTTTCCTCTGCGTTTGTTGAGAAGCAAGAGCCTCGGCGTGAAGAAGCTGCTGTCGTCCCTTCTTCCACTGGAGAGCGTCCAGCGACCGCAACCGTAGCTCCTGGCTCCGCTTTGCAAGAGAAGGAAGAGCAGCAAAAGACTCGCAGTTCTTCACCTGCCCCTAGCGCCACCGTGCCGCTGCCGACTACGCCCAGCCATTCTGCTCCAGCAAAGAGCAGTGGAACACAGTCGCAAGGAGCAGCGGCTGTACAAAGTGCGGGAGGTGGAGCAGCAGCTGCATCTAGTTCTTCATTTGCAGCAAAAACCAAAACGTCAAAACCGTTAGCGGAACAACATCAAGCCTCATCGCCAACCCCCGTGGAGGTGATAGACAACATCGGCCAAGAAAAAGATGATTCCATGCTGCACACCACCGGTGCAACGGGAAGTAGTGCTAGTAGTACCAGCGGAGCGGCAGCAAGTAGTAGTTCAAGTTCTACCGACGACGCATCGGCTTCTTCCTCGTCCGCAAGAAAAGGAAAGGATGAAAAGCCGCCGGATCACGTTGAAACAGGGCTCGCCACTGCCACAACTTCTCCCACGAGCGGCATTCCCTATGCACTGCAAAAGTAACGTGCTTGCGAGTATACTGTATGAAAAATTGTATGAATTTGCTTTTGCACTGCTGATTTCCTTCGCCGTATACATAGAAACAAGCAACAAGAAGATTTGTCATGGATGACTGATGCGATCGACACAAAACAACGAGCACGAGTTGCTTTTACACCGAATATCCCTGACCTGATCACGATGTGCATCACCTTTCTCGTTTTCGCCACACTAACGCTGATCCCGTTCGTCGCCTGCCTCTGGTGGGTCGCGTTGGTCTTTCTCGCGCACGAGCAAGAGAACGAGCGGCTGTTTTCCCTACTCCGACTGCATAGGGGGCGACAGCGAGGTAGTGGGGGAGAGCGACGCGGTGGTACAAGAACTGGGGGAAGCCAGATCGGCAGCGTGAAGGGAGAAGAAGACCTCACGATGGCCGAATTTCTAGCAGATGAGAAGTACATATTTATTGATTCAAAAACTTCTTGGGCTTGGGTGATTTTTAAGCGAAGTAGTTGCCGTTTGTATTTCAATTTCTTCGTAGTTTTGAGTTTGACGAATTCTCTATTTCTAACCACGACTACCTCCACAACCACAGCGACGCCTCCAACGACGAAGAGAGCAGCATGACTCCCAACAATTACGGTCTGGCGAGCCCTTCTCTTTCGCCGCAATCTCCGGTGGTGCCTAGGACGCAACTACCTTTTCGATCGGAGGCTTTTGCGCTGTCCCCCGGGCGCAAGCTCTCGTACAACTCATCCTACTCTCCCACCAAGTATGGGACGGACAAAACGTTTATTCTCAACTAATTTTTTTTTTTTTTTAAGGGGCGGAAAAGCATCGGCGCCTGTGGTGTGATTTGCATGCATCAACATCTCTAATGGCGTCGACTAGCTAGTGAAGTAGATCAATAAGATAGCTAAAGACACAAGGAGCAGAACAGCCTCCGGCATCGGCTGTCTCTTCGTGGATTCGTGACGAATCCACGAAGAGCCAGCCCGATCTGCTACACCTCCGGCTCCTTGTGTCTTTAGCTACTTATCTTAGTTACTTGTACTTCACTAGCTAGTCGACGCCTAATTTAAAAGTATCTACAAACATCCATGCATGGGAGTTAGGTATCGGTGCGCCCCATCAAAAAAGAAAAAATTAGTTGAGAATAAACGTTTTGTCCGTCTCATACCAAGGAATCCGTGGCGCATCTGCCCATCGTGTGAGCAGACGAATGTTGAGGTGGTGGAAAAACGGAAACGAGCTTTGTCGATGTCGAACCGAGCCCTCCGTTTGAAGACTGTAAATCAGCCAGAGAACGAACCCTCCGTTTGACGCAGCGAAACGGAAACGGAAGCTGGAGAACGTAGGCGTTGTAGCGACTACCTTGTACTTGTACATGTTGTACTCAGTCTCAGAGTCAGATGCCAATCATGTATGATGAGTTTATGACCGCGTCGTGAAGACGATGATATCTACTGTAGCTAAAGCACTGAATAGCGTTAGCGGCCTTTCCGACTTGTATGAAAAGCTTTAATCCACCTGTACTAAAGTGACATTCCAGTTGAGTAATATCCTCTTCGTACTCGTCGCTGTATAATAGTCGAAGATGAAAGCAGGCGAGCGAACTACAGCAGAGATGTTCACCCTGCTGGTGGTGGTGTTTGCTTAAGTTGTTGCCACCTTCGCTGCACTAATTCGCTTGTCAGCGAGCGATGCTGCATTGATGAGCTCATCGAACAGCTGCGCTGTGTGTATCAGAGTCAGAGAGAGCCGCGAAAGGTTGATTTTTGTTTGACGAAAAAGCTGGAGCTGGTTCGTTGTTGCATTCTTTACTTGTCGTGCTCGCTTTTAATATCTTGTTATCTGAGTGTTAGTCTCGTCACAGTAGAAGCAGAACGATGTAGCACTCTTGCTCGAGTCCTCGGGATCACGATCGTAACCTGCATCTAAAAAGATTGGTTGTACTACAGGAATCTCAACTGCACTCTTAGATCTCAACGTTGAGACCTCACATTAATGAACAACAAAAAAAGACGAAGATAAACAAACTGCATAGAAGAGGACCACGCGAGAAGGAGTGACACGTACAGGCTAAGTTAAGCGCGCAGGGCGGCTTCTCAGTCGTCAGAGCGGAGTGGTTGACTCTTTGTCTTTCGTTTGATAGCAATACAAAGAAAAATCTTCACCATGCGGCGCCTCGTTTTCGTCGGCCTTGCGCACAACGGCGTGCAGGTCGCGCGGAGTAGTAACGACCACAACCACGCTGCGTCAAGTACCTCTTCAAGCAGCTCCAGCGGAAGTTCCCGGATGTTGCGCCGTGAGCCTAAGGTTGTCGCGCAAGAAGGGACATCGACTCAGGATAAAGGAACGAATGCTCTTGAAGCACATTCATCAACAAGAACACAATCGGACTCACCTTCTTTTCTTGAGCAAGCAAATGATGATAAAACCACGAGGATATCATCATCATCGTCATCATCAAACCGACACTCACCAACTACCGACAAGAACAACCAGGTGAACCAGGACCAGCAGCCTGCCTTTCTGAATGAAGAAGGTGGAGTGGAGGTAGGGCGAATACCGGAGCAGGCTCCTGCCGGTGGATCGAATTTCGGAGCTGCTAGTGAATTGGAGCTTGCTGAAGGAGAGGCTGTAGGGGAAGGAGAACGTATACATAAATTTTTCATGGATTTGTCTTGTTCATTCATTTTCGGCTCTGAGCTATCGCAGCTATAGCTAAAGTTCTTGTAGTCTCTTGTTGCCATGCGCATGCATGTGCATGCGCACGACTGGAGCCACCACCTTGCGCTGGTTAGATGATGATGATGATGATGATGATGGGTCTGTTCTACATATTAGCTGGAACAAACAAAATCAAAAACGGAGGTCGTGGCGACAAAAAGGATAAGAAAGACAAGAAAAAGGACAAGAAGAAAGACGACAAGAAAAAGGACGACAAAAAGGACGACAAGGGTGCTGAGGCGGGCGGGAAGAAAAAGAAGGAGGAGGCGAAGCCACAGGGCGATCGAGCCGGGCAGCAAGTGACCGTGGCTGCAGCCGGTTATGAAAGCCTCAGGTTTGAAATCCTCAAAGTGGAAATAATTTGTAATGCAAAAAAACGGCGCCAGTTGATTTGAAGCGCCATGGCCAGTTGTAGTCGGCGCATGACAAATTTCCCGGACACTTAAAAGCATGTCTGTCATGCAGGTTAAGGCAAAGGGGTGCCCTTCTGTCGTGCTAAGCAGCACCTCAATTCTTCGCCCCTAGCAGGACAATAGTCGGCCTCCATTGCGTCCTCTGCAATACAGTTTTTTTCGCGTCGCATTTCATGCATCACAAATTATTTCCACTTTGAGGATTTCCATTCTGAGGCGTTCATACCGGTGGCCTGCCCACGGCCGGGGCCATCGATCCAAACGCCGAAGAGGCCAAGATTGCAGGATTTCCAAGAATATCAAGTGTAAAAATGTCTGGGTCTGGAAGATTGCCAGGTTTGTCATGCATATTTTGCATAACCCATGATGTCTGTAATGCCTGGCCGACCATCACAGATTTTTAATGGGCCTTCTGATGCGTATTCCGCATCAGAAATGTGCGCTCCGCGTAGCACAAACTGAACTCCTCTTGCTGGTCATGCAATACAGATTTTTTTTACCTTCCAAAGACAGCATGACAAGTTGCATTCTTCCAGACCCAGACATTTTTACATTTGATAAAGAAAAACTGTCCTCATGGGGGGTGGCGGTGTCGTCGGGGTCTCGCTCCTCTGCCTTCTCGTGTATTGAAATTGTTCCGCTTTGTTCATCGCTTTGTCTTTGAAATTGAAATTGGATGCAATCCGTCGAATCATTGTACATTGTACCTCCTACTTCGAATTCAACTTTCGTTAATGACGATGACTGCTCTACCTATCAGGTATCTGTGCCGACAGTGTGGGTGTTGTGGCGGAGGGGACGATGACGATGATGAGGACGACCGGCGGCACCGGAAGGGAGAGGGCGAGGACGCCGGTATGGACATAGAGGGGGGCGATGACGACAGCGAATTCTTTGGAAACCTGGTCCACAATTCCAAGAAAGGGCCAAAAGGTAGTGATGGATGATGTCCATTTGGCGGGTCTGCAACTCTTTGTCGAAGATGAAACGAAAATCAATAGCGAATTAATGTGCGCATATTTCGACAACTGCACGGCTGCGCAATTCCAATTGTCACACGAAGATCCTTTGCAACAGCAACTACCGGCAATGATGTATTCACCATATCATCAAAATCGAATACAACAGGTGGTCCTCCACATGGCGGCGGCATGATGGGTCCGCCACCCGGAAAAATGATGGGTCCACCACCTGGAATGATGAAGGGTCCTGGGGGGCCTCCGCCGGGCGGGATGCCACCACCGGGTATGATGAAGGGGCCCGGAGGACCACCACCCGGCATGATGAAGGGCGGACCACCACCGGGCGGCATGCCACCACCCGGCATGATGAAGGGCGGACCACCCCCCGGGGGAATGCCACCGGGGAAAGGAATGCCGCCTCCGGGCATGATGAAGGGCGGGCCGCCGGGGGGGATGATGAAGGGAAAGATGCCAATGATGAAAAAGTGATCGTCATGATCATGAAGAACTACTCCTTCTTGATGTTATTACACTTGTCTTGCTAGTGACTATAATACTAATATGTGTAGGATCAGCTGAAGTCGAAGAATATAGGCGATGCGCTAGATAACAAAACTTTTGAATTTGGCGCCATCTTGTAACGTTGAACTGGAGCAGAAGCTTGTTGGGCTTCAACATCTAAACTCACTTGTATGATTGAAAAGAACTATTTGAATTTGTACTAGACTACCTACAACTCCCCTGGCGTGTAGTCCCACTGTAACATTTGATCACGAAGATATTGAGCAATCTTTTCTCCCGTGAAAAAAATGACCAAACTTGATACGCCGCGACGCACCGTGACGCTTGCAGTTAGTCTGTTTCTTCAACACCGTGCCGTCGGGCAAAGATACGACATTCGTCCACTCGTCGCTCTAGTGATTCTGCTTTTGAGAGGTGGATGAGTTCGTGCAGATCATCATCATGGAGTGCGTGCTCGTAGATTGATACTTTCTTAGAATGAGATGACATTGTGAGTCGCGAGTTTCAATATTTTGCAGTGGGGCAACTGTAATTTGTTTCTCTTTCTTGTCTTCTTATCGTGTTGAAGTAGTGAGAGTGAGAAGAGCGGAGGATTCGAAAACGCGACCGCGTTGGTGTGTATAGTACAGACAAGGCATGCATACTATACATGCGGATGCGAAGATTGTGTTTCGCGAATCAACCAGTGCACCTGCAGCTGCAGCCACAAGAAAAAAACACTAGGACAAGTGGTAGCGCCAGAGCACCACAGCGTGTACTTGTGTGTCCACGAAGATAATCGATAATTTTTTCACATCAAAAATCGTGCGGTTGTTGTACGCGACCGCTTCTCGCGTGTAAAAAACAAGTGATGACAAGCGTAAAAGCGATTTTCACTTCCGGCGTTTCGAGTGCCAGCACCGCCAGCAACATGCCGCGAGCAACAAATCAGAAGACGAAAAATCATCGAATGACGACTGTTGCGTCTGCGTCCCTGCTGTCTTTCAGTTCGTTCACAACAGCCCCGTTTTTGCTCCCCTTGCAACCGACCTACGGACGTGTGGCACCTCCGGAGCGGCAGAGTATTCGTGCGGACGGGTCGCCGGGCATGCTGCGCCGGGAACCCAGAGCGGCAGCGTCAAGTTCCTCCCCTTCTTCTTTTGTAGAACAGGGAGGTCATGGTCGTGAAGGTGAAGTTGAAGAAAGTGAGAGGGAAAGCAGCAGAAGCAGTTCTACTGCTGCGTCCTCTACCTCGTCCAGTCAATCCGAACAGGACAAGGGAACAACTACGGGCTCGCACATCGATGGAGCTGCGGCCGAGGATCTTGAGTTGCAAGAAGAAGCTGCTTCCTTCGTGCAGGCGCAGATGCCAGCCGGTCAGCAACCACCAATGCAGGCACCGCCACCGCAGATGCAGCCGGGAGGAGCTGCTCCGATGGGCGGGATGGGCGGCATGCAGCAATCTCCGCAGGGTAATTTCCAGCCGGCGCCAACCGACTACAATGCACCGGGAATGGCGGGGGCAGCGCTGCCGGCGGGGGGTGCTGGTGGGAATGGAATGGGGCAGATGCAGCAGCCAGGTAAGATCTTCAAGTACTTTGATCATGTGAATTAGATCTCGAATCAAATTGAGTTGCTACAAAAAGAACGCAAGGCGTCCAAGCTGCTACGCGAGAGAAACAACCTGTTCCACATCCACACACGATAAATTACAGGTGGTCCAATGCCTCCCCCTCCGCCACCGCTGGGAACCTCAGGAACAAGTCCATCCCCGATGGGCGATGTGGCCAGCACCCGTGTTGTCGGTGTTGCGGTGATGGGACCCGCAACCGCGGTGAGCGACGTGCCCGGGGCTGATGCCGCGGCGCCGGTGCCGCCGGCGGACGGGGCAGGTGCGGCGGGTGGTATACCTGTTTTAACAGGCTCTGTTCAACGTGGTCAAGGAACATAAAGTCTTAGGAACAAATCGGCCTAGCAAAGAAAAAGGCTCCTAAACGCCGACCAAATGAAAACAAAACGGCAACTAACGGGGCAGAAAAGCACGAAAGGGCGGCCCAAGAGCGCCCCGGCCTTTTCAGGTTGTGCCCCTTCTACCCTGACGCGCGCGCCCTCGTTCCGTGTGCCAATTGGCGGCCTTCGGTGGCACCAGCGGGAGCAGCGCGAATGTCTATGCGCGGCTGTGCGCGCATGCCTTCATCTGGGCTGTTCGGCCACCGGCGTGCTGCTTAGCGACTATGGCGAGGACTATTTTGCGACAGGCACCCTCAAAGCAGACGCGCCGCTTTTTGACAGACGCGCAGGCTGGCTCCGTAGCGGTGCCGAGGGGAAGTCGTGCGAATGTCGGACCAAGCATTGCGGCCCTCTGTGTGGGGTATAGCTAGTAGAGGGCCAAACGAGGACCCCTCCGCCCTTGTCTGCCCCAATGCCGCGAGATGTTGAATCAGGTCGGAAGAGGGGCGGGGGAATGGACCGGCCTGAAGGCCACAGAAAATGCGATGGGAAGGGCGAAAAAAGAACAGCAACAGGCGCCACGGGAAGGCCTCGACGGCCCGTCGGGAAGCCGCCGGCCCGTCCTCAGACACGGCGGGATGCTCGATTTTTTGCGGTTGGGAGGGGCCCCCAACCGGGGAAAATGAAGCGCCCCGCCGTGTCTGAGTGCAAGCCGGCGGCTTCCTGGCGGGCCGCGAGGCCTTCCCGGCCGGTGCGCCTGTACGTAGCTGTATGGCCTGCCAAATAGCGGCCCCTTCCCCTTGTCCCTTTCCTTGAGCCTTTCCTTCGGGTTTTGGTAGATTTTCGGCAAATTTTTGGGAGCTTTCAGACACGCAGAGTGATGCCGCGGCGCCGGTGCCGCCGGCGGACGGGGCAGGTGCGGCGGGTGGTATACTTAACCGTGACAGGCTCTTTTCAACTACTATCTATCATACATAAAGTCGTATTTGGACGATACTTTGAGTGCGTAGCAAGATCAACACCACAAGATGAGCACACTGATCACTGACATCGAAATGAAATTGATTTCCCCTCCTGCTCATGTAGACAGCTACACGACCATGATCGACACCTAGAAATAACTACACGACAAAAAAAAAACACAACTCCAGGTGACCGACCCACGGAGCAGCCCTTCATTTCACTTCCCTTCGGCCTGAATGAGACGATGCAGATCGGGCAGTTCCAAGTGAAAAAGCAGTACGTCTACCTGGCCGCCGGCACGCTGGGCGTCCTCTTCCTGATCTTTTTCACGTGGTGCTGCTCAAGATTGCGATGTATTTGCTATTGCTGCATGCATAAAACATAATCTTTTGGTCAACGTAGCTTATAATTGTTATTTTTCATCGTAAACGATAACAAAGCTGCAATAGCAACCCTACTCCACCTATTTGGTATTCCTCGCACGCACAACTTCTACGACTACCAATGCCGCAGTGCGCTCGTCTACGTCCTTGTATAAATTCCACGCGCAAATAAACATCAGCAAACGAAACTGCGGAAACCATCATCGCGAACGCGCCAGAGCAGATGAAATTTCCGTCTGGCGGGGGAAGTCCAGTGGACGACGCGTCGAGTGACGATTTCAACACGGGACCTGCTGGTGGACCCTGATGCAAGGCGGCTGAGTGAAGATTCCGCGCGGGACCGACGTGCTTGTGGGAGTATTAGAAGTCATCTCGTAATAAGGTAAAGGTTGCAAAAAAAAAAGTTTATACGTTCGTTTCTTGTACAATTTGTAGTTTTGTTGTAGTTTTGTAGCGTCTTGATAGTGATGAAGATCGATGTTGATGCTTTGTAGCAAAGTAAAAGGTAGAAGTGCCCCTCCGTGTTTGCCTTGTATGTTTGTACGATCGCCTCCCAGTCGATGCAAAATTCAGATTGTAGCAAGACCCTTGCTTGTACTAGTTGAGAAAGGAACCAAGTTTGCGAACGAAGGGAAAATTGATGAAGGAAGAGGAATCCTCTCACTAAACACTCTAAATACAATTGTAGAAATCGAAAAGAAGTAGAAATCAGTCTCGATGATGCCCTCCAGTTCATCGCACTTTTTCTTTTAAATTTTCAGTGTGAGTGTTGAAGACCACGAAGTGCCCCCAGCTGTTCTTGGCCGGTCAGGTGAGACGCGCCTAATGACCGAGATGCATGCCATGGCCGCGGGCGGCCTGTGTCTTAAGATGCAATGATCCAGAATTTTATAGCACTCCCACTCGTCGTGCTACTGCCTGACGATAGAAGAGAGATTCGGATTGATATGTCGTGGCGTAGAAAATAGAAGTAAAAGCGATCTTGAAGTCAAGTTCTTCGTAGTTCTCAGAAGTATCATCCACCATGAGCAAGATGTTCTCCACGACGACCAGCACGACCCCACGCCCCGTGTGGTCTGTCCTCTCCACCGCGATGGAGTGGGCTTACTTTCTGGTCGTTCTCTTGCTTGCAGCAGTGTACGCCTTGGAGACTGGTCGAGTGCACAGTCGCAACGTCGGAGATGAAACTTCTGATCCTCCAGGGCGAGGAGCAAGAGCATTTGATTTTGTCTCCTCGATGCCGTTGTTCCATCCGTGGCCTTGGCCGACTTCTACTGTTTCGTTTCCAGCGCTTGCCGGTGCAGTGCTCGGGTTGAAAGTGGTCGAGTACATCGTTCTTGCAGACGAGGAATACAAAAGGGAACACGACCTACCGATCGGAACGGCGGCGCGCTGGAGGAACGCTCGACCTGCTTGGGCAACTACGAGGAGTCTGTTTCTGTCTACCATCAGTGCAGCTCATTTGCTCCTGCAGTTTTTTCTCGAGGTGCAACTGTGGTGGGTCTTGTGCGTGCGGAATTACATACCGTTTCTTGAGGATGATCGGGCCGGCGAGGACCAGACTCCAAGAATGATCTTCGACGCTGAAGCCAACCCCTACGCTAGACCAGTCGCCGGCCGGACGGAAGGCGCAGTAGGGGAGTTGTGGGGCTTTGATATTCCGACGCTCATGTTTTTCGTGCTGTGTGTCGGCGGATGTGTGCGGCGTATTTCGATCATCATTGGAAATGGAAGAACATCAAAACGGGATGTTGAAACCTTCCCCCGGTCACACCAAACGCAGACGTCCGTGAACCTCGAGGAATGGCTATTTGCAGTTCTACTTTCCCTTCCGGCCGTGGCGGCTTTTGCTGCTTCTGTAAAACAACAGCTTCCAGCATTCGACTCCTCTGGCGCAGATAAGAGCAAGTGGCTCAACAATTCATCGGAAGCGTTATTTCTGAAACTGGACTCTTTTTTCCGCAACATCCACGTCTTCCAGCCCAGCGCCACTCCTACCGACCGCTCGAAAACGACCGTGCTTTATGTCGCCTATCTCTTATCCACACTCTGCTTGTTGTCCCTTCCCAAGACCGCGTCGCTGGACGGTTTCCTCGCCGGAGTGTGTCTGAAATACGACAAGGAAGAGTCCGGAACCTCCGTTCTGTCCACCCTCCACTTGCTTATGGCCATGACGGCGATTTTTTTCTGCGTTCCGATCGCCCTGGAAACGGCGCGAAGGAACGACTTCTCCCCAGCGCCGGTTTTGAGCGACCTTGCGCTGGTGTACTGCTATGCGGTTGCGTTGTTCTCCTTTTTGTTCCTGAACATCGGCGTATTGCGGGGAGACCGGCCACTCATCGAACGGGACCACATGCGGGAGGAGGAGTGGAAGAAAATGAAATTGGAAAAGGAAAAAGAGATCAAAGCGAAACAAACGGGACAAAAATCGAAGACACAGTGAAGAACGAAGGAAACCAAATAAGCGTGTGCTGGTGTCGGGGCGGGCGACTTCATCTTTATTCAAGGGCGGAAAGAGGAGGAAGCGGAAGGTACCTCAAACAATAGATTTTGCGTTTCGTTGTCGTCTGTGCTCGCTGGAGCAGCAGTTAATGGTGCATGTAGATGACATCTTTCTGCTCCGTAGTTCTGAGAAGTGCAAGTGGCACGGAGCTTCTAGTACCAGCGTTTCCTTATATTTGGAATTGGGTCGTCGGCGTGGGCATCAAAGCTGCCCAATGTCAAAGTGCTACAACGTCAGAACCTAGGAAAAGGAACGTACTTACAAGGCTGAAGTCGGTGGGTCGGCAAAGGAATACAAATGTCAATTGAAACTAGAAATGGATGCAATCGCAAAGCAGCTTCTGCATGGGTAATCCTAACAGGAGCTAGGCGAAATCTCAAACTACACTGACAGTCCTAGTGTAAAAACGCACCGGAGCTTGCTCCTGCTCTTCTCAAAGACCGCAGTTGACGAGTCGGCAGTTTTCTTTTTTTTTTGGTGGCAGACCTTACATGCATAATTCTACCATAGAGCAGCACGACCACGAGCCACTTCACATGCATCGATCTTTGACCACTAATATGACAGCCGCACAACATCAACAAGCCCTCCCGGACGTCGCCCTTTCGAAGGCTGACGCGGACTGTGCGAGGGCGCAGGAAGCCTTGCACTCCAGCTGGACAACATACCGCAGCATACTCCACCAGCTCGCTCTCCACCGCGCGGAGGCCCAGGATCTCCTCCGCGCTGCGAGCCAGTGGCGAAGCCGGCTCCGCGAAGCCCTGGGGGATGGGCGGCATCGCGTCGCGTTTATGGCGTTCTCAACTGTTACATTCTCAACTGTTACATGAATAAACTTGTCATGCAAAAACAGCAATAGGGAATAAAGGGGAGAGCTTGCAAGTCTTGCATCACAAATTTGGCACGGATTTCAGACTCAGAACAACCTTCAGGCACGGAGGACTACAGACAAGCCTTCAGGCCAAAAGAATCCCCGCTCTAGTTCTAAAATGAAAGCGTGTGCGTTTGAAGTTCGCAGCTAAATCGACGCCGCAAGTCGACTTTTACTTTGTCATATAAATAATTTTTGATGTAGACATTACTTCAGCAAGACAAAAAATACAATGAGCTGGTGAATTCTAAAAAAATTTTATATCAAAAGAGCACGAGGGACGGCCATTTTTTCTGTACAAAATGGGGCATGAGAAGCAGAAGCATAATTCCTGCTCCATATCATAAATGCATGCGAACACCGGGCGAGCTAGGGGAGTAGTACGCACAGGGAGCATGAGCACGGACATGCAAATCCCATGACTAAACTGAGCCGAGCAGTTAAAGTCAACGCTTGAACACGGACAAGCAACGCCGAAGGTCCTACGTGAACCCACCGGGAGCTCGTTTATGATATGGAAATGAAAACTAAGTCGAAGCTTTGGCTCCTTTTGAGAGACGGAAGCAAAAAATGCGAAAAGTTAACACGCTGTACAATTTTGAACGAAACTGTCATGCTTTATTGGAGATGTAAGATTATTTATGTGAAATGATAATTGATGAATAAAAGAGATTGTAATGCAAATGCAGTCCGTGGCACAAGAGCAAAACGGCAGTGCCAATTGAAATATGAGAAGCTGAAAACGTGCATTACAAGCGACGTGTTCAGAAGGAAAAAAGGGAGGGGAAAAGTTGCAGTTGCGATGAGTGAAAAAATGCCAGAGGGAAAACGCAAAAACGGTGAATACAAAATTGGAAACGAGAGAACGAAAACGGCAGCTGGGTACTAAGGTAGTCGCGGAAGGTATGAGAAATAATATTTGGTGTACAAAAAAATAAAAGCCCAGCCTAATAATAAGTATATAGTTTGTCGCGTGCTATCTCCATACTCTGCCTTCCCTCTTTTGCATTACTTCCAAAAAGAGCGACCTGTAGCCGGCCCAGCATCCTTGATGCTCCTCTTACCTCCCTGAAAGACAATCTTCAAAACCCACCAGTATGGGACTCAAAGTTTCCCGACCTTTAGGGTAGCTAGAGGTGTGAGGGGGCGGAACAGTGATCACTAGGAAAAGGCACAGAAACGCCACCGAAAATGGAAGTGTGCTGCAGCCTCCGCGTTACATTACCACGGTTGTCGACTCCCACGCTCAGCTGGGGTGGAGGCAACCCGGTGGTGTGACTAGCTGCGTACAGACCGATGTGAGCAACCGTAGCATTGTCGCGAGGAGGAGGGAACAGCAGTCCGGAGCTCGGTGGATTCGCAATGCGAGAAGCCGGAAGAAGGGGTCTGACCGCACCCTACAGAACACGAATTGGAACCGCGATGAGATGATGACGACGAGCCTGGATCAACGCCATTTCCGATCTGAAGTTGTCATTAGATGCATTGCAGTTTTATGTTTGTGCCTATGTATATAAAAAAAAAAAAAAAATTGGCACGGATTTAGATGCTGTTTAGCCCTTTGATAATTTGTCATGCGAAGCAGCTTGATCGTCTTGCGGCTCATGGTCATTTTGCATGGCAAGTCATGTAACGGCTGAGAGTGGAACGCTTGAGAATCCCATAGCGTTGTTGCGCTCCCTCGGAACGAAGCGTGCGCCGGCGCCATCGGTGAAGAAAACGATCGAGGACGCGCTGGCGTTGACATCTTTTTTTTCTCCAGCTAATTCTAGTTTTCCAACACAGAGGACTTCTTCGTCGTCGTCCGTTTCTGCAGCTGCAAAGAACTTATCCAGGCAGCGGTGGGAGAAAGTGCAACGCTTGTTGGCGAAAAACCCTGAAGAACTGTTCGCAAAGATCTTGGACAAAACCACAAATGACCTGGTGAAGGATTGTGCGGCCGACGATGAATTCGCTGCTGGTGCGGGGAATTTTTCACCGAGGAAGCAGCTGCAAGTAGAAGAACATCTTCAGTTGTGCACCAGGACGACCAGCTACTCGTCTTCACCGAGGAAAAGGAACTCAAAAACTGCAGGAGCAGGAGACGTCATTAGAAACGCTAACGCCGACCAAATTTCTGATTCACCAGTTGTTCTACTTCCGCCCCAACAACAAGATCCAGCGAAGTCACAGCTCATCTGCGAAGTCACCTGGTTGGCGGACTGGGCGAAAGCCGTTGTCGAGCTTCGGAAGCTGCTGCGCCACAGCTTACCGAGGGTGCGGGAACAGATCGCGAAGTTTGCGCTGGAGGAGGCGGAAAAACAAAAAAACCTGGAACATGCGGAGGCAATTGCTGTCACCGCAGAGGAAGCCCGTTCGCGGGTTCTGCTCAAGCTTTTCGAATTGCAGAAACGAGAACAGGAGGCAAAAGCAGCGGCAAGGTTGGCCTGCCGGATTGACAAAGTCATGTCGCGGCGAACGAGGGATTTGCCGGAAGAATCAGAGAAACGCTGGAAGAAAGTGGATCAATTTCCTGCATCAAATCCTGCTGGTGAACAAGTCGGTCCGGACACCTCCACGAGCATTCCAAAACCAGCATCTGCTGAGCCGGTAGCTGCGCCATTCTTGCGGCAGAAATCAGAGTTTTCTACCACACGCGGACCGCAACATCCAGTACAACAGAAATTCGCTTCGGTTTTCTTGTCAAAGCTTCGCGAGGCCCAGCAGCGAGCGGAAAAGGAGAACTTGAGCAAGAAAAAAGGACTCATAATGGGCGCCGTTTCATCATCTGATGGGGAGTTGCGTGGAACTACATCAATCGAAGCGACAGCAACAGGGTCTTCTTCTTCTTCAAAGCATTTCTACGTCGGGGGTGAGCACCACGCTGAAGAATCCGGGCTGCTGCACCGAAACAAGATCCAAGCTGGTTCGATCAAACACTACCTCGACAAGAACACATCGGTGATTCGACTAGCTGAAGCGGCTCGGGTCCGCGTGACTCTTCCCGCTGATGCGATGTTGAGCGCCGAGAGTCTGCTCCGGGAAGAGCAGATGAACGAAAGTAAAGCTGACACTGTATTTTTAGTAGATCCTGCTCGACGCCAACAAGAAAGCGTGGAAGCGTCAAACAGGCCAGAGGGGGACCCCTGTGACGACACGACCTTGGAAGCCGCTTGTGCGCCTCTGTTGCAGGAAGCTTGTGGTGGTATAGCTACTACTGTACAACAACCACAAGAACTCCCCCCTGCAATCTGGATTGGTCTTGTGAACGAGGGTGGCCGTTCTGGAAAGACCGACGATCATGAGTCCACCACGTTATTAACAACTCCACATGATTCATCTACTAGTGCACCAGTAGCCGAACCTCCAGATGCCGAGTTGCAAACGCAGCTCCTTCGGGTTTTCACTCGCAGACTTCTGCACAAGTTCCCAAAGCTCCATGAGTCCAGATTTCGCTACGTCGTCGACAAGAAAGATGTTGACCAAGATGTTGGTGTAAAACTATCGGCGCCAGTGATAGGAAACAATAATAACAGGTCGTGTGTACCAGCCCCACGAGACCCGTTGCAGCAAGACGACGAACTACAGCTCCCTAAAGCCGTCAGCCTCGATATCTATCAGGAGTTCCTCCCCCCCGTCTATTTCGACCCCGAAGACGCGAAAACCAGCACGGACTTGCCGGTTATGTTGCTGGCGATTGGTGTCTGCGACTGCATTTTGCAGAAGATGAGAAAAATGCAAGAAGAGCAAGAAGGTCATGAGTCAGTGCCCAAGGCGGGGACTACAAACGCAAAACATAATATTAATGGTCGAAATTTACATCCTCTTTGTCCGCCGTCTTCCAGTTCGGAGGCGACGCCAACCTGGACGTTGATAGTGGAAGGCCACGCGGACGAGGGCATTTCTTCCGAAGAGTTGCAAACCAGTCTCTCCTGGGATCGGGCGGTGTTCGTCGCGAGCTTTCTGCGGGTGGCGGTCAGGAAAGTCGAAACCGCGATAGCAGGCGAAGATCCGAAACTGCTGGAAACATTGCGCGATCGCGTTTGTGGGCTACTAGAGCAAACGAAAGTCGATCCTCGTGGACCCTCGGCCAAGAAGTCCAGCAGCGAACCAAAAACAAAATCTCCGAGGAGTCCTCGCAGGAGAAATCACAGCGCAGGCAAACGCAAACAGAGCGCTATCGAAGACGATCGATATGATTTGCGACACTCGGAAGTTAAGCTAGAAGAATTCTTCGAGGAGGATGAAAATGAAGACGAACAAAGGGGAACAAACGTGAATAAGGTGAAACACGACCACATTACTTCTCATCCGAGCTGCAAAACATCTGCTTCTCCGCTTGTGAAGTTGAAGGTGCAGTGTTTTGGCCGAGGCACGAAAAACCGCATCTCGCACGTTTTTGGCGAGAGTTGGAAAAACCGCCGCTGCAATGTTTACCTGAAGGAGGACGTCGGATGATGATTATCTTCTGAACGCGAAGATACGGATAAAACACGCCATCAAATTCAGCTTTTGAGCAGATCCGCAACGAGAAGCATCACATCAGCATCGCATCAGCTGATCCAAATGAAGCTGCGATGTAGATCCTGCTTTCACATCCAGTGATTGCAGAAGAACCCTGCCTGAGCTTCCAAATGGAGCTCGAACTCACACTCACCTGTTCTCTCCTCGCTGCATGAACTGAGAATCGGTCTGCTCGGGCAACACATCATGGATAGAGGCATAGGAGGAGTTGCTTTTTGATGTGAAGAAACAAATTTCCCGCGCATTCTGTGCAGCAAGCCACAAAGCTTCCTTTTTTGCCTTCGGTTTGATTCACTGTCTGTGACGTTCTCAATTCCAATGGCGATCGTGATAGCCTCAGCTGCCCTTTTCAGCAAAGCAAAAGAAGATAAGATGACTCTTCATCTAAAGCAGCTATTGATTTTCGGTTTCACGCATTCTGTTGTGGCGCTCTAGCAGCTCTACGCTGAGGAAGTGCAATCGGTTTGGCATAGTTTTAGTTTTGAGAAGGAATAGTG
Source organism: Amoebophrya sp. A120 (assembly GCA_905178155.1). Lineage (NCBI taxonomy): Eukaryota > Dinophyceae > Syndiniales > Amoebophryaceae > Amoebophrya > Amoebophrya sp. A120. The sequence goes on along the minus strand of CAJINV010000020.1, from coordinate 1,162,154 downwards.
AAGAAAGCGGTGGCGCAGCTACTAGTCCCTCGGCTCGATGGCTCGCTCGTGTCGGTCAAGAAGATGCAAAATGATCATGAACAAATCAGCGCTGCTGTTAAGAAAGTCCTGGCTCTCAGTTTTTCACCGGTACTTGTGAATAGTTTGAATTTGGTCAAGCCTGCAAGTGCAATTACATACTATCAACTCAGCATCCTTGGCATCGGACTCCCTTCACATTTGAGTTTTCTAGTTGACACGAACGGAATTTGTTATCGAGTGGCAATCGCCACTTTTATTTTTGTGTCCGCGGCCACAACGGAAGTTATCTTTTATCTGTAGCATAGTACACGACTATTTTTACCATCAGAAGTTACGACGTCCAAACGCGGCAGCCTAGTAAAATCATTTTTTTTGTTTTGTTTTTTTACAGAACGCAAGAACATGAATCAATTTTAACTGTAGTTGCTCCACCTCCTGTGACTTCGAACTCTGGGTCTGTGATTCTCCTCGCAACTCAGCTTCAGCATCCGGTCGGGTTGTAAACCCTTTATTTTGGCTTAATAGACAAAGAAACCTGGGACGACGGCGACCGATCTTGAACACCGCAGCCATGTTGCCGACATCGACTATGCTAAAATCCAGCGGGAGTAGGGACAGTGTCAGTAGTGGTCTGGATTACCGGTCGAGTTTACAAAAAGAGCTGGATGAAGAGAAACAACGAGGAGGGCATTTTCAAAAAAACACTTCTGCCAGCGTCTCTCTGTCCAACTGGAAAAAAGACGGACACACGCGCTGCGTCCACCACCTGCCGCTGGCGATTTTTTTGCTTTTACTCATCTGGTTTATCCTGTCCTTTTTCCTCGCGCGAACGAAAGTCATGCACTCGCTGGGGTGGTACATTCCAGCTTTTGGGTTCGTCCTCTACATGTTAATCTGGTTGGCGCTCGCCGCGATCTACTCCTTTGGCACGACGGACAAGCTGATCTGCACGTGCGAAAAGTTTGAACTGCTGGAAAACCAACGAAAAGAACTGGAAAATAATAAATCGAGAAGTGAAGAAACGCTGGCGCAAGCAGATAGGGGCACTTCCGCAGTAAACAATAAACCGACGACCACGAGGACGGCGTCCAACAACAATAAGCTCCTCACGGTGAAGAAAGAACGGCTGTCCGTCGCGCTCTCGAGCCGTGAGGAGGACATTTTCAGTGCCAACACGATCTACAAGACGCCGCCGGACGGGGTCTTGCACTTTTTGATCATCCCCAATTACAAAGAAGACGAGCAGATGCTGTCGGAAACCATCGACGCGGCGGCGATGAGCAAAGAGTACGCCGCAAAGTCCGTGGTTCTGGTACTCGCTATGGAAGCCCGCGCGGGGAAGCAGGACGAGGCGAAGGCGTACCGCTTGGCGAGGAAGCACGCAAATCAGTACTTGGACGTATTGATAAACTTTCACAAGCCGGGGGAGCTACCGAGGGAGATCGCGGGGAAATCGAGCAACCAACAATCGGCCTATTTGAAGGTTCTGGAGATGTTGGACAAGCAAAAAGCGCAATACGCCACTTCCATGAACCCTTTCAGCTACTCGGAAAAGAATAATCTTTCCTCGAGGGCGGGTGCTGGAGGAGGTTTCTTCCCACCTGGAGGTTCCACTACTGCAACAACCTTCGCCAGTCCGAGTTTCCAGAAAATCAGCCACAAGGGAATCAGGTTTTTGGAGGAATTTGTGCTGGACCGGAATGAGCAGGCCTACGAGCATGGTGAGGATGCCGTGAGGGAAGCAGCGGAGCAGATGCAAAATCGGAAGCAGTTCACGGCCAAAAATCCAGACGTGAAAATTTACGACATATCCCGTACGTTTGTCACGATCCTCGACGCCGATAGCATCCTCCATCACGGCTACTTTCCCTTACTCACCGCGACAGCCTTACGTTTACAACCGCAGTGCCGCACGTGGCGGATCTACCAGTCCGCCGTTTTTCCCTTTCGCAACGTGCAAAAGCTCCCCGGGTTCGTGCGTACCAGCAGCTACTCGCACTACGTGGTGGAGTGCGGGTTGTGGAACCACCTCGGGGGCCTGCACATGAACCACTATCCTGTGCAAAAGTATCGTACTCGTATAAATGCATTACAAATTTCCTCAGCATGAGAAATAAAATTTGTAATGCAGATTTGCCTTGGAAACAAGATTTGTAATGCAAGACTTGCATTTGGATTTGTACGAGTACGATACTTTTGCACAGGATAACCACAGCAGTTACACGATGCCGCTCGCGTTGCTGCAAAGGGTTAATGGGTGGGACGCGGATGTTATTGCCGAAGACCACCACATGTTTCTGAAGTGTTTATGCATTGCAAATGTGTCTGGCTGTGGGTGTGGAAGAATGCAACTTGTAATGCGAAGTCCGGATTGTGAAACAATCTGTGTTGCATGATTATCATAAGTTGTCCACTTTTGATCAATGTGAGAGGAAGTTTCTCGTGCAGGATAGGCATGAGAAAGGTCTCACCGAATCTCTCGTGCTATGTCCTGCATGCGAGACCTCATGGGTCATGAAAAATCTGCATCACAAGTCTTGCAATCTTCCAGACCCAGACGTATTTGCATTTGATGGCGTTTCTGCGAATCCCACTGGACGGACGTCCGGGAACGGGAGCGGAAAGAGAAAGTGAACTTACGCAGCTCAAGTAGTTCTGCTGGTACTAGTGGTGCGCAAGAACAACGGCGCGAAGATGGAGACGTCATCAATTACGAGCCAGAGCGAAAGCCGTTACTGGCGAACTCGGATGGCGAGGTGAAGTACGACTACGACAATGCTCCCAGATATGGAAGTTTCAGAATCGAAATTGACAAAGTCGGAAAATTTGCGATGCACAAAATCGATGTCAGTTGGAGCCTCAGTTTCTAAGTGGCGCATGGCAAATTTTGGGAATAGTACCCAAAGCCAGTCTCCTGTAATGCTACTCTGGCAGCACATTGCATCCCCCTAAACAGGCTTACAATCGGCCTCATTTGCCTGCTCCCCAATACAGGCCTTCAGTGCCCTACGTTTTACGCATCACAAATTTTTCGATTTTGTCGATTTCGATCCTGACACATCCATACCAGAACAAGTCGACAAGAAACCACTTCGCGGGTGAAGCTGGTGCGGATCCCGCTCCCCACGATCGGGTACACGGTAGAAGCCGCAGAAGACGAGACTTCGGCCCACGTGTGGGCGCGGTACCACCAGTGCGTGCGGCACTACTACTTCGTCAGCGAGCTCTCCTACTGCTTTCTGCAGCACATTAAACTCGCGAAGGCGGGCGCGCTGTCCTGCGCCGCGCACTGGGAACTGTTCCGGATCGAGTGGCACATGATCACCATGTTGATCTTCACACCCTTGTACGCGGTTTTGATGATTTATGGGAGTGTCAGAATCGAAATCGTCAAAGTTGAAATAACTTGTAATGCATAAAATCGATACCAATCGGACCCACAGTTTCTAGTCAGTGTATGACAAATTTTGTCCGTACCGGAAGCCAGTTGGTCATGCTGTTTTGGGCAAAGGGGCTCCCCTCTGTGATGCTAACCAGCAGCCCAATTCGCGACCCTTGCCAGCGCTACAATCTGCCTCCCTTGCGTCCTCTGCAATAGGCACAATTTTGGTGTTGCATTTTATTTTAAGCATGACAAACTATTTCATCTTTGTCGATTTCGATCCTGACACTCCCATATGATTTTGGTGATCGCCAACGTGCTTTGGTGTTTCTTCGACCTGCTGGCGAGCAACCACTGGACGTGGGATAGCATGATCTTGCTCTACATTTTCTCTCCTGTAACGATCTATGTCCGCGGTGAAGCACCAACAGCGAACGCAGGAGTTGCACCTCCCCCGGCCTACGGGAGTTCCTCTCTATTATTCTACCGAGACCCGATATCGCAAGAAAAAACTGTTTCACTGTAAACTTGCCATGCAGAGAATGGAACACAGAACTATTTGTCTTGCTACACCTGCAAGGCATTGGATTTTTCAGCGTGTTTTCCCTTGGGAAGCGCGCAGGGCAAATTTTCCCTGTCATGTGTAGCAAACTTGTGATCCAGATCTTGGAATAAAACCATCACAGTGAAACAGTTTTTTCGTGGGATACCCGAGTGCCGACTACATTTGGACCATTTTCGCTTTCTTTCTCTCGCTCGGCTCGGTGTGGCTCGGGCTGGGCATTCTCCCGGCCGCGTCCGTGCGACGCGCGCTGAAGGCGACGCTGGAGGGGAAATTTATCCCGGTGTACTACCTCCAGGAAGCGAAGGACGCAGAGAAGAAACGGGCCTGCTTTTGCTGCCCCACGGTAAATTACGAAAAGAAAGAGTACGTGAAACTAGTGCGGAACGATCATGGGAATTTGATCGGGGACGAGTTCGCGTATGTAGAAGAAGATGGGGAAGGAGGAACTACTTCCACCGCAGGAACGACAAGTGACGTGGTAGAGAAAACAAGCCCTGGTGTAGGTGCAGCTGCTATCATCGAGAAATCCGCGTCGGAGCACTCGCAGCACTCCTTTATTTCGGCGAAGGACCACCACATGCAGCATGCGCTTGTGCTGAAAACGCGGACCATGGACAAGAAGTCGTCCTACTGCCTGTTCCGCCAGATTTCCGACGACTACTCGAACTGGGGCCTCCTGGGGGCCTTTTTCTTCGCCGTGGGGCCGGCGTTTTACGTGATCTTCCGGCTCAGCTTATCCTGAGTAAAAACGTCCCCACCCCATAGTTGTCATGCAGATTTGCAGCCACAGGAAGATTTGTAATGCGCATCCGCATGAGAGGCTTTTCCAATCTTTTTTTGGACTTTGTAATGCTGTAAATTGGACGAGTAGATGGATTTGTATTGCGGCTGTACTTGCTAAACTGCACTACAATGCAGAGACGAACTTGCCATGCTTGGCTCCCAAAACTTCTCGACTTGTGTTGCGAGATCCTCATCTTGACTCTGGGGTGGGGACGTTTTTGCTCAGGATACAGCTGCCATGGACATACGGCCGAGTACGTGGTCGCCGAGAAGCCGGCAACCGCTATGACAGTGCACCACTCCCCCTCCCCCTCATTTGTATGGCATGAGCAGCAATATAGACACCAGCACATATAGAGCCTATGCATGGCAATGGCAAATTGTTACGCCTCGCGTAGTACTGTTTGGACTTCCAGAATTTGTCATGCAAACAGTGCTACAATGTTAAGGCAGCAGCTGGATTTGGCATTTTGCATGACAAACGAGGGGGAGGGGGAGTTGTGCACTTTCATAACCGCGGGACCCGTGCCACTAGTCAGAACCTCCTCGATCGCAAGTTTGATGTAGCGTTGCACGTCGGGGGGGGGGGTGGAGTGGTCGTTTGTTTATCTTTTGAGGTGAGCTTCAATGCAAGTTTTGGAAGTGGCTCTCACTCTATTGACGTCATGGCGTCCCGCAGTTTTTTTTTGTTGCAGCAAAGAGAAAGAAGGGAAAGCCGCAACTTTCTCTTTCGTGAAACGCGAAGCACTTAGAAGTGCCGTACGTAGTGACTCTGTAGAAGAATAAATAGACTATTTTGCAAGTAGCCAGCCTCTTTCTATCTCTTTTGATTCTGGTTCTGATTCATATTCAATTTCAAACGATAACCATCACATGTTTCTGTACCGCCTCTACTTTTCTACTATTGACGTCTAATCCTGCAATGCGTTTAGTCGAGGTCGAGCCTCCATACGAGAATCGTATTGTTCGATTCGATTCACCACAGCGATACGATCTTCAGGAAGCTACATGGAAGTTGTTGTCGTTGACTTTTTGTTCAAAAATGCTGAAGCTTCTTCCGATGATTTTTTGTTCCTTTACGTGTGGAGAGGATCAATTGGAATATGAGCATGCAGGATGAACATCCGCGAACTCAGTCGTATGACGAGACTGTGTGCCAGCACTTCAACAAAAGGAGCAAGAGCATTTTGATTTTGATTTTATTGAAGCATTTGAAATTGAAAACAAAACATAAACTCACGCCCTATCTCAACGGCCGTCTTGAAGTTGGCAATCGCAATCGCGGTTATGTATGAATCGAAGATTCGCTGGAAAAACCAAATTGGCGACGGTCCTCAAAAACGAGCGCTGGCAGCCACCGGGGGCCAGCAGAGTAGACTTTCTGAAGCGACAGGGAGTTGTCCAGATCTACCCCTTGCCTTCGCAATTGTGATCAGCCTAGTCAATGCCTTGTCGCCAAATCGTTCAAGTGAATTAAGTAGCGTGATCTGAGCAACAGAAAAAACGAATGAGAAAATGAAAACGTGGCCGCGCAATCGGTTATTTTCCATGCTATGAATCTTGGCTGCTCTGAGTCTTTATTGTGTCAACCATAAACAAGCCGAGGCCGAGGCCCCGCCACCGCAGGGGGGTTCTCGCGCACTGAACTCCGAAGAGTGAAGTGATCTGAAATTATCAGGACGCTCTTGAAGCTTGCTGAAGGGCCTCAATTGGAAGACTCCTCATTTTGAGTGGAAGTGTCGCTCAGTGCGCGAATGCTGTAATTGTAAACTGTAGATATTACAAGGCCGCAGCTTATGTCGCGTAGTGGGAGGGTGAACGAGTGGACAGGGGGGAAAGAAAAGCGCCAGAGTGTGGGCAAGGGAAAAAATTTTTGATGCAGGGTGGGGCCAGGCATCTGCGCCGCTTCTTGCTGAAAGAACGAAGGCGGAGCGCCATGGCGCCCGTGGTTCCAGTCTCTGCGCGAGCGCGAGGACCCCACCCGCATGGGGCGCGCATTTGTGTGGCGCCGGCAAGCCTTAGGCCCAAGCAACAACGCAAAGCGCGGCAGCGGGCGGGCGCCAGTAGACGGGGGAAGGAAGCAGGGGAACAGCCCGCGCCATGCGAGGCGATGGCGCGTGACGCCATGCCCGCGCGTTTGTGGCGTGGCCCGCTCGTGCTGCTTGCCTTTGTGCCCCGGTTGCCCCTGCGCGCCTTTGTGCCCCCCGCGCCCTTCCCCCGCGCGCAGCCTTGCAGAGCGGGGGCCCCTGTCGCGCGCTTGGATGGAGGCAGCACGGGCGCCGGGGCGGGGCATTCATTGGCTGCCCCCCAGGCGCAGGGGCCCACCACCCTCCCCCAGCACCCCCGGGCAACAGCGGCGCCCTCCGCGTTAGCTCGCATGCAGTAATCTGCTCCGCCCCCGCCTGCTTCCCTCGCGCGCACCGTCCAAGACAGAGGCGGCGGACGGTGGCGCCCTCTGCCGGTCTCCTCGTGAGCAGAGAGAGGGAGGGCGCCGGGGGAGGGTGGTGGGCAGCTGCCCGCCTGCAAACCTGGCGCCGGGGCGCGGCTTTCCCTTCGCGAACAGAGGGAGGGCGCCGGGGGAGGGTGGTGGGCAGCTGCCCGCCTGGGGCTTGGCCGCCGGCGGTGTTCCCCGTGCCCCCCGCCTTCTTTGCGCCCCCCGCCCGTGCTTCCACCCCGCTATCCCCGTGCCTCCCGGCTCCCCGTGCTTCCCGCTTTCCCCGTGTTTCCCGTTTCCTCCGTTCTTCCCGCCTTTCCCGTGCCTCCTGCCTTTCTCGTGCTTCCCGTTTTTCCCGTGCTCCCCGCCCTCCCTATGCTTCCCGCTTTCCCTATGCTGCCCGCCCTCCCTATGCTTCCCGCTTTCCCCGTGCCTCCCGCTTTCTTCGTGCTTCCCGCTTCCCCCGTGCCCCCCGCTTTCCCCGTGCTTCCCGCTTCCGCCGTGCGTCCCGCCTCCGCCGTGCTTCCCGCTTTCCATCCCCGCGCTTGCCGTTTTCCCCCTGCTTCCAGCGCTCCCCGTGCTTCCCGCTTTCCCCGTGCTTCCCGCTTTCCCCGTGTTTCCCGCCTTCCCCGTGCTTCCCGCCTTCCCCGTGTTTCCCGCTTTCCCGCCGTAATTCTCGCGAGGACATTGATAATCAATTTGCAACATTAGAACAACCTCGAAAACAGATCTAGGCTACACCTCGATCAGAAATCCTAGGTAGAATAGAGTCAAAGCCTAGGATTTCTGATCTGGGCTACACCTAGTAGTGCCCGTATATCTGATCGAAATTAGACGCACTCAGAACTTCTACCTGTATTCCAGGAAGTTAATTTTTTCTACTATTTCCTCCGTTCTCTTCTTGTCTACAACGAAAAGCGAAGAAATTGGCTCTGAGGCTGTTCTGCTCGTCGTGCAGTATAGTGAATTTCTACCCCAAATAAATAATCTAAAATGGCCCCGTCTTTGCTCACGAAGTTGGCAGCCGCTGGCGTAGTTGCCGGCAGCTCGGTGCTTTATTTCTCCTCGTTGCTGAAACTGACGACGAGCCCGGTGACCCTCGTGTCGGCGGTGCGGGTTCAAGCGTCTTCTTCGGCGGGGCCGCGTGATAGGTCCACCTCGGCGGGGCGTGGTAGGTCCCTGTCGCCGCAACGGTCCACTTCGTCGAGATCGTATCGGTCCCTGTTTTCGTCCTCGAGTCGTATCGCAAGAAAAAGTGTGACAGTTACACGCATAGTCTTTGCAAGACCGACAACACAAACAGCCTCTCTCATGCACGAAATGCTTGGGAGCTTCGTTTCCTTCCTGTTTTCTCTTATGATCTTCGCATTATGCCACACAGAGAAAATTTGTGATGCAGAAACTCCAACAAATGTGTAACTGTAACACTTTTTTCTCGTGATGAGTCGTGGCTCTGGCACGGAATATCAAATGCAAAAGTGTCTGGGTCTGGAGGAGTGCGCGACTTGTCGTGCAGCTTTTCCATGACCCATGAGGCCTGCTGGAATGCAGGACCTAGCGTGACAGCTTCTGTGCGATCTCTCCCATGCCTATCCTGCATGAGAAACAAACTCCCTCCCGACTTGGTTTAACCTGGACACCTTTTGGTAATCATGCAACACAGATTTTTGCATGCTTCAGATTTAGCATAACAGGTTGCATTCTTGTTCCAGACCCACACTTTTACATTTGATACTGCATTCTTCGACATTCCAGAAACATTCCAGTGCGCCATTTGTCAACAATATCCAAGAAAAAAAGGCTCAGATTCGTTGTTTTTTGCTGGGCCAGCATTTTTACAAATCTGCCAGGTCGTTGACAGCAAATAAAAGCTGTCGACGTTCGGAGATCCTTGCACGTGGAAACGCACTTGCATTGATTGACCCTACAAGTTGTATGCATGACCAGTCGATGACAAACGCTGACGCAATCATCTTAGTGCATGTTCTTGCGCATCACAAACTTACAACCTACAGTCTTGTTCTGTTGGATATAGAAGATTGCGTGCCACGGCCAGGTGGAGCTCCATTGTGTCTGGTCAAGAGCCACTTCGTGGATCAGCACGTCTGCGCAGCATGCGATGCAGCGTATGTTGCGTATGCTGCGCGTTCTGGCGACCACAACAGGTGTGTGATGTGCCGTGATGTCAGACCACTTCAGATCGAGCCTCCTGAGCAAGAAAGGAATGCCCTCGAGGAAGCGGTCATGTCGACCGCCTCAGACCAGGCTATACAGCTGGAGCGAGTAAAATACATGGCGTATACTAGTCGAGACGACCAAGATAAGTGGCTCATGATTTGGTTTGTCAACATATGCTCGCGCTCCAAGTAGAAAATGCTCAATACTTCTTGATCCAGAATCGCAAAGCAACAAAAGGTGTAAAGATCTCAAGGCACGAACAAAGGACAGGAACAGAAGAGACAGGCGGCATATGCAAATGTGAAGCCCAAGGTGTAAGAGTATAACAAATTGAATGGAACGATAAAGATAGAGATACAATGCGCATGAACATGAATTCTCGACAGCCTTGATGTACTCCACAGGCCTTGAGTCATGCACTCTAGTATGCATGACGAGCGCCATGCTTGAATCTATATAAATATCCTGACCTACTGGAATACTTGCATTGCGTTCTGTTCTTAGATAGTGTTCAGCATTTTTCGACTGCTTTGGTTCGGGATTCACGCAGAGCGGAGATCGCCTTCCCGGCTCTGAACTGTTACCATGCAGGAAAGTACACCCATACTAGGAAGAGAGTAAATGTGTGCTACTAGTCATGAAGTCGACGCATCCCTAAAATCTCTGATGTCATGCGGAGACCAGAAGCAGAACCGTCATGCCAAGCAGAGAGGTACCCCCGAAGGAGTTTGTCATGCGCAGCATACAGATTTCATTTTTTTTGTGGTATGTGTGTACTCTTCTGCGGAATACTTGTGCCTGCATGTCAAAGTGGACGACACTGGCTTGTTGCTTTTGTCGCTTTCTACAACGATTCCGAACGAGGGGAGAGCCCTGCGGGTTTGGCGGGATGGGCCTTTCAATCTGACAAAGTGGCAGCAGAAATTTTTGCTGCATTTAGCTGCAAGACCCGGCGTCGACCACTCCGGCTCGGCGAGAATTACTTCCCGCACGCCGACTGTTTTGGCTACTACTTATGATATTGAAGTTGACACGACCCTGGTCCGTCCATGTATTGCTCTCAGTCGAGAAATACACCGGAGGGCTCACAAATACTGGTAGTTTAGTTCTACTTTTCGTGGAGGGGCATCTTACTCCATATACAGAGGATTTTCATCAGCAGAAGAGTGCGAGCGTCACATCTGCCGCGAATCGCAACGCAATACCTGTTCGGCTGACTTCCAGCCCTATCTTGTGCACTGTCATGCTCAATGCCAAATTATATGCAATGGAAGCCATCTCGACGAGGTCGGCTTCTGTGTGTTGAGGTCGGCTTCTGTGTGTTGAGATCGCCGAAAGATCTTCCCTGCCTATCCCCCTGGGAGGGGATCCGTTGCCCGTGGCTCTGGCTGCGGCTGCGGGTGTCCACTCGTTGTTGTTATAAGAAATGCTTCTCAATATGGTGCAGCTTGAGAACGAGCATGGGATATAATTGGGTCGTGTTTTCATAATGATAGTGGCGGGGCCAACGTGTCGCTATCGAGCATTGCAAAACGAGGACCAGCTGGCAAAGCGGAAGCCTTGCAAAACAGAAGGCGCAAGTACTCGTGCCGCAAACTCTTTCTGCAAGACTTCAAAAACCTTGGCGACAGTTCCTATCTTCGCGCGGCAGAAGAAACCCTAAACCACCACTGGGGGCCGTCTTCTGCCGTCTCGACACTGGGCCAGTGGATGCTATATGCTATGGAAACGAGTTACGCGGCTCCCGCTTCCGTGGCAAACCTACAGACGCTACTTCGGCGAGATCTACTTCAAACCTACCCGCCGCTGGCTCCGCGTCCGCCACAGGACGTTCAGGCGCTGCCTCCGCACCACGAACCGCTGAGAAATATTATGGGAATAAATAGAAGAGATAGAGACCAATAAATATCAATATCGATATCCATAAAAATGCGAGCGCTGGCATCGCCGGTGCCTCGTTATAGATTCGTAGCGAGGAGCAAAAAATTACGCTGTGTACTTACTCATGCTATGGTATCCGTATTTTGTTCTGATTCTGATAGTGGTGCGACAGAGACAGAACTAGAGCTCCAAAGCAGTTCATGGAAAAAAGCTCCGACAAGCCAAACCGCGCGCTTTGCTGTAATCTATATCAGAGCCAGCCTCACCCGAGCGCTTTTGTACACTTCACTAACAATCCAAGAACTTAGAGCGATCATATAAGATTTACATCGTACATAGTCGAACTCCGGGTGTAAAAGTATAGCAATCGACTCGACCCGCATTTTTCTGCAAGATTTGCCAACAGTTGCACGAGGGCGCAAAAAGCACGCACGTACAGCGGAGCGGAGCGGCAGCAGAACTATCTCAGCTAGACCGACGAAGCCCTCTTGAGTCGAAGTATGTGTATTTGGATAGTGGTTTAAGACGTCTACTGTATTTGAAAAATGAACATAGAAGAGGCTTTTTTCCTTGAAAAGGAATGGAAAAAGCCCAGTAGTGTGCTTTACTTATTAAACAAGTATATTTCTCTTTATTAAACTTACAAATAATATTTGTCGACACCTCAGCTGTACCAGTTCAAAGTAGACGCTATGTAAAGCACTCCGACGTAGCGCTCAAATCAGTAGACTTCGTTCATGAGAGAGATGAAGCGCAGCGTCATCGTCAGCATATACAAAATCTCTACAAGTTGCAGCGGCAGCCGACTTGCCGACGCAGGTGTGTCTATTCACACAAATTCGCAGTGGGTCTACTCACACAAGTGAGCATTAGTCCGGTTGTTGATCTTGACGCTGACGCCTGAAAGCCAAACACTCACTCGAAAAAGTGTATGATTCATTCTATCGGGAAAAGTGAAAGTCTGTTGCCTGAGGTCGGGCATGCTGCTGCGCTCCGCGCATGAAAACTCTTCGATGATATATCCCTTCACAGGCACGCCCGATTTGAATAATCAAGATTGCCTTTGGCGACGCCAAGTGGTGGCCGAAGTTTTGCATGGCGGCTGATTGGTTCGTGTGTTGTTCGCTGTTTCAGATTAAGAACTGTGGCTAGACACTGAAACTGTAAAAGTACAAAGCTGATGACGGGAGTACTAGTAGGAGACCACTGACTTCTTCTGAGAAAAGAAAAACGCAGATCCATAAACTTCACAAGGATCTAGGACGCTGGTCGTGATGTTTAAATTGCATTGATTTGGCAAAGTATCTATGAGCAACCTCTTCTGGTGTTGTTACTGCGGTTTGGGGTGTCTCGGTCTGGAACGCATGAGATCCTTATACCAAGCATCCAAAAACCGTCCGCGCTTGTGCATTGTTTTGTCCTTTTTACGTAGGGGAAGCATGCTTTTTTCCGAGTATACTTTCACCGCCCGAGACCGAGCGCATTAGCGCCGACAAAGAGAGGGATCCTCGACGGATGTCCGTTTCACTTTTCTACTGTGTGTTGCTTTTCTCTAGATCCATGTCGCACCTGTGACGCAGAAAGGACCAGTTTCCCGCAGATTTGGAAGCCCCACACGTTTGCTTCACGTTCCTGTTGAGGTTGATGCTCGAATCACGGGCTATTAAGTTCATGCAGGGCCGCAAGCAAAGCCAAACCGCCCCCGCCGCAGCGAATGCTTGAGCTTGGCTCGTGATCTTTTTTACTGGTTCTTTCGCATGGTTTTGTTTGGTCCTGCTGTAGTTGGTGTTTTTGTTTTTGTACTTCTGTCCGGACGATCCTGGTGCCAACTATTGCCGCCCATGGTTCTTGTGTGAAGTAAATGAGTTGTAGTCCTCTCTGTAAAGAAATAAACCTTCGGCTATTAATGGTAAGATCGTCCGCCGAAGCATACTTACAGTGAGTTGCGCATCTTCATCAGCTCCAGCACAGTTCTTGCTACAGCCGCCACAAGAAATAGCGACGATAGTGATACGGGATTTTGGATGACGATGAAGATCTGCTTGTTAGTTTAAAAGTTTCGACGACCCTCAAAGTTGTGAAGAACAACAACGACGATTGAGGATAATTTCACCACGCACAGCAATAGCTCTCGCGTTAATTCCTGCTCTACTACCTGCTCAGGGGTTACAAACAAAACGATGGGAATGATGATGAAGGAAAGAAATCCCTTTTTCTCCGCGACCGCCTGTCCGAGTACGAGCATTGAAGCCTTTCATCAGAGTACGAGTACTCGCAGTCCACAGCACGAGAAGCTATTCCACACGGTAAGAGCCAGCTGGAGAAAAAGCCGAAGGATACTAGCGAATAAAGGAAAAGAACAAGATAAAAAGCCGAATGCTGTTGACTACAACAGAGAGTGTAGCTCCGACAAAAATGATCTGCTTCAGCAACTCCAGGCGAGTTTTCGTCGGAAGCTGCAGGCCGAAGTGGATTGCCTTGCTGGAAGCGGAGCGATAGATTTCCGAAAGAACGTGTCGGAGTCGTGGGACAAACTTTTCCAGATATCAGCGAAGATTTTACGGGTCGATGTGGTCGAGCGCCCGCTAGGCCGATGGCGCACGCCACCGCAACGAAGCGACGACAAAAATCGTCTTTTTGCTTACTCTTTCAAGCTCCTCAAAAAGGTCAAGAATAAAAGCACGAACGGGATCAAAAGCACGAGCGACAGTGGTGGCAAGGAATACTATCGCTATCCTCAATGCAAAAGTTTTTGTCGTACACGTACTTCTCATGCAAATGGTCATGGTGGAGATAGTTTTTCATGCCGTGCCGCAAGTTGCATCTTTCTGTTTCTTCTCGTCTCCCACAACTACTCCTACCTTTTTTGACCGCATTTTTTCAAATTATACTTACAAACTTCCCTTCGCTTTACTGAAATTCGCCGCGCTGCACTTCCAACGTCAGGCTAGTACACTGCAGTGCGATAGAAATTGTACTTTTGTAATCCATACGGAGATAATGCCAATCGTTACGCTGTGGGACGCTGACGACCCTCCCGACGGCGCAGTGCCGAATCCTCCGCCAATGACCCCATTAGATCACGCAGGGCAACTATCGCACGAAAAAACTGTTTCACTGTGAACTTGTGATGCATAGAATGGAGCACGCAACTGTTTGTGTTGCTACACATGCACGGGATTGGAATTCAAGCGTGTTTTCCCTTGGTAAACGCGCATGACAGGTTTTTAGAAGTCTCATGTGTAGCAAACTTGTGATGCAGATCTTGCAAAATCATCCCAGTGAAACAGTTTTTTCTTTGCATAGCAACCCGTGCCACACAATGACTTCAACGCGCACTACGACTCGCACGAGTACTGCAGCATGATCGGCGGCGCACGGAGCATCAACCTCAACACCGCGCCACAAGAACCTCCACCGCAGCTCTCCTTACAGCCCTCCACCAGCACGACAACATCCACGTCCACCAACTACTGGGGCACCGAACAAATATTAGGACCGCGACACTTCCAGTTCGCTTACGATGTTTTTATTTCAGAGGTTTTTTCCGTTTCGTTCTGGGCGTTGTGGATCTTCTTGCTGTGCTCCATTATCGCCCTGGATTTCACCTACTGCGTCATCACCCACTACGCGAAAATTACGCTTCGTGGCTTGTTCTGGAATCAAATTTACCTACGGGAGGACATGCGCGAGAGGCGTTTGCGGTGGCGGAGAGGTGCTGTACCAGGCGGCAGGTGGTCGTGCAGCAGGAGGGCCATGAGTATAATGCGTGACAGCGCGGCGCTACAGATTCTTCGAGGGGTCATCATATTCAAACTCTGCCTAATTTTCCCGGGGCACTGTGGAACGAACGCGGCGTATCCGAAGTAGAAAAAAGTGCTCTATAGCTTTCACAAATGTGTTTTGTACTTCTAGCAACACAGCTTTGTTGGTCTGCTCGAAAACGACCACGACAAAATAAATTTGCAACACTTCTGGGCCTGGGCCTGCTCTCGTCCCGCATGAAAGTGCTTGTCATCTGCCTTTCCGTTTGATATTCCCTTCCTCCTCCTGCTACATATTCGTGTAAAAAGAAAAACCGAAGCACTCTTTTCTTTTCTCCATACGGGGAGTTTGGAGCCGACGATCTACCTCCGCTCCAACGCATCCCTCGCCGTCACCAGAAACGAACCCTGTCCCGTGATTTGGCTCTCCAACAAGGAGCCCCTGACCGATCCGCACACAAACGAGCCCCTGCAGTTGGGGATGTTCCGGGCCACCTTCACTGACGCGACGGACTTGGTTCCGTTTGGGAAGGCCAGCCACCCTTTGTATCATTTGGACCACCGGGTGTTCCCCAGATTTCCGAGACACCTAACCGAGGCGAAGATGGGGGTGCGGAAAGTTTCCTTCCTCTTCCCGTATCCTGTGCAAAAGTATCGTACTCGTAGTAATCGCAATTATGCATCACAAATCTGGTTCCCAAGGCAAATCAGCATGAGAAATTCCATTTGTCGTGCTGAGCGAATTTGTGTTGCAATTACCACTAGTACGATACTTTTGCAGTTCATATCCCGCCCTTGGAAACGATGGACCAATTGATGTTTTCTCTGTTCGAATATCAAGTGCAAAAATAAATGTCTGGGTCTGGAAGGATGTAACCTGTGATGCGCATTTCAGAACACACAAAAATCTCTCATGCATGGGTAGCAAAAGCTGCTCACTTTCTGTCACCAAAATGGGGGATTTGTCATGCGGGTTCGGCATTGCGGAAGCTTCTCGAAACCTGTGATGCTAGAGCTTCCATGCCAGACCTTCCGTGTCATGCAGAAACAGCATGACTCTTCCAGGAGACCCAGACAGTTTTACATTTGATATCGAAGAGGCGCGGGAAAATTTTCCGAACGACGTCTTCATCGACCTGACCACGGAGACGCGACTCCCGGCGTTCCAAAACTACACCTTCTCCATCCTGTTCGGCCAGGACAACCAGGACCTCCCCTCGCCGCGACTGTTGGAAGCCATCGCGCACGGCGTGGTGCCCACCTTTCTCTGGTGGCAGGACGAAACTACCGGGGAACCGATTTTCAAACATTTTCTTGATTACTGCTACTACTTCAAGTACGCGGTCGCGAAGTTCCGCTTCCCGAGCTTCACGCCGCAGTCCGCGCACAAGTTTCTCACCGAATCCGCCCACTCGGACGCGATTTACGTGATGCAGTCGTCGCTGAAGCTGGTGCAGGACTTTTTCTACTACCGGTACCGCCTCCCCTTCGAAGAGAACCTTTTGCAGCAGGCGCGAATGGTGTGCCGGGAGCAGGAACAGGCGCAGTTGACCCCCTTCGCTTTCATCGGGGTGCTGTCCGGCAAAGCGAACTTCAACCGGCGCCAGGCAATGCGCGACACCTGGCTGAAAGTTCTCGAAAACGACCTACCCCGCGGTCCGGGGCCGAACAAGGCGCGGCCGCAGCGCGACGAGAGTCCGATGCGGGTGACCTACAAATTTTTCGTGAATCGGGTGGGGAGCGAACAATCGGACGAGGAAGACCCGGATTGGCTGTTGCGCGGCGAGTATGCATTGCAAAAGTATCGTACTAGTATAAATTGCATTACAAATAATTAGCCCAGCATGATTACAAATTGAATTTGTAATGCTGATTTGCCTTGAGAAAAAAATGTAATGCACAAGTGCAATTAGTACTATGAGTGCGATACTTCTGCACAGGATATCGAGGCGGAGCTGTTTCGGGATGTTGTGTTCGTCGACGCGCCGCCCGAGTACCCGATCGGCAACCAGGGGATGCAGATGTGGCACTGGGTGGCGAACCACACCGACGCGGGGTACATTTTGAAAATTGACGACGACATCTACCTGCGCCCCGTGCAGTTCTTCCAGCACCTGAACCAGCTCCAGCGCGCCCAACTCTACCTGGGCGCCTTCGACTACAGCGGTGAGGTGATCCGGGATCCCGATTCCGCGCACTTCCTTGCGGACGAAAAGTTTGTCAGCGTATCAAAGTGAAAAAAAGCCCCCTCCCCATATTGAAACGCAAATTTCTGTTGCTGGATTTGTGTACACAAATCATTGCTGTATTGCAGCAAGCGCTGGCAGGCAACACTTCCTAAGGCTGATTAGGTATGCAAAGGGCTAGCACTCAGGCATGACAGACAGCTTTGCAGTAGGCAAAAGCGCATGACAGCTTAGCTGTGGAATGCGCCACACGGCTAGCATTTGCCTCATATGCAAGACAAAGCTGATTTATGATCACAAACCAGCATCACAAATTTCAGTTGTGAGTTTGGCGAGGGGAGATTTTTCCTCACGATACAACGACGTCTTTCCGCCGTACGCGCGGGGGGCGGGGGTGGTGATCACCCTGGATTTGGTGCGGAAATTCGTCGAGGAAGACCGGAAAAAGCGGTTGACGCGCCTGCGGGTGGAAGACGCGAGCTACGGCTTGTACCTGCACCAATTAGTTCGCCGGGATTTGTATCCACAGCAAAAGTAGTTCTTGTGCGAAATATCGCACGGAGTCTTTATCCTAATTTTTTGCAAAAATGTACTTCATCTTAGTCTTGATACGCGAAGGCGGATTTTCTTCCTCAACCGTAGTAGCCGTGCCTGCATGACAAGTTCCGCTTTTCGTCCTTTTATTTCTTTTGAAAGCATTTGCGTTTATCAGTTTCAGTATCGTGTGCCATCATCCTTCATCTTCTTTTGCACTGCATAACTTGGCCTCGGTGACACTCTACGATATGATGGAGGAACATTTCGCCATGGATGCAAAGTACTTTTGTAGTTCTACACTTGTGATTTTTTTCATTGTTGCTGTGAATTCATCCAAAAAATCTGAAGATGTAGATCATTTTATCCCAACAAAAGCCATTACATCAAAATGTTTGCAACTATAGTACACTCACATTCACAAAGACTTCTACCCGTGTATCACTTATCAGGTGCTGCACCGAAATCACCCATCCAAACAATTGCTGGGCGCCCTTGAACGATCGCAGTTATGTCGTGCACCACATGAAGCCGGAGCAGCTGGTCTGCATGTTTCGGAAAGATACCGAAGCAGGCTTGTATGTGCAGCTCACGACAACTACTTCTGCGGGAGCAGCTCAACAACGAGAAGGAGCCACGGCCGCAAGCCCTCTGGGACCCTTGTTCCCGAATGCGCCCCCGACTGTTGGAGTAGCCCCGGTCGCTGCTCCCCCGAAGAGAAGAAAAACCGTGAAACAGCAACAAATGGACATGTGGTTAAAGAATTTCGGGGGCGAGCAGAAAAAACTCGAGCAGGAAACGTTCACGAGCGTAGAGTATGACGTGGGGAACCCGGAGGTCATGGCGAGCCTTTGCGACTGCGTGTACACGCCACCACCGCATCCAGATGAGCCGTTGCAAGGGAATCATGTCAACCGCGACCACGCAGACACGGCTGCGCCGAAGTTGCAGTACCGACCTTCGTTCGAGTGGTGAGGGATGTTGCGATGGGGTGTTTAAGAAAGCGCACATTGGCCACGGTTTAAGTAGATTTGGCTCTTTGACAAGTAAAAATGAGAAAATGGAACTCCATGCTTGTCCTTACGAAGATGAACTGATTTGAGAAAGCTTTGGTGGCTTTGTATTGGATTGATAAAATTGGCAGGAAATAATAGATAATGTTGTTGTCCTCCTTTGTTTCACCCCGTGAAATTAATTTGATCGTAATGGACGTCGACGAATCCACCTCACCCGGTAGCTACGACAGTGGCGTGGCAGGCACCTTTCCTGCAGCGCCAGGAGATAAAATCGCGACAGTCATAGAAAGTCGTGAGCTTTGAGATCGCACGCGGACTGTGAAACGTCTGAGTCAAGCTTTTTTTCAACTTCTGCCGGTGTAATATACCCGCCTTCTTGAGAGAGAACATGATGGATGAATGTGGAACCATTGTGGTTGAACGGAGTGTTGGCATTGGGTGAGACGGAGACCGAGACCGCGGTCCGCGGAGGTTTGCATACAAAAAATAAACTTTGCATACAAAAAATAAAGGTTGTTGCGGACGAAAGAAACTTAGTTTCTTTCGTCCGCAACATCAATTTCTAGACGCTCGTCCGGACGCAGACTCGGACTCGGTATGGCTAAAAAGGAGCTGAGTCAAATCACCCCAAAACGCAAAATGGCAACCCCTTCTAGTTCCTCCAACCCCAGCAGCAGCAAGATTCAGCATTTGATCGTTGCGAATGCGGAGCTATCCTGTGCAAATAAAGTATCGTACTCGTATTGCAGTCATGCATTACAAATCTTTTTCTGAAGGTAAATCCGCATTACAAATTTCATTTCTCATGCTAAGGAAATTTGTAATGCATTTATACGAGTACGATGCTTTTGCAGTTCATAGGAGCTGCGGCGGACAAACGCGGACAAGGACGAGGAAATTCGGTCCCTCGCTTCGGAGCTGCAGCAGCTGCTTCAGCAGCAGCGCGGTCGTTCCTCATCATCACACCTCCGCAGCGGCAGCATTAGCCTTACGTCCCCGTCGCTGTTACTTGGAAATGTTGGCGCTAGTGCGCAGCTGGCCACATCAGCGGCCACATCACCGCGGCGTCCGCAGACCGCTTTTTCTCTGACTGGAGCTGGAGCTGCAGGGCAACTGTTTGGCGATGGACCAGCGCTGTCCGCGTCGCTCTCGCCACGGTTCGACCTGGGCCGGCAGTTTCAGCAGAACTCGTTTCTTCAGCAAAGCCCTACGAAGCTGCTGCTAGCAAGACGGACCACTTCCCGCTCGAGTTCCTTGTTTTCCCGCCCGCCAGGGATCGGGAAAATTGGTCTGATGCCGACATCCACATCCTCTGCGAGCCCGTGTTTATCGTCAAAGCCGGCAGGTGCAGTGGGGGCAGCATCCTTTTTCCTTCCCTCTAACAAGAGCACGGCGTCGAGCACGACCGTGAGGAATTCCGTAGGGCAAGGAATGAGCAGCTACATAACAGACTTTGCTGCGAATTTGAAAAGTCTTGTTGAACCACCCGCACAAGAACTGCAAGCAACGTCGGAAATAAAGGACCTGCAGAAAGAGGAAGAGCCTGCGTCAAATTTTGACCTGTCTGCTTCTTCTAGCACAAGGGCGCGATTATACAATAATGCGTCGAGGAGCAGGAGTACAACCTCCTCACAGCGCGGTGCTTTCGAGCCAACGCCGCGTGGGGCGACGATGCTATTACAGCTACCTTCGTCAAGTAGAACAAACACGACCAGCCCTGGTGCACATCAACCGCCGGCGAGCACCACGTCACTGCGTCTGACTCCTCGGGTTCCGGGTAGAACAATGGTGTTGAATAAAACAAGCTCTCCGGAGATAGTTGGGAATCGTCTCGGCAGTCCAACCGAGAATCGCGTCCCCGCGTCCGATGACGACACCCGAGATCTCGAGCTGCTTCTGCAATTTGTGTCGGAGATGAGAATGACACTCACTAACCTGCAGGAAACTTTTGATACAAGCAAAAGAGCGACGTCATCATCAACAGCAAAAAAAGGCGCGGGAGTAATTGTGGATTCGAGTTGTGCATCAACATCGAAAAGGATGCAAGCCGTTGCGACCAAAGTGCAGGAAGAGCTAACCTCGCTGACGTTAGCGATTCGCGACTGCATTCTACGGCGGTATGAGCCGCGGCGGGGGAATAATGCGAAAACTTCTCGAGGAGCGCCGCGGAGAAGGCCAGCATCGTCTACCTCTACTGACGACGCACCTACAGCTACATCTGCTTCGATGCACAAAAGCATCGTGAACTTGGCGAGTCGTGCGGAGGAGTGCAAAATCGCGATTGAAAAGCTACAGGAGCTGAACCAGACGGAAAACCAGACGCAGAATGACATCGCCTCGGTCGATATCAAGCAAAAAAGTGTATAACGATAACGGTTTTGGGGCATTGCAGTCATGCATGACAAATTTTCACTATCATGCATGCTATGCAATACAACTTTGGGCATCATTTATTGTGTATTCCTGCATGCCAAAACCAAATTCCGTTAACGTTACCACTTTTTCTTGTGATAGTCGAGCACCAGATCACCCTTCAGGTCGAAACACTGCGGGAAAAGTGGTTTTCCCGCGCAGAGCTGAAGTTCGCCGAACTTGTAGGTCTTACCGTCGGTGGTGATAAGACCAAAAAGCACGACCAACATGGCCGTGTCAACTACAATGCAGAAGCTCTCCTATTGGCCGAGAAAGCAGTGAAGGATCGGCTGCAAGTGGAAATCGGAAAAACAGCGGAAACGCTGCAGACACTGCTAGCGGAAGCACAGTTGTTGAACGAAGATGGGAGCAGTGAGAAGGCAAAAAAACAAAATCCAAATCATGCTCCTGTTTTGAGGTTGTCGCAGCGAGAACACGGCTTGAAGCTCCGCGAGTTGCAGAAACACCTCCAAAGGTTGCGCGAAGAGTGGTCAGCCATTGCCGGAAGAAGTGCAGATGAATCGTCCAGAGGTTCCTCTACTTTGCTGGGGTGGGTGAAGGCCAAACTAGGACTACTTTTCGATCAGGCGGAGCAGCGAATCCACCGGGGGCTGCTGAAGTGGAGGACCGATCCGCGGCGCCGGAACCGGGTCCAGCAACTGCGCAGCGAACTCCGAAACGCAGAAGCCGCTGCGGAAAGGATTCTGGCCGAAGTGCTAGCGGACATTTTCGCGGGGATGTCCACCTCTGAGTCGATGTCGAACACCTTCAAGCGGGAACGGGATACGAATGTGGTGCAGGATGAAGGACCACCTGGACGAGGGCCTGGTCCTGTTGTAACAGATCTGCTGGTCCCTCCGCGTGGTCCTGTGGACAATGACGGAGGGGAAACGCAATGGTCTTCCGACGCCGACCCCGAGCTGCCGCTGCTGCGGGTTTCCTTGTCCTCTCCTCGTGCTGGTGGATCAGGAGGGGCCGGCTATGCTGGCTCTTGCGTCGTGCCGTCTACTGCGCAACATGTTCAAGGGCTGTTGTCATCACCACCAGAAATGAAAATGGACCACGAAGATGATGATCAGAAAGACCCCTACGAGCCGGCTTTCTCGGAAGGCACATCGCCGGAAATTGTCCCGAGGACAAACAACCTGGCGGCAAACACGAACTACAGTGCGGAACATTGTTTAGGGGACGACGAGGATGACCAGGTTACTGCACCAATGGCTGGCACATCAACCGCTCGGAGAGTGAGGACCTCTGAAGATGATGACGATGGAGCTACTGTTCGTGGACCAGCACGAGAAGCCGAAACTCCAGGAGAGCTCCACGGTGCGGCAAGCAAGAGGTTTTCTCGTAATAACACCTCCTCCGCGCCGTGGTCTCTAGACCGGATTCTTGCAGGAGACTTGCGCAGGAGCTCCTCATCTAGCGCAGCTCTACAACTTGAGGGCACAGCTAGAACAACAGCGCGTGGTCAACAACATGACGAGGCGAACTCACCCGCCGAGGAGCTGCCCCTCGAGGCGCAGATCGCACGCATGAAGATTCCGCGGTTTCCGCCGCTGCCGCCGGTTGAACCGGACGGAGTTTTGTCTGCCTCCAGTAGCACCGGTCGGGCGCCGTATTTGGGGCAGCTCCACCTCTCCCTCGATGCAGCGATGGGCAGCACCAGAGGACCACAGGCGGGCTCGTCCTCCTTCAGCGGTGATGTTGTTCCTCGGACTAGCAGCTTCGCTGCTGGTGCAACCACGACGAGATCTACTACTTCAACTTCTGCAGATCATTATCTTCGGGAGCAGACGCAGAGAAGAACCACGAGAACGTCGGCGAGTGTACAGAACCTCCACGCAACAACTACAACATCGTCCTCCCACGATAATTCGTCGACGTTGCGTGATCACCTAGCGGAATAATTAGAACGGCAAATAGAGAACCGAAAAGACGACGAGGCGGCACGTGAAATGAACAGCACCGGTGGTGTTCAGGATGCAGAGCTTGAGAGCCTCCTGCTACGGCTGGAACTTCTACAAAAGCATATCGCTTTGGATGGTTCATAAACTGTTACGAAGCGGGCCGTGCCCCCATACGTACTCGGGCTGACCCGGTGTCAGTTGTTTGCTGGCAGCAGAAGACATAAGATGACGAGCCTGCTTCTGCAAGCGTACACATCGTTGCAATGGCATTAATTATGGCTGCGAATAATTTTCGCTTGCTTTTCTTATTTCGTAGGGCTACAACCGTGTTCTTCTTCTCTTTAGTACCTTCATGAGGGTCTGGTCGTGGTCCTTGTATGATAATTTTCAGAGCCAAATACACACAAAGAAGACAAAATAAAGATTCTTCGGCATCGACTCATGAAAAAATCGAAACGGCTGTACCCTGCTTGTCCAGCACCTTTTCGTGTGATTTATCCAAATTGCAGTCGAAATCGAACTCGTTACTATCTCTATCGGTCGAGATTATTTATTACTCAACAAGCGAAGGTCGACGGAGTGTGACAACTGTGAGCAATGTTATTGCAAAATAATGTAGTAAGTACCTTCGTACAAAACAAGTACTAGCATTTTCGTTCTGTGAGACGTGATCGATGTGTAGTCGTTTTCGATAGTTGTACAATCGGGCTCGTATGTTGGTCATGATCGCAATAAGCAAGGTCGATTTAATAGTGCTGGGACAACTCAATATAGAGCCACACTAGAAGTAGACAACAGATGCTCGATTCGTTTACCTGGGCGGGTCGTTCGTCAGATCGCGAAAGCATGTCAAGAAAAGTCAAGACGACCGCATGCCGCCGGAAATGAAAAATATTCGTCTTCATTCCCATGAAATGTAGTTCTAGTTGAGGTTGAGGAATGATAAATAAAAAAGGAAAACAGCAATCGATGTTGTAAAGAGAAAGTCAATGAACAAACTACTAATATTGTTCCACGTGCTACACGCCAGTACAATTACCAACTTCACATGAGGATGAGGACTCTGACAAGAACTCCCATGTTGCTGCGCCGCAAGCTAGTCGCGCTGTCCTTTGGCGGCTTGTCGTGCAGCTTCCCAAGTTATTTGTGCCGCAGTGTAGTTCATCGTGGTCCACAAGAAGGTGAGCAGCGGGCAGATGAAGTCCATAGTAATTACCAGGACTCTACCTATTACTCCGAGGAGGCAGACGGAGAAGCGGAAGGCGACGACTACGTAGACAATGCGTCAAAGTTGACGGCTGTGGTGGATGCCTTTGGAGAGGTGGTTGCACAGGAGCAGGACGAGAAAAGTTTTGCTGACCACGACGACGACATTGTGAAGACCGCTAGCGCATTTACCGAAAAAACCGCGAGGACGGGCCATTCCACGTCTGGAAACGTCGTGCACGGTGCGTCGCCTGCTTCAAATGCCACTTCCACGACTAGCAGCAACCAGGCTACTTCTGCTGCAGCTGCACCTCCGCCGGCGCCAGAACATCAACAAGAGGCGTTGATGACATCGAGTGGCGCACCGCGACCGCAAGAAAGTAGCGAACAAGGAAAAGAACAGGATGGGCAGCATGACCAGCAGAACGGGGTGACTGTGAGTCCGAGTCCGAATGTATGACAGTGCACAACTCGTCCCCCTCCCCCTCATTTGTATAGCATGCATGGCAATACAAGTGCCAGCAAGAACAATGCAGGTTTTGCATGACAAATTTGCGAAGGAGTGTAGTGCGATTTGGGCTTCCAGAACTTGTCATGCAAAACGTGCCAAGAGGCACAGGGTGGATTGGGTATTTTGCATTACAAATGAGGGGCAGGAGGGGGAATTGTGCACTCTCATAGAATGAACGTGGCTGGGTCCAGCAGCTGCGTGAAGCCGCTCCCGCGGTCGTACACGAGCAAGTGTCGAACCGTGCCTCCGCTAAGTCGGCACAGCAACAACAACACGGGCAGGACCAGGAGAACGCGGACCACAAACAATACGAGTACGTCACGCTCCCTCCGGACAACCACATGCTGAACGAGGGCGCCTCGCGGCAGATCCGCCGGCAGGAGGAACGCCGCGCGGCTGCTGCGCAAGATGATGAGCCTGCTTCTTCATCTGGGACGGCTCCACTGGGCGACGAGAACTCAGGCATGCACTTGTGGAATCGGTACGCCATGCCACTTGCCTCTGCGATACGGAACTACAACACGACGGCGGGGGGCGCTGATCCTTCTGCAGATGTGGACACCATCAACATGGCGCGGCGGTCTGGACAGCACGGAGCGGATCAAGCTCTGGACGAGGCCCGGTCCGTGGTAAACACCACCGAGCTGCGCGGACAGGGGCACCAGCTGCACGACGCCATTTACGATTCTTCCCTGGGACAGAGGCTGCTAGCGGTCGGCCACACCGTAGCGGGTCCGAACCGCCAGGAATCCTCGTCCAGAGAGGGCTTTCAGAACGGCACCAGGTCCGCGCTTGACATTTTCGTGGACCAAATGAACTCGACCAATTCCAGTGCAGCAATGACCCGCGACCTGGTGGACATGCTCGGCCTGGTATGAGAGTGCACAACTCCCCCTCCCCACTATCTGTAAATGCAAAACCCCAAGTCCAGTTGCTGCCTTGATGTGGCGCTGTTTGCATTACAAATTCTGAAGGCCCAAACAGTGGTGCTACACTCAGCCGCGTATCAATTTGTTATGCGCAGCGTCCACATGTATTGGTGTTTGTATTGCTGTTTATGCAATACAAATGAGGGGGAGAGATGAAAGTTGTGCACTCTCATACCTCGGTCGCGACACTGCTAGCTCCTTGAACAAGTCCGAGATGGAAATGGTGGTCGGGCTATGCATTTCAAAAATGTCTGGGTCTGGCAGAATGCAACTTGTGATGCGTCCCACAGATCACAGAAAAATTTGTCTTGCGAGGCTAGCACAAGAAGATGCCCATTAAGTATATTTGGCCATGCTGGTGGAGTGTGTTATGTGGTCCAAATACCAAGATGAGTTAATCCATTTAAATGAATTATTTTTTTTTTGCAGCTGCAGAACCTGGAGGCGCGACTTGATATGCTCAGCGGTTGACATCATTGTTTGGGGTTGTGGTCCTTTGCTTCTGTTGGTGTTTTGCCCGGCCTGCACAAGCTCCCTCGCAGATGATGTGATGGCTGCTGGAGCTGCATGCTGACGCGACGGAGACTCGCGTTTTCTCCAGACGAAAACCATCCCCGGAAAAACAGGGCCCCACGCACCGAGTAAAATTTGGCCTGATTCAAACCTGGCCCTTGAGTCGGATTTAATTTTGGCCCAGCAGGGGCGGAATCAATTCGAATTAAATCGAAAAAAAAATCTCCCAGGAGGGGGAATTAAAAATAATTAATTTCCGGGTCCGGCCCCGCGGGCTGGGTCAGGATTTCATGTGTGATTTCCCTGTCAAATTTTTTGGGCGCGTTTTTTTTCGATTAATTCGTTTAATTCGTTTTTTTCCGGGCGGGAAAAACGAATTTTTTTCCCGCCCAGTGAGATTTTTTTATTTTTCCCCCCCCGTGGGCCCCGGGGTGAGGCCTGTGGTGGCGGATTTAATTCAGGCCCGAATTAATTCTGTTTGGGCCATTGGCTTGCGGCTTTTCTCGCCGAGCCGCATTCTTGTGTGAAAGCGTAAGAAGCGACCTCCCCTACTCGGCGCTCGCGCCCAGTAAAAAACTCAGCTGGAGATCCGGCGCACAAGCAAATGTATGTCGGAGACGCGTCCGCTCGCTGACTACTTCTCGGCGAATTGATCCCGTCCAACATATCTGCTGATCATTGTTGTCGGCGCCACGCTGCGCCTTCTGTTTGCAAATTTTCTTATTCATTCAATTCAAATAACTCATCTTGGTAATTTTTACCTCTTGAAGTGTGGTCTTTCTCATGCGGGATATGCATCGCAAAGCCCTTTCTTACGAAGTCTGTGATGCTACGCCCTACATGCCAGTTCTCGCGGGGCATCCAAAATCTGACATGTCAAACTCCTGCACTCATTTTCAGACTCAGACAGATTTGCACTGGATACGCTCTGATGCGGCACCAAATGCGGGACCCCTCCACGGTGTCCCTGTTTAAGAGTCTTCTAAAAGACCACAAGCGGGCGAAAATGGTGAAAATGTTTGCCAACTACTCGTTTGACGAATGCGACCTGTTCCCCTCCAGCATGATGACCAAGGACCCGGTGGTCAACTGCGGCAAGTACGCGTTCTACATCTGCATGGCCCTGCTGCTGGTGTGTTTCGGCATGTACGTGGTCACGCTGGGTTCCTGTCTGCTACCCGTGAGCGTATCAAATGCAAATATGTCATCTGGGTCTGGACGAAGCAAGGGTGCAAGGTTTGTCATGCACGTTTTGCATGACCACTCCTGAGGTCTGGGATGCATGCCCTAGCATCACAGATTTTGCGAGGGCTTCCTGATGCCTTAGCTGCATTAGAAATGCCCTCTCGCCGTGGCGAAAACTGGACCTCTTTTGCTGTTCATGCAGTACAGATTTATATGTAGAATCCAAATCCAGCATCACAAGTCGCATCCTTCCAGACCTCCAGGGATATTTGCAATGCATAGAGCGAGAGTCGCGGCAAGGATCTGTACAAGGGCACGCGCACATATGACAGTGCATAACTCCCCCTCCCCCTCATGAAGATCTGTATCTATGTATAGCATGAACAGCAATACAAGCATCAGCAAGAATGCCGGTTTTGCATGACAAATTTACACCGAAGTGCACTAGTGCTATTGGGGCTACCAGAACTTGTCATGCAAACAGTGCCAAGAGGCACAGCCTGGATTTGGGATTTTGCATGACAAATGAGCGGGAGGGGAAGATGTTGTGCACTCTCATAGCACCAAGTGGGCCTTTTGGACGGACTTTGTCACGGAGGAAGGTCGCGCGCGGCTTATCAACTGCAAATGTGTCTGGGTCTGGATGATTTCGGGATTTGTCATGCTAGTCTGGTACGACTCTGAGCTCTGTGTTGCGTGGCCGCAAAGAGCACCTCTCGCCTGTCATGCAAAAACGCAATTTCCAATGCGGAATACGCAACGCATACGCAGAACAACGGAAAAACTTGCCATGCTTCGCAGTGCATTACAGTGTGCGCATGGTTTGCTGACTTGCATCACAAGTTTCGAGACCCAGACATATTTGCATTTGATACGGCTGCGGTCGGAGCAAGAGGAGGCGGAAAAGGAAACGGAAGCCACTATCCTATGTAAAAACGTCGCCACGACCCCAGAGTCAAGATGGGGATCTCGCAACACAAGACGAGAAGTGTTGGGAGTCAAGCATGACAAGTTCGTCTCTGTATTGTAAGTGCAGTTTAGCAAGTACAGCCGCAACACAAATCGATCTAGTCATGGTGTTTACAGCATTACAAATTTCCAAACACGACTGGATATGCCTGCCATGGAGATGCGCATTACAAATCTTTCTGTAATCGCATATCTGCATGACAACTCCGGGACGGGGACGTTTTTACTCAGGATAGCCACGCCGCCATCCTGGATCGCCTTGGAAAACGTGTCCTTCCGGGTGCAAGCGCCGCCCGACGCGTCTGGGCGGCCGCGGGAGCTGGATCTTCTGTCCGACATCAACTGCGTGTTCCGGTCGGGCGAGGTTGCCGCCATCCTGGGCTCCTCCGGGTGCGGCAAGACCACACTGCTGAATGCGCTGTCGGGCCGCGTGCAGTGGAAGCAGGCGGGTGGCGAGAGCGGGAGGCTCGGTCTGAGCGGCCGCATCCTCTTGAACGGGGAGCCCACCAGCGACCTGGAGTTGCAGCGGATTGCCGGGTACGTGTTACGCATTGCAAAAGTAATATCGTACATGAATTGCATGACGAATTTGGCCAAGAACAAAAGCACAGTTACAGTTAATTGTCATGCTAGATCAGGTACAAAAGTGGATCTGTCATGCATGACTCGCATCAGTACGGGTGCGATAGTACTTTCACTGTGGATACGTGTACCAGGACGACCAATTGATCGCCACTGAGACGGTATCCAAGAAAAAAACTGTGTAAGTGTAACTCTGTAATGCAGAACATGCAAGAGAATTACGCCTGTCATGCCAGGCAACCATGAAGTCCTCTTTCCATCCATGTGTGTTTTCCCTTACAAGCCATGCATGACAAGTTTTCTCTATCATGCAGGGCAAATTTGTCATGCTGTCACTCCAAGACACCTACACTCACACAGTTTTTTTCGTGGATAGACGGTGTTCGAATGTGTGGATTTCGCGGCCGCCATGCGGCTGCCGCACCTGAACGTGGAGGCACGGGTGAAAAAGGTGCACGACGTGCTCCGCGAACTCCGGTATCACAGGAAAAAGTGTTAACGTTACGGTTAACGGAATTTGGCATGCAGGAATGCACGAGAAATGATTCCTAAACTTGTATTGCATAGCATGTATGATAGCGAAAATTTGTCATGCATGACTGCAATGCCCCAAAACCGTTAACGTTAGCACTTTTTTGTTTGATATCCGGCTGGACGTGTGCAAGGACGTGATTATTGGGGACGGGATGGGCAAGAAGGGCATCAGCGGAGGGCAGAAGCGTATCGAAAGAAAAAACTGTTTCACTGTAAAGTTGTAATGCACAAAATGCGTCTTACAACTGAAACTGTTTGTCTTGCTGCGCATGCAAGAGAGTGGATTTTTGGCTGTGTTTTTCATTAGGATGAACCTTGCATAGCAAATTTTCTCCGTCATGTAGAGCAAACCTGTGATGCAAAACCTGCAAAAGCCTTACAGTGAAACACTTTTTTCGCATGATAAAGCGCCGCACGTCCGCGGCGCTGGAAATCATCGGGCAGCCACTCATCCTTCTCATGGACGAGCCCACCTCCGTACCAACCGAAAAAATCCACCACAGCCAAGATTTCAAAATTTTTCTTTTCCGATTGGGCTGGCAGCTGCGGGTGCTCGAGCTGGAGCACTCTTGGTCTCCTGCGTGTCCCCTGGCCGGAGCGAGGATTGCGGGGGACTGGACCTGCAGACGACCTCCCCAATCAACGCTGCGCTGCCGAAATAATGGCGGCCTGTCAAATTTAAGAAACTTACCACGGTCAAAAAGCGCGGGAAGTGCGAGGGGCCTGTAGCCCTTCCGATTAGGGCGATAGAAGGGTGCCAGACAGAAAAACGATGCGGCCCCCAGAGGCTGCCAGGTGCGGTTTTCCCGCCTTCGGCCTTACGGGCCAGCAGCTTCCCCAAAAATCCGCCACACCAGACAAGTGCACACCTTCAGGGGGTGTCCGGTGCTGCTGTGGCGGATTTTTGGGGAACCCTTCCGCCGATGCTATGGCCTTCCCCCAAAAATCCGCCACAGCAGCACAGAGCACCCCGTTGGAGCACCCCGTTGGGGCACCACCTCAAACGGGTTGCCCAAAAAATCTGGCCGAAGGTTTCCCCGAACCGGCCAGGAACCTCTTGAGGCAGTGCATTAGAGTAGAAGAAGAAAAAACCGCTTCCCTAGCCCTTTCGTCGCATCCTTGTCCAGACACTCCCGCATCATGTCGCCCATGAAGGGCAATGCGTCCTTTTTCCCCTGCAAGACAACGCGCCGAAGAGCAACGCGGAGACGCGCATTCCAGAGAACCCGCTGCCCGCGCCCTACCGCTGCCTGCCGTCTGCTGATGTATGTCATTTCCAACGCGACGAGCCGTCGACGTCGGGCCTGCACGTCGACCCGCTCATGAAAAATTTTGAAATTTTGGCTGTGGTGGATTTTTTCGTTTGGTACTCCGGGCTGGACTCCTATCAAATGCAAATAATACGTCTGGGTCTGAGAGCAGTCAAAGTTGTGATGCAAATCTGTGAATTGGAATGGTAGGCGCACTGCAGCAATGCGCAGCCAAGCATGTTGACAAGTTCGTGAGGTGGTGCAATGTGTAGTTTCGTTTTCCGCATGGCAAGCTGCGTTTTTGCATGACAGGCAAGGGGGTCTGTTCCGGCTTATGCAGTACAAATGTAAGAGTCCTCACGCGCCTGCCAGACAAGCATGACAAACTTGCACTCAACATCTTCCAGACCCGGACAGCACATTTGCGATGCATAATTGCTTCACCGCCACGATTTTCATCCGAGAGATGCGCAACCTCGCGAAGGCGATCAATGTGATGATCATTTGCACGATCCACCAACCCGGAACGGACTGCTTCGACGAGTTCGACCGGGCTTTATGAACAGCAAATATGCCTGGGTCTGGGAGATTGCGAGATTTGTCATGCTAGTCTGGCATGTTTCTCATGCGGAGTACGCAACTCTGAACCACCGAAAACTTGTCATGCTGGGGAGCGCATAATAGTGTGCTCACTATTCCCTTCCTTGCATCACAAATTTCCAGGCCCAGACATATTTGCAATGCATAGGCTTTGATCATGTGCAAGGGCAAGCTGGTGTTCCACGGCAAGGGGGAATACTACGGGAAGCGTCTTCGCGGACAGGGACACGACATCACCGAAAAGAGCACCGTATGAATTGCAAAAGTATCGTACTCGTCTAAAACTAAATGCATTACAAGTTTCTTCAGCATGAGAAATAAGAATTTGTAATGCGGATTTGCCTAAAGAGAAAGATCTGTAATGCAAGACTTGCATTTATACGAATGCGATACCTTTGCACAGGATACACCGTGCTCAGCCGCGTGGTCCTCCGCGATTCGGCCGCCGCTTCGCAACAGCAGCAGCAGCAGCTACTCCAGCTCAACCCGCTACGGGACTCAGAGAGCTACGATTTGGACGTGACCAGTCTGACCAGTGAGGAAGAAGAGCAGCTAAGTATTGGCGACTACGCACGGTTTCACGAGCGTTATGAATTGCAAAATCATCGTACTCGGACTAATTGCAGCTATGCATGACAAATCCAGTTCTTGTGAAGGTAAATTCGAATTACAAATTAAATTTGTGATGCTGAGACAATTTGTATTGCAATTGTTCATACTAGTACAGCGATACTTTTGCAAAGCATAAGTGCCGAGTCTCCGCAATGTCGGCGACTTCCGCGACAGCCTCTCCTGCTGCACTGGCGAATGTGGAAGAGGACGCTAGTCCTACAAGCAGTGGCCAGCAGCAGCTGCCAAAGGAGGAGCCGCTCAAGTGGACCTTGCGCGAGAACATATTGAAGGTGGCGGAGGTTGCGCTCGGACCCGGGGAAAACATGTCCGAGCGTGCCTTGTTTATCACGCAGACGATTGCGGAGGACAAGGAGAACGGGATGGCCGAGCTGACCCGCCTGGCAAACATGACCTACGAAAACGGCTACGACCCGGAGGCTTTGGAGCGCATGGTAGAGACTGCGAAACGCCAAACCGATATCACACGAAAAAAGTGTTACAGTTACACATTTGTAGTGAATTGTTCAGCAACACAAATTTCTCTGCATGAGAGAGAAAACTTGACGAAATCTAGAAATCCTACGGGAAAACACCTATGAAACGAGGCCCCTATGCATATCCGGCATGACAGAGCTTGTCTGTTTTGCTTGGCCTGCATAGACTATGTGTGTAACTGTAACACTTTTTTCTTCCGATATCCGACGCCAACATGTTCGAGTCCGACGAGGGTGAAGAGGGGGGAGATGAAAACACCAGCGGGGGCAAGAGCAGCGGCGTCTTTCGTGACAGGTGGTCGAAAGGCAGTGTCTTCACTCGCGAGAGAAGGAGGGCGTGGATGAAGCAGATGTTTGCCCGCACGGAGCACGTGCGACAGATTGCGCCCAATCGCCGCACCGCCTGGCACGTGCTGGGGCTCTTCAAGCGGGAGATGCGCATTCGGCTCGTGAGCGGCTGGAGGACGGAGGTCGTCACCTACATCGCCGTGCTCATCATGGACTTCATGCTCGCTATGCTCATCCCCCCGTACTATCACACCAAGACCGGCGAAGGCGTGCTACGGGAACATGCCTCCGGAGTGTCCGTGATGGCGAACTGGTTTGGGATGATGATCGGCATGCGCACGGTGACCTCCATATGCACTACAAATTTCCTGTACAGGTACAACATGCATCACAAACGTCACGACCAACTTGGAGCATGCCACTTGTCATGCTGAAGAGAATTAAAAAGAAAGCTTTGTCATGCAGAAACCGCATTTGTACATGTACAGGAAATTTACTGTGGATACTCCATGGTCTTCATGTATCCACCTCTGTGGATCTGGTGCATGACGGAAATGGTTTTCTACGTGAAGATCAACCCGGTATTCCAGCGCGAGTACATATGACAATGCAAAACTCGTCCCCCTCCCCTCATGATTTGTAATGCAAAATCCCAAACCCAATTGGTGCCGTGTGGCACGGTTTGCATGACAAATTCAACTTCCGGAATCCTAAACTACGGTATGAACTTGTCATGCACACCAGGCTCCACGTGATGTGCTGCTGTTTCTACTGCTGTTCATGCCATGAAAATGAGGGAGCGGGGGACGAGTTGTGCACTGTCATAGTACAGCGGCCACACCTACCAGTCCATCGCCTACAGCTTCTCGAAATTCTGCATGGAGGCGATGTTGTTCGTGCCCCGGGTCATTTTCCAGGTGTGCGTGGGGTACCTACTGCAGGGCTACTACGGTAATCTGCCCTACCTGGGCGCCATCATGTACCTGCTGTTGCTGCAGGTCTGCTCCCAATTCTACTTCGTCGTGGCCCTGGTCAGCAGCAACGCGCTGCTGGGATTCGCGGCCGCCGCGGCCCTGCTGATCACGCAAATCATGATGAGCGGCACCGTGCCGATGCCCATTCCCTGGTTCTACCGGCCTTTTCAGTGGAGTTTATGGAGAGAAGAAAACTGTGTTGGTGTAGCTGTAGGTCGTCTCTTGGAATGAGAGCATGACAAATTTGCGCCGCATGAAAGCGCGCGAGCCTGTCATGCGCAGCTAGTACGACGTGAGAACGCATTGATATACAGTAGGGCTTCGTCGTGGCTGGTTAGCACGACAAGTGTGCACTGTGCTGCAGGCTTTGCATTACAACTTACACAGTTTTTTCTTGCATAGAGTTCCGGATACTTCTACTGCTTCACTGCGGTGTACCGCGACCAGCTGCGCGGTATCCTGTGCAAAAGTGCCGTACTCGTAGTAATTGCAATCATGCATCACAAATCTCTTTCTGAAGGCAAACCTGCATATACAAATTTAATTTCTCATGCTGAGAAAATTTGTCATGCGTCTTATTCTTATACTAGTACGATGCGTTTGCAATGCATACGCGGCCTGCGCGAGCGCGTCCACGACTTCTCCAACTCGACGTGCACGATTACCATATCCAGTGCAAAAGTACTAACTTATCGTACTCGTACTAAAATGCTATTCACGCATGACAAATTCCACCTTTCTACGTGAATCCGCATGACGAGTTCCCCTTTTCCCTTGACAAAATTTGTCATGCGATTCATACATTTACGATGCTTTATTTACTTTTGCAATGCATACACTACCTCCACTACTGAAAGTCCCTATGTCGTGGATGACGAGGACTACGATGTGGAGAAGGACGGGCAAGAAAGGCTCCAGGGCGGGCTGAATGAGAGTATGAAGGACATCGACTCCGTTCCGCGCCTACAACATGATGCAGGCAGCGGAGGCTCACTTCCACTTGTTGACCCAAGCAACCGAACCGACCTCGTCCAGGAGGCGCAGCGGGGGGAACAGGGAGCCGCTCCAGGGGAAACAAGAGTTCCTGCTCTGCCAGCACAACAAGCAGTTGCTACCCCTGGTGCAGACAGCACGGCGGCAACTACACAACAACCACAAGGCGACTTTTCTACTTTCCACGCCTCGACGCTGGCCAATGGCGTCCAGCAGGCTTTCGCTGGTGCTGCGCCCTTTGCGAAGCCCGGTGCCTCGTCCTGGTCGCCCGACCACCAAGTGCCCTCCGTGTTCGGCGGAGGAAGTCCTGGTGCACCAGCTCCTGCCGCGTTCCAGCCCGGTGCAGCTGCTCCGGGAGATGTTGGTGGTCCGGCTGGTGGTAGTTCCTCTTCACCGGCGGCCCCCTCCAATACGCCCCACACCTGGGACTTTACCGCTGTCCCAACCATCTCCGGGGCGACGGGTAGTAGTAGTAGTACCTCCTCGTGGAGCAGTTTTCTTCTGTCGTCGAATGCCAGCGTATCTGAAGAAGATGTTGGCCAGGAGGCTACTAGCGAGACATCACCCTCGCTGAGCAGCTTGGACGCAAGTACGGCGGCCAACATGACGACCGCCGGGGGTGTATGGATTGTAAAAATGTCTGGGTCTGGAAGAATGGAAGGTCTGTCATGCTCTGCCAGCATGACCCCAAAGTCTGTCATGCACGTTACCCAAGAGCCCCGTTTTTTTCTCATGCAGAAACGCAGTTTGTCATGCAGAATAGGCAACACCTCGAAGCTCAGAAACTTGTCATGCTGAGCCAGCACTTGTGGCCGCCTCATGATACGCCAACCAGCATCACAAGTTTCCAGACCCAGACATTTTTACATTTCATAGGGTGCACTGGATAACTACACGGACGCGAATGCGACCAGCAACTACACAAACCACGCCTGGTATGCAAGAAAATAATTGTGTTTATAGTGTCAGAACTTTCTTTGGGTGACAGCATGAAAAAGATAAATTTGCTATGCATGGATGACAGAAAAAGTCTGTCATGCATGGCTGGGACGTCAAAAGAAAACGCATACGAAAAGAAACTTCATGGCTGTCTGGCATGACAAGTGTTACTCTACTGTTGCTGTTTCTGCATCACAGATTTACACTTACGCAGTTTTTTTCTTGCATACCTGGGCCGAAGCGAAGATCAAGGATCTCTTCTGGAACGATCCGGATACCGCCAAGTGCTCTCTGCAGGTGCATTATGCAATACAAATTTCCCGTACCACACATATTCCTACACGCACAAAATGGACCACAAATTTATTTGCCGACTTAGAAATAAGTGCAGCTGACATCTGTCATGCTAAGTAGTACATGGAAAGCAAGGCTTGTCATGCAGAAACCTCATTTGTTCGCAACTTTGTGTGGGGGAAACTTGCTGTGGATACGTAGTCTTCCGTGGGTGAAGTGACCGAGGAATTGGAGGCGCTGATCATGGCGGAGGCTCCGGGCGGCACGCTGGAAACGGTCGGCTTCAACGAAGTGTGCGGGCTCGCGTTGTCGTTGCTCGTGTGGCGCGGGTTGGCGTGGTACTTCATCCACAAGATGGGCAAGTACTCCGTGTCCTCGTAAATAACAAAAAATGTTGTGATCGAAGATGAAGTTACTTACATCAGGACGGGGCGCCTCAGAACCCGAGCAAAATAAATCTTCAGTGGCCTAGTAGAGATGGGCTCACGAAAATTAGAATGCAATATGGTGGGCGTGGGTGTTTGTTTACATCGCCGATGATAATTAATAAATATCTTCAATAAAAAAACCTAAGTTGATTGTGGTCGTGAACGCACTGAAGCTGCAGTCGTGGCCGCAACCAGTCGACGTTACCACTATGTTTCAATTTCAATCAACAGGGATTCAGTCACACTTGAAAAGATACGTTTGCAATTCAATTTCGAAGAATACAACTAAAAATCTAGCTGGCACTGTTGAGCAGAATGAAAAATGTCCTCTTCGTTTCGAAGCGAAGAAATAGCAATAGGAAAAGAAAATTATATCGTCGAAAGCAGAATGGATAATAATAATTTCCACCGAGAATAGATTTTTTTTGTGGTTTACAGTTCACATGTTGAAAATTAAGTTTTGTTGTTCACTTGTTAGTTTACACGACAGGCAAGTTGAAATTCTCAATATAAAACCTCTTTCGCAGCAGAGATGCAATCAACGCGCAAGTTTCAGTTTGAAATTGAATTTTAGCAGATCAGCACCTTCTTGACAGGGTCCGTTCCTCGGACCACAGTATTCTTTCTATTTGTTTCGAATGTTTACAGTTACAGATGCAGAGACGCCGGGTTGAAAGAACTCGGACGCTATTATTCCTACCTATCGCCACCTTATCGTTATCCTAAAGAGTTTGATTGTTGTAATTACCGTTGAGTAAATTAATATGATTATGAACAAAATTGCAGGACGGCCTTGCACCAAAACAAAGTGGAAGCAAAACCAAAATAATGTAAAAAGAAATTATGATACTCTGCACCTGCTATAGCAACTACATCCTTCTATGTTCGTAGCCCGAAAAATTTATTTCAAAGTACTCGCACCACAGGAACAGAAACTATCTACGCATCGCACCAATCTATCAATCGCAGAAATAAAATCGCACTCCTGCGCCGTGCCACCCGATTTTTGCGATGATGTGAGTAGTTTCTCTATGCTCTGTGCTATCGATCGTTTCTATCGAAAAAATGAACAAGAAAATCTGAAGCAGTGGCTCAATTGAAATTAAAGAAAAAACCGAGAAAAACAAACAAAGTAGAGGTAGTGTCAGCGAAGGGGAAGCAGCAGAAGCGTAGGGTCGCTGATATTCTTCTAGAAAATGACCCTAATTTCAGAGGCAACTACGACAGGCCGCACGAAGACTAAGGGTATCAGCTGTATAAGTATCCACCACAAAAGAATGAAAAGTTGTCAGATAATACGTAACGTCGTTGACGCCATCCCTGCCTTTGCGTCCCTCACTAGTACCGTTTTGACCTAGTAGGAGTTGACTTCTCGCGGAGAAGAGCTAGGCAAGCGCGATAAAGCTAGCGCTGGGACGAAGACCTCTGTTTGCAACCGTTTCACTCTCCAATTCCAAAAAATGAAAAAAATAAGAAACAAAGAAAAACTTGTGAATGGGCAGGGTAATAAAAGTGCCCTGACCTGTCACGGTGTCTGCCGTAAACCCATGTGTGTTGCGGTTGTGCGTTTATGTCCGTGCGATCCTCGCTTGCTGATGGTTGCTGCTTTTCTGCTCAAGAAGAGCCAGCTGCGTACGGTACAACATGGAGGGAAGTGTGACAAGGGTAAAAATGCTGAGTGACCAGCAACAGCACAGAATGTTTCATCTTCCGAGTTGGCTCCATGACGAGAGCGAGCTCTAGAAGTTTCTCTGCATATCATTGACAGCAGCTGTTCCCGCCAATTGACAGGAAGAGTAGAAAACGAAGTGGTATACGTATAATGAGTCTGAGTGACAACTTCATTGGTTGGGGCATGATTTACGTAACTAGGTAGGCGCTACGGGGGAACAAGTAGAATCTGTCTATCGAGGACGACTAGGAGTCGTGATCATGCTTGTGACACCAGGGTGCAGCTGCTGACGCCGTTCTTTCCTCCACGACACATTGCTTGAACAGCTCGGAGACGAATCACGTATGTGAAGCGGGATAAGTACACGTGTGGCCGACACCGACTCCCCGAAGGAAGTGCTGACGTCCGGAGTACTACTCCCTCGTCAAGAACATCAGCGACAATGAAGCCTGCCAACAACTGTTGCGGTTTTTTCACGCTGCTGTTCGGCGTGGAAATTATTTGTCTTTTACACCTGGTCGCCGCTATAACGGTGGTATGCCTCATCAGCAGCACCGAGGTGATTAGCATCGGAGGAGTGAAAATACCGCCCATTACACAGGTCTGCGATATGAAGATGATCATGTTGATCATGACGAATATGATGATGTTGCTGCATACACTGACCGACGAGTAGCAGTAAGCTCTGTGTCTGTAAATCTTCGTGAGAAAGAAAAAGTAGAAATGGCACGAAACAAGGAAATTGAAGACACGAAGCAATTGAGTTGACTCGCAACTCCTTTAGAAGTACATCGAACATTGCACCATCGCAGGTTCTCTACGGCGCATGGTGTCTGATCGCACTACCAATCATCATCGCCGCGGGTATCGGTGCGGTCTATCGAGTGGAATCCCAGCTACTATCGCAACAAAAAAGTGTTACAGTTACACATTGTGTTGCAGGAGCCGCAAGAGAGACAACCTTTGTCATGCAGGAAATACTTGCGAGCTCCGTTTCCTACGTATTTTGTCCTTTATGATCCTTGCATAACAAGTCTTCTCTGCCACACAGAGAAAATCTGTGATGCAGAAACTCCAACGCATGTGTAACTGTAACACTTTTCTCTTGTGATAGCTACGCCTCTATCTCTACTACCTCATTGCGCAGACGGCGTTCACCGCTTTCTACTTTGTCATGATGCTCTTCACCGGGGATGTGTGCTCGGCCGCGGTCTCTGTGGTATAGGAAATGATTGCTAGTTGATGTTGTAGGTGGAGATGATCGTAGTCTAGTGTAGAGCAAGTTCTTGGTGAGCTCCTCCTGCTGTTGCCACCAGGATGAGCTCGTTTCTTGATGATGT
Organism: Amoebophrya sp. A120; assembly: GCA_905178155.1. NCBI lineage: Eukaryota > Dinophyceae > Syndiniales > Amoebophryaceae > Amoebophrya > Amoebophrya sp. A120. The sequence goes on along the minus strand of CAJINV010000020.1, from coordinate 1,122,775 downwards.
AGTTCAGGGCTAGCACAAGAACTATCGCCAACATGATGTTTTTCGAGCAGTAGTAGTCTAACAGTTACGCACATCAAGAAAAGTTGTTGTGTCAACGTAACACCACCAGGACCTGCAGCGCATGGGTAGCAGCATGGTGTGCGGATTCACGGATGCGTTCGCGGTATTCTGGATGCTGATCAACCTGGGCATTTTTCTCTACATCATATTCATCATCTGGAGCGCCGCGGATATCGGACGAAAAATGTTGTGCTTCACTCTGTACGAAATTTGCAAATGCAAGCTTTGGCATCACATCAATTTTGTCTTTGTACTACGTGACAAAGAAAGTTTGCCATGCGAGGTCCACGACCCCGCTAAGGATAAAAATCTGCATGCGCATGCCTCAGACTTCTGCCCTGGCTTCTCAAACGTGTAGCAAGACACACTTCTTTATCTGCGTTGGGTCCCCTGTCGCGTCGCAAATTTACAGTGTAGCAGTTTTTTCTTTCGATAGCGGAGCACGTCAGCATGTCCTTCTTCCCAGACTTTATCCTAGAGAAAAATGCTAGCATATCACATTTACTGTTGTCATGCAAAAAAACACACAAGGTGTTTACGATGAATAAGCAAAATTCATCATCAAATTGATTTGCTCTCCTAGTACTCCTAGGCCGGTCCATTAATAGTTCTTCTGATTGAAGTAGAACTGTTTGGGATGATCAGTTCGATGTGGGATATGCTACTTTTTTTCTCCGGGATAGACTTGGTCGCCTACAAGCAGCGGCTTCACTCCCAAGTGGGACAGCCCATTGCCCAGCCCATCACCGTGAAACCGCCCGCGCACCTGCAGGCGGACGTGCAACGCAGTCGCGACCAAGCGGCCTTACTCGCGCAGGCCGTCTCCACGGACGCCGCCCGGGTTTCGCAACATATGGAAAGTCTGAACCGGTAGTGGATGCAGTAACGCGCAGCCGCAGGGACGAAAATAACCAGGTCTACAACTTCAGACAGTAAATGGGACGAGATCCCGATTCCGAGGGCCCCGAACGGGCGCAAGCGCAAGGAGGTAGGACGAGTTCGTGGTGATTATGAACATGACGTTCATCCTACGTTCTTGCACCAGCAGAGGTGAATTACGATAGGGAGGGGAAAAGCAGAAAAAGAGAACAGCTGTGGTCGTGGAAGCGAAGCATGACTTCAAAGAAAGAGAGACAATTCAAGGGGCCACGAAAGGAGCATCTTCAACATGGATTTTTTTCGCATGCACCATCACGTCTGGGTTTGAGTTGTACGATGCGTGGTCTACGTACTTTTTTTCCACTGACAAGGCTGCGACTCGTGCTGCCCTTTCGCTTCGCAGGCCATGTGAATGCTAGGCAATGGATGCACAACTCCATGAGCATCGCGAGCAGCGTAATGAGCTTCAGTTTGACCTTCACAGGAACAGGGATGCGAACTACATGTGGTGTTCTTTATCTTCGGCTTGCTCTGCAACACCTCTTGCTGAGTGATGTGTCGGTGAGATGACATAGCTGCAGTTGGTTTCACGACTATAGTATGTGAAGATGATGTGTTGAGTTGGTTATGGTTTCGATTAGAAGTAGTACAGCTGAATTCTCAGAAACGGAAGATATGTTGACCATAGAACCCTAAGAGCTGCTAGTATCTTATTCTTATAATTATTATTATAATTATAAATATTTCGTCAAAAACAACAATCTGTGCTGCGGCTGAAACAAAACGACTACCATGGATGCAGACGGCGGGAATGAATTCCGACGGGGGCGACCGCCTTCTACCTCACAACAACATCCACGACCAACAAGCCCGAAACCCGTTTTGTACACCCTTCTCGCACTTCTCGGCGCCTCTGCGTGGATGCCAGTGCAGTGCGTCTTCAGTGACGCGTGGAAGCTCATTCCCCTGCTGCCGGACGGATACCAGCTGCCAAGTAACCTGTCTCTCGCCGCACAGACTGGCCTGGTTGCAGTGCTAATGTATAGATACAATTCTCGTTTTTTTTTTTTTGCATGTGCCTCGTGAAAATGCGTTTACCATTCTTGAATGCTCTCTCTTAGTGGTATGATGTATGAAGAAATATTTCCAATAATAATAGCACGACTAGTAGTACGACTTTGTTGTCGACGTGCACGAGAGAACCAACTGAACGAATGCACGACACGTCAGCCAGCTCCTGCTGGTAAAACTGCCTCCTTATTCATAACTCCAGACACACTTTCCTGTTCCGCAATGTGGAGCATGCGCAGAGTTTGCCAGTGCTTTCCGGGACCATCCTCACGGTTGTCGTCGGTGACGTGATTGCTCTCGGTCTTTTGGCCTCTTCCTGGGGCTACCTGTACAACGGCGAGGAGATGATAAGCGTCGGGGAACTGCAAGGAAGTACGAGCTACGGGGCAGTTGAACAAGTTGTTCCACAAGTACCACCGGTTCCACCTGTGGAAAATCTACAATTCTTTTCAACATCAACAACACCTACCACCACTTCATCTACTTCACTCTCCTACTTCAATATCCTGTTTTACCTTTGCTACACGCTGCTCGCCTGTTTCGCGTGCCTGACGAACCTGTCCTACTGGCCTTTTGTGGCGCACTGCTTGGATCCGGTGGACGTCCCGACGGGCGTCGTGTGTCTCTCAGGGGGTGCGACGAGTTCCGTGGGTTTTATCGCGGTGTTTGTCAGTCTGCAGCGATATTTCGACTGGTCGCCAGCCGTGTACTTTGGGCTGTTCGCTGTTTTGTATGCAGTTGTGTTTCTTCCGGTGGTTGTTTACTTGGTGCATCACTGCAGGCGGCGGGTGGAGGCCATAGTACTTGCTGCGGAGCGTAGTGTAGATGTTGCCGGTGCCGCGGGTGCAGCGGTGATTAGATCTGAAGACGATGAGGTGACGTGTGATCAGTTGAATACAGGACGAGAACCCAGCAGGAGTTCAAGCCTCACTGAATCACAAGAAGCGATGAAGAATCTCTACCCGCAGCACGGTGGAGAGACAGCACAACAACCACGCTCAGCAGCATCACCCTTGCCGCTGCAACCACACCGAGTAGAAGACCACTTCGAGACCGCGGAACTTCAGCAGCAGGAAACCGCGATGGTCGACGTCCCACCACCCTCCAGGACGAGCCAAAATGTACTGTCGCTCGTATCCCTATTTCTCGCGGGCGCTTTTCAGAACGGCCTTTTTCTGTCTCTCACCGTTTTTGCGTGCCGCGTTGTGACGAAGGGCGATGCCGGCGAGACAAACTACCTCTATTTTCTCATCACCAATGTTTCCGGCTGGCTCACTCCCTTCGCCGTTGCCGCGGCCTACTGGTGCTACGCGCGGCGCAGTGTGCGGATACTCGCGACACTGTACTGGCTGTTAGTCGGGGGGTTTGTCTTGGCGTTAGCGGTTCGGGGCGGGGCAGACGGAGACGAGAGCAGAGAAACTGAAGCATCACAGAGGTGGTCCTCGTTTACGAGCGACGACGGACGTGTAATTCAGCCAAACGATGTCTTCAGCACGCGCTTTACCACGGCGACAAGAAGAAGAACCGAGATAACGGTAAGCCGAGACCGCGATGAAGCAGAACCGATGCAGCACAACATTGGGAGAAAAGATCATCAGCGAGACAGCACCAGTGACCCTCTTGTTGCAACTGATCAAGCATTGCAAACGCCGTCGAGTCGTGAGGAGAAAGTGGTTGTTGATCCTACTGTCGTATGGGGACGAACACCAGAAAATTATGACAGCAAACATGCGCTCTTTGATGAAGATTCACATTCACGATCACGACACCGACAAACGTACAGAGGGAATGACAATGATGAAAGTTTCGCTGCTACTAGTACAGCTTCAACACTCGAAAACTACAACTTCCTCTTTCTTCAGGACGACCACCCCCATGATTTCCCGCGTGGTCTCTTCGTACTTTTCGTCATCTCTGGGATCACGATTTTGCCCTTTGGAAAGACCATGACCATGGCTACGCTCGGAGCTGCGTCAACATGTGGCGACGCGAAGCCGGCTTTAAGCCAAGCGGGGCGCGTGCTGCAATTCGGAAGCTCCCTCGGGTCGTTGCTTTTCTTCTTGTTCGCAAGAACTCTGGTGAGTAAGTAGCAAGTGTTGACGCTCTTGACCTGCTCGTCCATGTCTACCTTTACTAGTACGCGGCGCAAAAGTAGCCCTAGCCGACTCCGACAAACGAAAATGACGGTCCAACATCAAACCAGCCTGGCCACCCTAATGCTTCATGTCGGGGAAAAATGTCAAATAACACGGGCTGTCGTCGTCCGGGGACGAAAAAAATGGAGCGGACTAGCACAGTCACGTCGTAGTGATCAGTGACAGGAGTGATGTTTCATTTCATACATAAAGACGGGTCGGACTCTATTGGAAAGCACAAGAAGCAAACGGAAATACCATTGCTTTTCTCGCTGTAGAATCAGCGACAGTGCGCTGATCGAAAAGGAAAAACCAAACGCGGTATATATTTGAACGAACTGTGTGATGAAGGAGATGAAGACGCTGTAGAATACAAAAGTGCCATATTAAAAAAAAAATATAGCGTATACAAGACGCTAACAATATGAATAGAATGCAACCTGCTGCTGTTTCTGAAAAAGGAAGTTGAAATGGAAAAAAAAAACGCCAGCTCTCTGAGTGGGCCAGGAGAAAGGAGAAACGAAAACTTCCAGCGTTAATGTTTCGATAAGGAGCAGATCCAGCTGTCATGTCTTGGAATTGGATTCGAGTTCGGCTTTCGTTTCTCCGAATCAATAATTGCAAGTGGTAGGTGGATCAACATACACAGCTCAAGATCTATGCTAGTGGGCATGAATCAATGCAATAAGTAGAAGTCTTAGTCTGCAATCACCTGCAATTTCAATGCGCCAACAATTACGATCCTGTTCAGTTGTTGAAGGTGCTATATTATTGGCCGTCGTGATGGAGATCTTAGGAATGGGAATCGGCTTGCTTCCGACATCAATTCATGTGATCTTGACGGACCCGCAGATTGATGCCGTGCCTTGTTGAAGATGACAGCTCCGATAAGAGTCCTGAAGATCCGTTGGTGGTGGTTGTTTAAGTACTTACATACAAGAAGGATGTTGATGAGCATAAGGACGACCACGGTCTCATATTAGTTATTACCAGCCCGGTACAATGCCTGAAATGGTTGTTGTACAAAGAAGGCTTCCAAAGATCTGTCTACTCGACCGCTATTTTCTTCTTCATGTTTTGCTCCTGGTTGTATGTGCATCCGGCTCCCACAGCTGCTGTATGGGAACGGAAAAAGTGTGGGAGCGTTGCACCAACCGCAACATGCCTACTTTTTTACAACTTCATCCAATCATTGAGTTGTCGATCCATCAACATCAGTCCAAAACTTCTCAAGATCTCCTCTCGATCGGTGAAACAAGTACAAGGACTTCTATTTTCTTCAATCGTCATGATTTACATCTGAAGCGATCTACTTCACGGTGACAACTTACGACTCTTTCGAACTAGATGACTTAAACAAAGTTGTATAGCGTAGAACCAGAAAAAAAGCGTCGATAAAAGAATTTCAGTACTATCTCACTCGCTTGCCGATGGGGTGAGGAGTAGCCGTTGCTGTTGTTGACCGTGCAGATAAACAAAGTCAACATAGAGTGCTGTTGTAAACTGAATTATTACTCACACGCGCTAGCCGTAGCCCTAGCGCTACAACTGCTGCTGAGGCTCTACGTAAAGCTGCAGGCAAACTTCGAGGCGGGCCATCAACATAGTGGCATACCACTAGTAGTGTCAGCATATAGATCAAAGCGCTACAACAACTAGCACCCGACCCAGGAAAAGGAATCCAAATTATTGAACTTAGACGTAGACAACGGGGCGACGAGGAGAACGGTCATCAATCGGGGCTTCTACAACGTCAAAAGTGGTACGACACGAAACGCGAGCCGTCCAAAGCGACGCCGTCCGTCCAAAGCGACCTACACGACACCAAAAAGATAAAGACCGCAGACAGGCCACGTACCACTACGACATCAAGCAGATATGATATTAAGCGTGGTGAAAAAATAAGCGAAAGAGAAGAAGGAGCCGGCGCGTCACTCCCTTTCTATTGCTTTCAACACCACGATGCTCATCGTCCTTATGGCCAAACAATCTCAACTCCACTTCGATGAAAAGCGAACGCAAGAAACACGATTGGAGCACGACTTTCACGACCACGACTTAATGAAGCTGAAGCCATCTACCTCTACGTGTATCAAAAACCCGTCGCTTTTTGACGGCAACCAATAAAATTTTAGCGACCATCAACTCCACTATCTACCGAACTATATCAATACGCTTTATATTTTTTTCGCACGGAGACGGAGCTGAGCAGGATTTTCCTCTTGTCCCGCACCTTTCACAATTTTGGCAACTTGACTTCGACGCACGTCGTGCTACTAGCTGATTAGGTTTTAGGAGTTTGCGGAAGAAAATGAAGCCTGAATCTCCACGGGCGCTCTACTTTCCCTCAAGTACCACCGTCCGAAGAAAAATCAAGCCGACGTGCTACGTGTGGCTACTGATGCAGCACCTAGTATTTCTGTCCGCGCTGGCCGGGGGTCGTGGGCCGCATCGGAGACCCTTTTTGGTCGCAGGTGCGGGTGCGGTGAAAGTGATTCACCAGCGTGGCCATTTCCACCATGGTGTACCGCAGGCTCCCCCGGGTTCGCCCCCAAGCGAGGCAAGCGACGTCGAGGACGAGGAGCATCCACACGAACTTGCAATCGCATTCGCGGAACAAGTGGTAGTGCCAAGTAGGACTACGACAAGAAGTGCAGCTGCAGCTGCTTTTACCACTACTTCCAGAGTTGATCACTTCGACACCAGGCCCGCGTCTACCCCTGTCGTTGTCGTATACAAGAACCAACAAGGCCAACACCTCCAAGCTCTGGAAAAAATGATGCGAGGCGGCACCTCTACTTCCAGTGGAACGGCCACGCCTGTAGGCGCCGGAGCAGGCTCTGGCTCGTCCCCAGTGTTATCTGCAGCAACTACAGCCGGCGGACCATCTGCTTCGTCACATCAGTCGCGGGCGTACTCGGAAGTAGACGGGCATGGACATCATGACCACTTCGCGTCGTGGTCCCTGACATCCTCGCCTCCAGATTTGCTGGAAGATTCTGCAGCGAGTCCAATAGGATCGTCCGGCGGATTCTTGCCCCCGGCGATGTTCCAAAATATAGGGCCGACGTGGTTCTTGCAACCTTCCGCGAAGATTACCAGCATCAGCAATACGGTGGTAGAACCCCCACCACAGATGATGCGAACCGCGGCGGATGAAGATCAGGTTCCAGGGTCGAAGTCCTGTAGTCAAGAGCCAGCTTCTACGTCGGGGTTTCTCTCGCGGCAGTGTGGCGGTCCCCAGACCGGCAGCACGGCAAACCTCGTGACACAACATCAGCAAGAACTTCGGCTAGGATCACCACCAGGCGGAGCAGCAGCAGCGTCGCCTACTAGTGCCGCTCCGGGCGAAACAATTGCAACACGCTACAGCAGAAGTCTTGCGGAAGCGAAGACAGCTCCTAGTGGTCCTCTTATTCCCCCGGTCGCGTACAGGAAAAATGGTGCTGCAGAATCTGGGCCTGATGCTGAAAACATGTTCTACTTGCAGGCAAAGCAGCAAGAGCAGGAGGTAGGGCGCGAGGACGCGGCCTTTGAACCGCTCAGCGAGCGGATAACGCCAAAGTTCGGCTCTGGTCGCAACAGCCACCAAAGTAGAGATCACACTGCACTCGCACCGAGTTATGCAAATGTGGGCGGAGCAACAGCAAGTCCTAATACTGCATCAAGTGGCAGTCGCACTGGTATGACTTTTTCGAGCATGATCAATCCTGCTGCTGGGGTAGGACCTCCTCCTCGAGGGGCGACACTAGCTATTGGCGTCCCGCCGACGCTGTCGCCTCCGCGAACGCCCCCACTTCCGCCAGTGCCCGAAGGGGGCGAACAAGAGGAGAGCGAGCTGCTGCACCTGTCGCTGCAGCCCCGATCATTGCCTTCGGAGGACCACGAAGACGATGTCGAAAATCCTTCGGAAAGTGCCAGTCTTCAAGGTGGAGACGAGATCGATTCGGATACGGATACAGGTACGACTGGTCGTCCATATGAGCTCCTCCTGTCACGAGACCGCGATGCAGAGGATGCAGACGGCTTGGCGTTGAATCGCAGCAGCAGAGATATGTTTGAACTCGAAGTGCTCGGTTTCAATCCGGCGCACCACTACAACACATCGCTTGGTACGCTTAGCCAACAATTCATCCAGCAACTGCATCTCGGGGACAACGACAACGGAGCAAGTACGAGGGGGGAAGGAGCTGGCGTAAGTACTGCTACTGTTCCAGCAGCGCCAGAAGTAGGAAGAGAATCTGACCTACAGGAAGCAGCTGAACAAGAGAGAACTGAGCGCGAAGTCGATCCTTGTTCGTCCTCTCGCAAGCCCCGGCGGCGTAAGACGATCGAATTTGATTTTGGCTCGCTTCATCAACATCCGCCACCAGTTATTTCCAGGGGCGCACTCTACAAGATCTCGGAAGAGGACCCCCGGCCAGAAGGAGCACCCGACTCAGAGTCGGATAATGAGAAAGACGACTGCGAGGACGGAAGTACGATGGACACGGATGGAGCCAGTAGCGACAACGCAGGCCAGCGACCAGCAGTTCATCTTGGGAAAGTTGTGAGGAGGGGGAGCTCTCCTTCGAGTGGTGACGGTGAGCTTCGAGGAGGTGCGGGAAGAGGACCAAGCGTGAACCATTTCTAATGATCATGATTGCGCGATCATACATTTGTTTGAGTTTTGTCTATGCACCACAATAAAAATGTATCAAGTAAATGAAGTAACAGTTAGCCGCTTTTTCTTTTTCTATTTTCGATTCACATTTTCTCTTTCTGAAAGTGAAACTAACACCAAAAAACAAAAGCAGGCACTCAACAGCGATCCCATCTTTCACTTTGTAGTCTTTTTCGTTAAAAACACACACTGAAGCGATAAGAAATTTCTTGCAATACTAGGAGAAGCAGCTGCAGCTCCCCCGCAATGAATAGTGCACGTTGCACTAAGATGTTCAAACACGACAAAAAAGAAAAACAGCTGTGATGCTCATAGGACAAAGACATTTCCGTATGGACTAAGTAGCTGTATTTCTTCATTTATTGCCTAATCATTTTATCTAAAAGCTTTCGACGGTAAAACGAAAGGCATGAGACAGACACGCTAAAGCATGATACGCACACACTCACACAGAGTAGCACAGCTAAAACTAGCTGACTTCTCTTTTTACTCATTCAAAGCTACTTACTTGTAAAATAAATTACAAATTGTCGTGGCCCTTCTCCTTTTGTTGTGGTCTTCAGTTTGTCAGATCAGGATGGAGGCACGCCACTTGTGATGTGATCTTTATCGACATTATCAAGTTTATGTTTGAGCAGCGCTTACTTTTTTCGTATCTTGACCGGAAAGTCGCCACTAATGTAGCAATGAATATATCTGTACTAAAATTATGTATGATCTTATTTGATGCATGTGCAAGAGCAAGTGCTCAGCATGTGGATGATCTGGCTTCATGGCAGGTTCGAACGTGCGAAACGCCACGTTCGAACGTGCAAAACAAGAATGCCCCGCTGGCTCTGCGTATAATCATGTTCCTAATTATTTCTGGAACGCACAGAATGCATCACAGGTCTTTGACCTGTGCCTTCAAGTAGTCAGCTCTATCTCTACCTCCTGGTGATTGACGCTGACCTACAATCAATAGCAATAACAATTGAGCTACGTATCTTACTTCAACACCCCTGACATTAACATCCCTTCAGGCGCCATTTTCATTTTCACCAGCCTCCGCCTTTTATTGAAACTAGAAAAAGCTTGCGAATAGATCCACAAAACTTTTACAATCTAGAGAGTCATCATCAGTCACGACTGGCGCCGTTCAACATGAACATTTGGTACAGGTACTTACTATGGAAAATAACACCTCCCTGCGTGGAATAAGAAGGTATGGACTATCGTGGAGGTGTTGCCGTCCCCGAGTGATGAAACAATGAAAATGAATATTTTTGTTTGTGCCAGTTACTGATGACTTCACCTCTGTTCGCATGCATTTCTCACACCTAACATTAAATGCGACTTCCACATCAGTGGAAAAAACTCACCCAGACTCGTCGCACTCGACTGAATAAACGCGTCTGCCAAGGTCTCGACTTGTGCGACGCCGGTGGTAACGCTAAACACCAACACGAGATTTTTAAACCTCGAAGAATATTAACGTAAGCACAACAAGCTCGACCAGTATTACACGTGGAAAAGAATGGCTCGTACTCAGACTCAGACGGAAACCCGTGCGCCAAGGTCTCAACTTGTGCGACGGTGGTAAGTGGCCGTGTAGAACAAACCATCCATATCTGAGACTTACTTTGGAAGTAGTGCACTTTTACTCCCACATAGTATGAGTATCTCACTATCTATTGGCAGCCAGCAGTTTCTTATTTTTTACCATCCGAACCAAGTGGCAGCCCAAGCAAAAGCATGACGTGCTCAAGGCAGCAGGAGTACCTACTCGTGCTGTCGCAGGTGAAGCTATAGAGCTTGAGTTTATTACTTCGGTGGAAAATTTAAATTGACCACGGGCACTTAGACTTAACGCGACGCCCCCCTCCTCGAAATTGCGCCGTGGACAAACAAGTTCGCAAATTAGTATTAGATAGTTCAGAAACAAATCATCTCACTCTCCGGAGGACGAGAGCAGCCATGATAATTTTGATTATCTGGTGGTAGTTACCTTAGTTTCGAATTCTATTTCATCTAATAGTGCAGGTGCTGCGAAAGTAAAGCCTGTATCTCCTAGACATCAACAACCTTGCCGCAGTTACTCGCCGAGCGCGAGCGCAGAAAGCTTGCAACCAGGACCAAGAGCAGACAGTAAGCCAGCAACTACTCGCGGTGAAGTGCAGTGACTTCTGGGCCACAAGGTCAACAGACGTTGTAGCTTGACCGTTTATGTTACACTGGTACGCGACTGCGTCGTCCGAGTAGAACTTTTTTTTTGATATATTGCAATTTCTCCATACAACACGAACTTTCCAAATAAGTACGTAGATCGTAGTGCGCCAACATCCACTCCACCATTGACGTGGGAAAGACCTCGATTCGTTGCTGCGGATCCGTTTTGTAAGGTCTTTCTCAACGATGGTTGGAAAGTTACTTCCCCACTGTAAATAGGTCGAGCGAATATGCTTGCTCTGTAGTTGATGTCAATATTCATTGTGGAAATTCAGCTGGTTGTGCGCGAGGATGGCGATCGACACACTGACAATGACAAGCTTACAGACGTCGAAAACTAGTCTCGCATTATAGATCCTATTGCGCGAAACTTATGTTGCCTGGCGAAGCAAAGTGGGCCGCATGTATTTCGAATATGTCAGAACCGCATGTGCATACTGAGTTCTTCATTCAGACGCGATCGATGATCGTATGGGCCTTCACAATCAAATAAACTCAAAGTAGCCACAACTACCAGCCGCAACATGGAAATATACAAGAGCGCTATTACGCCTCACCACCAGCCATCATGAAGATAGTCAACACCAAAAAAAGAAAACCACTCACCACCACAACTCTATGTACGATTTCGAAGATGTGCCACAGTCACTTCTGAGTTTATCAGGCTTACTTTTGCAACATCATTAAAACATGACCTATCTGCTCTGCATTCATTTCAGCAACCACTACTGGCTTGCTCCTCTCTTACTGCATTCCGCTGTAAGTGGAGAGAAACGATTAATATCGGAAAAACAAACAAGATTAAAGCAAAGCCTGCTTCAATGCGAAGCTGTAGTGGCGACAGTCGTGGTCGTTGTTGATATTTTTGCGAAGAGGATGGTCTCGTCAATCGCGGCGAACTAAAATGATGTAGCGAAAGCGAAACACCTGCTTGAGAATTCAAACTCGCAATTACAAGGAGCAAAAGCAGGATCAGCAACGAGCAAAAGAGGAATAACAGGCTCAGACAGCCTGAATTGGTCGTGGTTAGGTTGTGCCAGCAATCATATTTATGCTTACAGGGGCCATGATCATGTTCATGCTGAAAGATAAACCAGAAGAAGAAATAAAGCGCTGAAGAACACGAACAATATGCCCATAAAATACGAACACATGTCAAGTGCTAATGTAAAGTATTGCGTTTATTCGAAAATAAACGAGTGCAGGAGAGCTCATCTGCTCACGCAGCCGAGCGTGCGCGCGCGCGCAAGGAAGCCCCCGGCGTGCGCACGAGAGAGGAAGTACCTAAGTTCTTGTGGCAATCCAGCACCTCCACACGAGGCATACGCATACCTCAAAAATGTTCTTCGTTCTGTGGATGTGGTTTCGTCTGGGTACAGCAATCCGATGAACCCATAATGCAAATGTTGGAAATGCAAATGAGCGTTGCGCACCTTGATGCGCCTTGACCTTGAGGGAGAAAAGTTTTATGTGGAAAATAAATCTTGTTCGCAGCCATTTCAATAGAGCAGGAGACATCACATCACCCACATAAAAATCTATTACCACAAGCGCAGGACAACCACGACGATGCCGATAAACCTGGCCGCTTCGGTCCCCCCGGGGTCGAAGATGAGGCTTGGGAATTATACAAGCTTCCACCTCTCGACGAGAACGCTGTTTGCAGGTGCAAATAGAAACATCACGCACCATCAAGCGACTACACGACGGACCGTCGCCACGACCTCTTTTTTGGGAACAAGACCGTCATCAATATTTTTCAGGGCTTGCAGTGGTGAAGGAGCTAGAAAAAACGCCACTGCAACTAGTTATACCAGCACTCGCACTCTTTCTACTTCGGGTGCTGCACGGCGAGCAGGAGAGGAGAATCAAAATCAAGGCCGTTTTTACAACAACAACCAAAGCGGCAGAAGTTCCTGGAAGTCCTCTTCGAATGGCGACCAAAATTTCCGGTTCACCAGCGCAGGCGCCGACTTTGGTACCCCTGTGCTGCTTGGCGCTGCCGGGGCGGCTTCGGTCGCGCTCACCCTCATCCTCTTCCCCTTCGCCCCCGCCCGGAACTTAGAAGAAGTCAAAAACGAGGCCCTCGTTTTTCTGAAGCCGCATGCGCAAACGGCGGGCGCCCGGAAAGCGGTCGCCGCGGAGATGCGGGCCCGGGGATTGCAGATTCTGCAGGAGGGCATGATTTCGGGCCGCGAAATTATGCAGTGCAAAAGTATCGTACTCGTATAAATGCATTACAAATTTCCTCAGCGTGAGAAATAAAATTTGTAATGCTAATTTGCCTTAAGAACATGATTTGTAATGCATGATCAAAATACGAGTACGATGCCTTTGCACAGGATAGAAATTGACCAGAAGCAACTGATCGACACGCACTACTACGCAATCGCCAGCAAAGCGACCTTGCTGGACCCAAAGCAGCTGAACGTGCCCAAGGAAATGTTTCAGAAGAAATTCGGTACAACTGGAACTCACTTACAGTTCGTTGCAATATAGCCTTTCTTAGCTTTCAGCACATTTTTGAAGTTAATACTTCTGATCACTTTTATTCAGGATCATCAGTCTTGCAGCAGACCACACAGACTCTAAACTTGTTGGAAGAGAAATGCGCACAAAAATCAGGCCTTCCCTGGGATGACGCTTTGAAGCGCGGCATCGTTTTGAATGCCAAGCAGGCGTGCGAGCGCTTGAACCTCACGAGCGAAGAACTGAACACGATCTGGGCCAAGGCAAAAAAGGACGGCAAACTGGTGAAGTTCGGGGGCGGGTTTTACTGCGGCAAGCTGGAAAACGTGGGGGTGAACGATATCCACAGAAAAAACAACCATCTCCATCCAATTTGTCATGCAAAACATGCATAAAGATAAAGTCCCTCCACTATTTGTCATGCATAAAAAAGATGGGGAAGATGGTTGCTTTTTCCTGGATAAACGACTCGGAGACGCTCTACGTAATGAACGGTTTCTTCATGTCAATGCGGCAGAAGTTTGTCGAGCCCGGGTCTAGCATCTACTACTGGATTGTCAAGTGGGACGCGAAAAAGATGCCCTGGGAGGACTTCCGAGGCAAACTGCTTGGGTATGCAATGCAAACGCATCGTACTAGTATAAATTGCATTACAAATTAGCCCAGCACTACAAATTTGAATTTGTAATGCTGATTTACCTTGAGAAAGAGATTTGTAATGCATAAATGCAATTACTACGAGCGCGATACTTTTGCACTGGATATTGGGCCAACGGACCCGATTACCGCACCGCCGGACTCGTTGAGAGGTACTTGGTACTTTTGATAGAAGTAGAGCAGCTTGACAGATGTAATGTCTGGTCCTCTGATTCACATATTTGCTGCAGGTTTTTCAGACTTACTTCAATGAAGATGCTGATAATGATGTTGATGATGCGCATGAATATGCAGCCTGTGTTGACTTCTTTCATCCTCATGTCACGATCACGAAGCACGTAGATTTATTTTAGAGAGCAACTATCCCGGGAAATAATTACAGTATTGTCAACCCATCTCTTCAGGCATGTTTATGACAAATTGGCGGGAATACGGGCTTTCTTCTCCACCAGACGTGGGCGACAATGCGGTGCACGCCTCGGCTTCTCCGTTTGAGGCTCTGATATGCAAGAACACAAAAGTACCGTATGTGCCTACAAAAACCGCCACAATTTTTTTTTATATACCAGCCTGATAAATCGTGAAACTTGTCATTCTGTTGAATATGGTTTGGCGAAGTAACTTTTTTTTTCATGCAAGCAAGTCAACATTGATTTGTAAGCGATGTGATGAAGCTCGTACGGTACTAGATTCACAGTCAATATCCGGCGGAAAAGATGAATTGGCTCGGCGTGAAACCAGAAAACGACTCGTTCGGCAAGCAGGTGCTGAAAGTGATCGGCTCCACGGTGCTGAACAGTTGGAGAAACGACCCGGCGGTGGTGTATGGACCCACGCCCATCAAGAAGAGCGTGTTTGACACGTTGGAGGACGCGGACTGCGCCTACTGCTTGGCGCTGCTTAGCATGATGTTCACAACCTGTTACTGGGATAAGTTGTAAACAACTATCAATTCTGCAACTGCAAGGAGCTAAGAACGTGACAAAGGCTAGAAATTAGTATAAAGGGGTGTAATACTGCATTATAGTTGAACGAGATGCGGACGAGCGATTACTGCCAAAGGTGGAAATGGATTTTTCACAAAGGCATGCAGATTCAGTCACTGCTAGCATCCTCAGGCGGATAACGTTTGCGTTTGTATCTGTATGTATTTTTGGGGTCGGCTTTGCTTTTGATGATCATGGAGGATCTCATGAGCACAGCTAGGGCGTATTGTTTACTTACTCTATGAGTCCTTTTGAAAAAATAAGAAGAAAAGCGTGGAGCTCTGATAAAGCCATGCTTTTCGAACAAAAGTTGATAAAAATGACTGCTGTAGCAGGGTTGTCAAAGTGCGACCTGCACTGCGAACTGATGAAAGTTGCCTGATGTACTAGCCTTGCTGCCAAGATTTTGTATCTGAAGCGTCAGATTAAGAATCGCAAGTATGCTCCGAAGAAAAGATAGTCCACTGATGTGCTTGTCCTATCAGGCCCCTAGGGCAGACGCGGAACAAATGAGAAGTATAAACAAAACGGCACTACTTCTGATATTGAAATCTTCGGTTTGCGATCTTCGCATTACATCGGTCTGGATGTTGACGCTGGTATGTAGTGTCCTCTGCTCGGTCGTGACGAGATCATAGACGACATGAAGATGATGAAAAACAAAAGCAATAAGAAGAGAGACGACAGCGCAGTAGGAGTTTCTGAGGTCCTTTTTTGTACTAGCATCCAATCTATCTTCATGAATGTTCTCGGTAGGTTCTGAATTGGTGCTGCTCGATCGCCGCGGTTCCTATCAGGACCGCGGTTCCTATCAGGACCGCGTGTCGTTCTGAATTGGTGCCGCGGTTCCTATCAGGATAGATCTTATTTTAGATCAACAAGATGTGATCACGACGTGACGCTAAACTACTCCCTTTGAGTTCATTCCACGACCGAGAAGGGGAAAAGTGCTTACTCATGTTGCACCTCCTCGCGCATTCAATAACTAATACCGGACAGTAATTGATTCAATTTACATCTCATCCTAACTACAACTCAACTACACCAGTGGCTAAACAGAATTGGTTCTACAGATACCTTCAACGGATGTTCCTCATCAAGATCGACACCCCTAACCCTATCAGAAACACGTACAGACAAGCGCGTAACCATATTGACCAAGCAGTAAAAAATTGTTTCCCATGAAGATGAGCCACGTCGACGCACCCACTACATAGTTTGACTAGATGAACCATAAGTTCTGCAGAAATAAAGTTAATTTTTTGTATTTGACGTCGTGCATCTGAGCATGTCGCTGAACAATCGAGACAGACGTCGCCAGGGACAGGTGGCCGCTGGAGTTCCGCAGCCTGTGCCTGTCGCACCGGCGACAGCAGAAAAACCGCTTCGCACCTCTGGAACCACGAAAGACAAAGGAACAGAAGTGAGAGTTTCACGGGGAAGTGCAAACATAAACAGGATCGAAGACCTGGCGAGGGAAGACAAGATGCAGCGCAAGCTGGCACCGAAGCATATCCGGCGGTCTGCCGCTGCAGCTCCCGTGGAGAATACAACAAGCAACGCGACCACGACTTCGGGCACCAGCGGTCGTCCGAATTCACCGAATAAGAAAGACGACTCTCAGAAGCTGCTCCGCGTGCCCCGCGAGGTAACCGTGCACTTGCCGACCCGACAAATGACCCACAAAATGCACACCGATCCGCTGTTCACAAGCCTCGCACGGACCACGGCCAAAGGCCCGACCAGGTACCTCACGGACTACTACAGTGACGCGGTGGTTGGGGAGGAGATTCCCCTGGGTGTCGCGTGGACTCACCGGGGCCTGGAGGCCCAGAAGCAGGCAGTGACGTTGACGGAGCTCTGCCCGCTGCTGGCGAAGAAATTGCAGGTGCCCAGAAGATTTCTCTGGCTCGCGGAGGAAGTGTTTACGACTACAACTGCTGACGCAGCTGCCACTGGCACTGGTCGTGCGGCGGTCGAAACACAAACTGACAAAAATTCTGCTGCTCCGGTGATCACGTTTCGCTTCTTGCAGGCGTGGCAGTTCCAGCAAAAGGTCACCGGCACAACGACCAACGGACGGCAAAGCCTGGCGGAGCGCAAGTCCAAGAACGCCGGGCCGGGAGTTTCCAAGGTCGGCGGGGAGAGCGCGAAAACGGTCCTTCGGACTTCCGACCCGGTGGCCGTGTACGAAACCGGGTATGAAATGTAAAAATGTCTGGGTCTGGAAGAATGCACGTTTGTCATGCTTGTCTGGCATGACTCTTAAATCTGTCATGCACGTTACCCAAGAGCCCCATTGTTCTGTGATGCAGAAACGCAGTTTGTCATGCAGAATAGGCAACACCTAGAAGCTCAGAAACTTGCGATGCTGAGCCAGCATCTGTGGCCTCATCATGAGACGCCGCCCGGCATCACAAGTTTCCAGACCCAGACACTTTTAATTACATTTGATACCGGGGCCTGGGAGCTCGTTGCCTTCCCGCCCCCAACGCCGCTGGAGAGTCACCTGCAGCCGCGGGGCCAGGACACCTGGACCGACTGCTTCGAGCGCGTGCAAAAGGAATGGCTCCGATCGCACATCACGACGACCACTCTGGCAACGAGTGCTGGTGCCAACGTGGCCGGCGCGCAAAACGAGCCGGCGCCAGTTGCGGAATTATACGAAGAAGAATTTTTGTATACCTTAAATAAATTTGTCCACGGGTTGGGAGTCATTCAGCTCGCGGAACTCAAGGATGCGAATAAGGTACAAGAACTTGTTGTGTCGTGTTTACTTGTTGATTTAGTTGTTGCATCAGAGTAGAAAAAAGTTACCGTTGATTCCAATTTTTGCGCATGCTCTCTACTCACTTCCCGGTGTCAAAAGCACGTAATAAAAGAAGTAAAAACGAAATAATCTCCAGAAATTCTCGATGAATTATCCACAGATGTCCCTCTGCGAATGGATCTGGAGCCGCTGCACGTGCTCCCTGCTGCAGAAAATCCTCCAGCTGTCGACGACCGAGCACTGGGACGAGCATTTTTGGAATGGGAGTTTCGTCTACCTGACCTCCGCCCACAATTGCAGCTGGGCGGAGCGCACCGAGCTTCTTTCCCTGCTTTTGCAGCGCTGGCACACCTATCAACTGCAAAAATGTCTGGGTCTGGAAGAGTGCAAACTTGTCATGCTATTTTTGGACTCTAAAAAAAATTGTATTGCATGACCAGCAAGAGGGGCGCAATTTGTGCTACACGGACAGGGCATTTCTCATGCGGAAGGTGCATCAGGAAGCCCTCAAAAGGTCTGCGATGCTAGGTCATGCATTACAGGCATCATGTGTCATGAGAGATATGCATGGCAAATCTTGCATTCTTCCAGACCCAGACACTTTTGCATTTGATAACACCCGGGGCGTCAACGAGCAGGCCGCGCTCGACCTCGGCTGGCTCTCGTATGGCGTTCTCAAACGTTACATTCTCAAGTGTTACATGGATTTGTCATGCTAAACTACCATCAAGATCCACACGATCAAGCTGCTTCGCATGACAAATTTGCGAAGGGCTAAACAGCAGCTAAATCTGTGCGGAATTTGTAATGCTAGAGGCGCAACCTCCCTCCTTTGGCTTTTACTACTCTTGCATTACAAACTCATGTAACAGTTGAGGATGTAACGTTTGAGAGCGCCATATCTCGCACTACCCGAGCGCCCGGTGTCCGCTGACCGCCCCCCCCTTGTGCCACGCCTTGCGCCAGGAACCCCGGGTGATCTGGCCCTTTTTGCAAACCGCCGCGAGCGCTGGAAACATCACGAAGGTCAGCAATAGTACAGCCAAATCCCGTCGCGCGGCCGGCGCTCCTCGTGCTTCCTCTCCGTCTGGGGCCGACGGCTCAAGTACAACGATCCCGAATAGAATTCACCAAGAGCACGGTGCGTTCTACATGCCGCGAGACCGGAAGAAGGAACAGCTCGCCTGGTTGGAATTTCTCCGCGTTTTGATCTTTAACACTGCCACCGCGGAGCAGCGCGTGGACTTGACGCTCCCCGAGCAAAGCACGGGCCTTCCGCCTCTCTGTTTCGCGGCTCGGAGGAATCAGGCGGAGGTGGTCCGGATGATGTTACAGCGCGCCCAGGAGATCGGCATGCTGAAGAAGGTTGTGAATTTAGCGGTCAGCTACCCGACCAGTCTGGGCGGGTTGCTGTTCCGGAAAAATCAGGTAGCGGAGCAAAACAACTGCGAGGTCGTCGCGTTCACCTACAGCACGGATCTTGTTGATAAGACAGGAGCGAATTATAATTCACCGAGTACGTCGATGGACAAGGACCACGATGCTGCACTAGTTCCTGATGTTGGTACTAGTTCATCTTCACAAGAACTGGATTGGCAGATGAAGTTGTCCGTGATTCACACGGGGAAAAAGATCGAGCAGGAAATGTTACGCCTGACTCCCAGCTCTTTCGACGTGCACAAAGTAGCCGACAGCATTATGTCCGTCGCGTCCAACGACACCTGGGCCGGCACCCTCGACAGTTACATCACCCCCGAGCCGCGGAGCAGCGCCGCGGGCGGGCAGGCCGAGTCGAAGTCGAAGAGAAACCGCAGTAAGTCGCCAGTCGCGGTGACGAAAACGGTGAGCAAAGAGCCGATTTCCGCCGGAGCAGCAGCAGGAAAAGAACAACCACTACCCGAGCACTCATCTCCGCAGGCGCGTCTTGCTCAGGCATCAAACCAAGAGGAAAATAAAGTGGGAGCAACAAAATCAAAAGAAAACAACACCTCTCCCCGGCCACGTCCGGTGATTCCGAACTTCTCCCCGCCGAACACGCCTCGGAAGACCCAGATGGTGTCGCTCGAGATGCAGAGCCTGCTGGAGCAGAACGCCCGCAACGGGGCGGACAGCAAATCGAAGCTCCTGAGCCAGAACACGCACAACGGGTACACGCCCCTGATGCTGGCCGTGCAATTCGGGGCCCGGGAGACATTTGATTTGTTATTAGACGAGGCGGGGTTCGTATGGAAGTGTCAGGTTTAAAATCGACAAAGTTGAAACGATTTGCCATGCATAAAACGGACGCCACTTGGAACCCAGTTTCCAAGTGGCGCATGACAAATTTCGGCGGTCCCGAAATCCAGTTTGTCATGCTGTTTAGGCAAAGAAGAGTGATTTTCTCATGCTACTTTAGCAGCTCGAGCTGTAACCCAAAAAGGCTTACAATCGGCCTCACTTGCCTGCTCTGCAATGCACGCACCTCGCGTCATGCATTTTATGCATTACAAATTATTTCAACTTTGACGATTTCAATCCTGACGCTTCCATAGTTCGCGCTTGACTTGAGCCACACCGCCCACGACGGGCACACGGTGTTCTCGCTGGCCTGCAACGACAACAGCCGGGAAGTGTGGCCGGAGTACGGGTTGCCAGATTTGAAGGAGTACAATCCGGTTGCGACCTCCTGTACCAACATTGTCGTGTCCGCGTTTTCGCTGAAGGACGCGAACGAGCAGCCCATGGGGTTAGTCCCCTTTCCCTCGATGCTCCAGGAGATCTCCTTATCCGGCAAGGTGCCGCCCTCCGGGCTCTCCGCCATCGCCGTGCAAGCCTGGGAGTGCGGACGGTTAGACACGAAATTCCGGACGGTTTTAGAGGCCTGTTTCCGGAAGCAGCTCCGGTTGAAGGAAGTCAGGCCGATTTTTCTCCAATCGCTTGTGCAACGGACCAAATCGAAGATCAGCGCGGCGGCGCTCGCGGACCTGCTGGAGCGCGCCTGCGACGGCGGGGTGGACAGCGAATGTGTAAGGACGCTGCTAGCAGACTATGAAATGCAAAAATGTCTGGGTCTGGAAGATTCTGAGACTTGTCATGCACGTATTGCATAGGCCATGACGTCTGTGATGCATGCCCTAGCATCAACACAGGCTTTTTGAGGGCTTCGCGATGCCTATTCCGCATGACAAATGCCCTCTCCGCGTAGCCAAAATTGCACTCCCTTAGCTGGTTATGCAATACAGATTTTTTTGGAATCCAAATGCAACATCACAAGTTCGGACTCTTCCAGACCCAGACATTTTTACATTTGATACAGACACGGCCTTGGCATTTTCCGGGCTGCAGCTGCCCGCTCCTTCTACGGGTGAGAGTGGAAGACCACAACACACCGCAAGTAAGAAAAAGATGAACAACCTTATCTCGCCACAAGACCTCCAAAGTCGAGACAATCAAACGATCTTTGACGACGAGGAGGCCCCCGATGATGGAACAAATGACATCTACGAAAGGGATTCCTGGGTTCTTGTGGATGAGCAAGACGCGGCGGCCCCGGTGTTGGCGCTGAAAAAGACCGCGAGCGGGAACTACAAGGCGGGGGGAACAACTGCAGCCACCGCTGAGGATTACGACTATATTGTGGACACGAGTAACTCCATGACCGACAGCTCCCGGCTGTCTATTGTATCCCACGCGAAGGCTATCAACTGTAAAAATGCCTGGGTCTGGAAGATTCTGACACTTGTCATGCACGTTTTGCATGAGCCCTGATGTCTCTGATGCATGCCCTAGCATCACGGATTTTTTGAGAGCTTCTTGATGCCTATTCCGCATGACAAATGCCCTCTCCGCGTAGCAAAAATTGCATTCCTCTTGGTACTCATGCAATACAGATTTTTCTGGAATCCAAACGCAGCATCACAGGTTGCATTCTTCCAGACCACGACATTTTTACATTTGATAAAGGCGCATGCGGTGCAAGTTCTGGTGAAAATGAATTTACTCGCGCAGGACATCGAGAAACGGCAGAACGAGCTGTTTCTGGCGAAGAAGGTATCCTGAGTAAAAACGTCCCCACACCAGAGCCAGGATGGGGATTTTGCAACACAAACCTAGGAGTTTTGGGAGTCACGCATGACAAATTGCACTCCGCAGTGTAGTGCTGGTTAGCAAGTGCAGGCGCATCACAGATTCATCTGCTTATCCTGTTCACAGCATCACAAATTCCAAAACACGACTGGAAGTGGCTCTCATGGGGATGCGCATTACAAGGCGTCCTGTCTTTGCAAATCTGCATTACAACTCTGGCGTGGGTACGTTTTTACTCAGGATAGAAGGACAAACTGTTTGCGAAGCGCAACTCTGCGATATCAAATGTAAAAGTGTCCGGGTCTGGAAGAATGCAACTTGTCATGCTGAAGCTGAAGCATGCAAAAATTTGTGTTGCATGATTACCAAAAGATGTCCACTTTTGAACAGTTTGACAGGGAGTTTCTCATGCAGAATATGCATGATAGACACCTCACAGCGTTTGTCATGCTAGGTGCTGCATTCCAGGCCTCATGGGTCATGGAAAAACTGCATCACAAATCTTGCATTTTTCCAGACCCAGACACTTTTACATTTGATATGCGATGATCTACAACAATAGCACTCAAGTAGTAACCACCGACGAGCAAGATCAAGACCAGCTATTTCTCAAGCAGCAGCTCCCGCCGCAGGAACATCGAGTGCTGGTCAAGCGTGTCAAGGCGGACATCGAGAGCCAGGAAGAAGTGGTGAAACTCTTAGAAGCTTACATGAATCAAGTACCGAAACCAGCAGCGCCTGCGGTGAACCCACGAGGTGGTCCACAGGGAGAGAAGAACATGGTGTCCGCTACCTCATCCGATGGATCAAATGAGACAGCTAATTCACAGCCGAATCAGAAAGACCGAGGCTGTGCTCCTGGTCGCGGCGGGGGGTGCGCGGGCGGCAGGCCAGGAAAGGTGAAAAAATAGAAGCTCTTGTTCCGATGGTCTTGGTCACGATACACATAAAGAGTTTTTAGCACATCATTCACTGGCAAATTCATTGCTTTCCGAAAAGAACTACAAGAAAGCTCGTGAAGATTACTTATTTTGATCGTAGGCTAAATTGATGACTTTTGGTTTGACGGAGTATGAGTATGCTGAGTGTGAGTTGTTTCTTTTTTTTTTGTTGTACTTGTACTATTTAAGCGAACATACGCTGACATAAACACTGTAAGATGATGAAAAAAACATACATTGGTCGCAGCATTTTTGGTGGTGTATGATGGAGTGATCACATTTATTGTCATGAGTTAAGTCTTCAGAATCTAAGTACTTCTACTTTTCTTTTTCAGCAACACGCTAGTTGTATGGCTCCACACTCGCGCATCATCGGCTGCGGTACAACTGCGTCATTTATTTTCTTCACACTACCTTTCTACAAAACAATTTTTCCAAGGCCCGCTACATAAGGAAATCGCATTCAACCAAATGTGGCAACAACAAACTACAAGTAGATAATCCATCGAGAAAAATCGATATTATAAATGCGACGCCGGAACAAGCGGCCGCGGTTGGTAGTTCGGCTACGGGCCACAGAAGTACCACATGAAACGAAATGTTGTTCATTGTGCTTTAACCAGGAGGACGTCGTTGCAGCGATAATGTTATCGCTCACTGCCAAAAAAAAGATCTTAGCAGCAGGAGGATCAGCAGCTCATCTGCAGCTACTTACCAGATCATCAGTCTGGCAAGGTCTCATTGCGATATTTCGCCAGAAGATAGTACGACGAGAGACACCTCCAGAGAGCAAAACTTGATCCGATTCATCACCTGAGGTTGTATGTTCCCTGTGAAAGTAATACAAGGCTTCTTCTGCACTTAGACCGCTCGAATTATGAGTTGCGTCGTGTCCATGTCCATCTTCCGTGGTTGGGTCGTCGTCGTTCTGCAATAAACACGACGACGTTTGTTCTTGGGAACAACTACAAGATTCTGCCGCGCAAGAACAAACGATAAAAACCCGAAATGGGAAACCAGTCCACGAAGGCCGGCGTGGTGGTGTGGGGTCAGCAGGTCGAGAACTCTTCCGGGGAGGAAAAAGTGTACGGACCCCGACTGGTCGAGGCGTTGCGGCATGTGCACGTGCGCGCGGTGGTTTGCGGAGGCCATCATTCCTGTGTCTTAACCGAAGGCAACGAAGTGTACACGTGGGGTAGCAACAAAAGCGGACAGCTGGGCCTCGGGCCGGACTGGCAGGAGGTCCCGCTCCCCCGCACCATCCGGTCGCTGAACAGCAAAAACATCCGACAAATTTCGTGCGCCGAGCACCACACCGCGGCCGTGTCGGAGTCCGGCGTTTTGTACACCTGGGGTCGCGGCCAGAACGGCCGCCTGGGGCACGGGTGCAAGAGCAACGAGATGCTGCCGAAACCGGTGGAGACCCTGTTCGGGCAACACGTGGCACAGGTCAGCTGGTATCCACAAAAAAAGACCCATGATCCCAATCCTTCCACTTTGTCATGCAAAAGATGAATAAGATCCTGTGTCTGTCATGCAAAAAATGGATGGGCATGGCGGGAATGAGTTCTTTTCTGTGGATGGCTGCGGCGACTTCCACACCGCCTGTGTCTGTGTGACGGGCGGAGGTGCTGGAGCGGGTGGTGTGTCCTCATCCACAGCCGGTAGCACCACGGGAGGTGGACCCGGCGCAGGAGCCGATAGCGGTGGTAACCTCGCATCGCATTTGGCGCACCACGCCACCTCGCATGGTGGTGGGTCAATCATGTCCGCTGGTGGAGGAGCAAACGATAGGATCTCTGGTGCTTCCGGAACCGGAACGGGAGTACAGGGTGCTGGAGGTTCTGGCAATCATCATGCCCTAGCAGGAGCAGGAGTCCAGCACCACCACCCACACCACTTTTCAACATCCCAGCACCACGGAGCAGCTCCTGCACACAGTAGCAGTTGTGCGATCGTGTACACTTGGGGGCTGGGGCTGAGCGGGCGGTTGGGACACGGAGACGAAGCGGATCGGGCCGTACCCATGCCCCTGAAGGACCTTGGCGAGGGCGTCATCACGTGCGGCGGGCATCACACAGCCTTTCTCGCAACCGCGCAGGGTTGTCTCTACACCTGGGGTGGGGGCGCGTTTGGCAAGCTGGGCCACGGCAACAAGGAGAGTTGCTTGTCGCCCGTGCTTCTGCAAGCCCCGGTGGGTCGCAAAATGAAGCAGTGCGCTTTGGGGTCCCAGCACAGCATGAGCCTAACTACGGCTGGCGAGGTGTTCACGTGGGGCCAGGCCGGGCGGTTGGGTCACGCGTTGTCCGAGATGGACGAGGTCACGCCCCGGTTAGTTCAAGCTCTGAACGCGGTCTTCGTGCTGCAAATCTCCACCGGCCACAGCCACTGCGCGGCGGTGACCGACCGGGGGGACGTGTGGGCCTGGGGCATATCGTATTTAAAAACGTCCCCAACCCGACCTCCCCATAGTTGTAATGCAAATCTGCATGCTGAGAATGTTTCTCATGCGAAGCCCTGTGCATGAGAAGCATTTTCTATTCGTGTTTTGGGATTTGTCATGCTCCATTCAGCATGGCATACTAGATCAGTGATGCTGCTCAGCTAGCTCAAACAGCACTACACGAAGAGCCCAAATTTGTCATGCAGAACAGCCAAAACTTGTGGATTTGTCTAGCCGATTTGCCATCTTGACTATGGGGTGGGGACGTTGTTACATAGGATAGAGCACGAGCCGCGTGTTCGGCCACACGGAAGCAACCATCCCTGCGAACGTTCCGACTCAGATTCGAGTGCTGTCCGGCAAAGCGGTGGTCGGGGTGTCCTGCGGGTTTTCCCACACTGTGGCCTTGTCCGACCAGAAGCTCTTCGCGGAGCGCAGTGCGGCGCTGCTCCAACTGCAGCACCAGGCGGGGGGAGCAGGACCAGGAGCAGCAGCTGCTGCTGGCGCAACAAGTAGTACAGGAGATCATCTGCATGCGGTGACCTCTTCTGCGCATCAACCTCAACATGGCACGAAGCATCAACATCTGTCCGAGCGTACGCCAAGCCACGCTACTGTGTCGAGTAGTACCTCTAGCGCCGGGGCGGGACCGACCGCAGCTGGAGTCGGTGGGAATAACGCGCACCAAACCTCCTCGAATGCGGCGATCAAACGGAGTGGAAGTAGCGGCGCAACAACCGGCGGAGGAGGTACTGGTGCGCACGAGCAAGACCAAAGCTCAACATCGACCCAACGGTCCGCGATTACCGCTGCACTCGAGCACCAGCAGGCCAGTCGAGCTAATGTGGGTATTCCGTCTGGAGGTGCTAGCGCAGGAACTAATACCGATGGCAGAAGTGGAACTAGCGCAGGCACAACTAATGGTATCAACCCTGGAGTCGCATCAACACCAACACATCTTCCGGGAGGTGATCCCAGCAAACGCCAGAATTGTGGCACCACCACGAGCACCTCCAGGCTCCCCCCAAAGCCGCCCATCATCGAGCTGAATCCAACCTTTCCCGATACTACGAGCGCGGACGTCCGGCAGTTGGTTTTTGTCTCGTCGGAACTGAAATCGTACCAGAATCTTGCGTTGCGACTCACGCGCCAGCTGCAGGACGCGTACGCAAAGATCTTCGATCTGCAGAGCGAAAACTCGTTTCTCAAATCCGAGCTCGAGGTCATGCACCACAACGCGCGCCAAGACTAGAAGACTAAAGAAATCTTAACCAGAACCCGTTGCAGCAACGACCTGTCGGGTTCAGCGCTTGCGCTAGTTGTAGGCAGCTAATTTGTCCACCTGCTCCAGTCGCATTTAGTTGAATTCCTAGAATAGACAACCACGACAAGGACAAGGGATATTAACCACTGACTGTGCAGATGTGAATTTACAATGCGTGGAAGTAGATCAGGAAGGAAAGGATGGAAACCAGCATGGCCATGGTGCTCTGACATCCGTTCCGTTGAATCGGAGTTAACGACATCCACGATGATGAAACTAAGATGTTGGAGGACGAATAACGGACTAGTACCAGCATCGAAGGATTTGTAAATATCAACAGCAAAAATCAATGCCTCGCTGCAGGCATTGTAGCCTACAACTTGTTCACTCGTTTGCCCTGCTTCTACATTAATAGCTTTTCAAATTGAAAATTTCGAATCAAATTCACGTCATTCTTGACTCCGGACGAGACTAATCTTTTTATTCCAGTGTCACTAGAGATAAGCGTTGCTAATTTCCTGTAGCTTCTCCTTCTGCTACTTTAACTTTTGTAGTTGGGAAGAGCTGAGAACTCATGATCTTTGTCGCAGTCATCTGCTCTTAGTCTTACTGAAATTTAGATTATCTCGCTCCACGGCGCCAAAGAAGCTAGCCAATGAAATCTTCCAGCTCATCGGTTTCAAACGCCAAGGCGAAGGCTGCAGCTGCGAAGAAACAGAAAGTGAGCCAGCCACCTCCTCCTGGTGATATTCTTCCGCGCCATCAACCCCCTGGTACTACCGAAGACAAAGCAGTTGTTGGAAATCAAACTGACGAACAAGTAGATTTGGCTCAGAGCGAACAAGTAAAAAACGTAAACGATACGAGGAACACGAACAACAAGCCGGCTTCTTCTACAACTTCGACTTCCTCGAATCTTAAACTCCTTGTCGATCCGGGAAAATTGCACGTGAGGCAGTGGCATCCCCTGCGACCGGAGAAATCGGATAATCCCAACGATTGGTTCGCGAGTCGGCACCAGCCCTCCGACTTCGCGGCGCTTATCGACTACGTCCGGCTGGCCCCGAGCCTCCGGCGACAAGTGTTGTACTGTTTGAGTCACGCAAAGAAGCAGCTACTGTTCGAGCGCCTCTGTCTCGTCGGCGTCGCGCCCTTGGAATTCGACCTGCACGCGTCAAGGGGCAGCACAGCATCTTTTTTTTCAACATCTTTCGGAGGTGTAGGTGGAGGAAAAACGAGAGCCGCGGCAGGGGCGTTCGAAACAGCCTCAGCAGTCGTGGCGACAATAAACGGGGGAGCTGGGAGTAGCACTCATGCGACTGATGCTCTATCGACGTCCAAAGTGGTTGATGGGCAGGCGGCAAAAATGTTGGGTGCTATTCTGTCGGAACAGGAGGCGGAACAAGGCCTCGACGATTTAGATATTTTGTCCGCACGCGGCGGGAGCTTTGACCTTGATTCAGAACGAGGTAGCGGAATTTCTGTTGGGCGCTTTCCTTCAGTGGTTTCCGAAGAGGAACCAAGCACGCTCGAAGACGCCAACAATAATCAGCAGGGTGATCTGACTTCTTCCACCTCGACCTCGTCCCGCCCGCTCGGCATTGCGAAGATCAAGGCTGCTTTGGAAAAATTCGGAAGGCTCTCGTTTCCACGAGTGTGGCAGAACCTGGCACGGAAAGTTGCGCACGACAGCGGACAATCGAAAATCATGAAAGGTCAGCAGCACAGAAAACACCAAAAGGACCGACGAGGTGGTGGTCTTGATGCTGGTGACAAAAGTTGTACTAGCGATCACAACGAAGTAGATGAAACTGCGTCAGAAAAAAACACAGGAACTACTACGCGGACAAAGAGAAGCCGAAAAGACAGACCAAGCAGAAACTACAGTGTCAGAAGTGATATTTCTAGTGCAGCGAGTCACTTTTCGGCCTCCGACGAGGGCAAGAAAAAGAATAACAGCTACGGTGATATCAATAATTCTTGTCGATTCCCGGACTTTGCACCGAACAGTGACTCTGTGTCGTCGGGGGACGACTCTGTGAAAATTCGCGCCCGGCGAGAGGCCGCCGAGCGGCGGCAGAAACAAAAGCGCGAACGCCGCGAGCGAGACCAACTGCGAGAACAGCAGCTGGCGTCAGCGGGTTTGGATGTCCAAGCTTTGAAGCGTGCCGCTTCTAGTTCAAACGGTGTGCTGGGCGGCGAACCTGCGGGGGGTGCGGCCCCAGCGACCAAAAAGCAGAAAGTTGCAGCGACTTCGGAAAAGAAAAGTGGCAGGGATAGCAAACAGAAAAACGTCGCCGACGGTGGAATTACTGATGATGGGCAACATCAAGAAGAGGCTAAGCTTGAACCTCCTGCAGAGGCCGGTCTGCCGGGCGGGAAACGAGGGGCCACCGGCAGAGATCAACATGTTGACAACATCTACCACGAGGTGAAACCCCCACAGAGGCCCGATCCGGTTTTCTTTCGGGAGAGCTACGCGCGGCTGTTCTACCGGCAAAACGCGCTGCAGGAGGAAATCCCGCAGAGCGTGGACTGTCCGAAGGATTTCACGAGCTTCGAGGCCTTCTGGTACCGGGTGACAATCCGCGACGAGCTCGGGCAACTGTCCCACGGGCCGAAGCGGTTCTGCTTGGACGACGTGTTTGTGGACCTGCTCCTTCTCCAGCTTTCCCGGCTGCAAAACCCGAAGGCGCCGGTCCCCGACATTCTGGCCCAGTTTGCCGCGAAGCGGGTGCCGACGAATTTATTGAAAGTGCCCCACCCGCCGAGTAGTTCTAGCGGAGTTCTTGCCGGCGTAGTTGGGGGTGGAAGTAGTAGCTCAAGCGGCCCCCGTGGTGGGGCAACTCGAGGTCGAGGTCCATCTGGAGAACGGGCGGAAACACTAACAGAAGACGTGGTCGGAAACAAAAGCCAGGCGGAACAAGGAGCGGCGCCGCTCGCACAGGAAGATGTTCGCGACGAAGCCAGGACAACAACATCAAGAACTGAAAGCGCGCAGAGCATCGGGCAGCAAGCGACTTCTGCAGCAGAACCTACGCCGCTGGAGCGAACGTCCTCGATCACTTCATCGCATTTCAACACGACCATGCGGGCGCGGGCGCGCCGCGATTTGCCAAGTGTGCTGGTGAACCAGCTCCGTTTCCCTACCGACGAAGCCTTACACACGACCAGCAGTACGCCGGCCGAACAAAGTCTGAAGCCGCCAGAAGACAGAAAAGACGAAAGCTACTTACTGCTCGGCCCGATCTCGTTTCTGCAGAAGTTGAAGCTTCCGGAAAACAGGTTTGGGAAGCACCAGGAATCCCTAACATTGTCCGGTGCGAGAAGAACCGACATCAGTGTGGTTGTCGACCTCTCAACGTATGACGTAGCAGCAGCTCGTCCAGAAGGAGTGGCGAAAGGTGTTGGTGGAATGGAGTTGGAGGCCACGGTGGAAAAAAAAGTTGCAACTGGCGATCCCCGCAACCGCGAGAAGAAGTATCTGACTACCGTCGAGTTTCGGCGTTTGATCGATGTGATCGCCGACATTTTGGACGCCTGCGCTCCGTACTACAAGATTGTGCATCCGCAGAAGGCCTACCTGATGATCACCAAGCGCATGATGAAGTACACGCTCGGTCGCGTTTTAACCTATCAAGCCTTTCGCGAAGTCTACGAAAGTTTGCGACGATTCCATCCTTCCTGGAGGCGGTCATATCCTGTGTAAAAACGTCCCCACACCATAGTTGTCATGCAAATCTGCATGCTTAAAATGTTTCTCATGCGGAGCCCCATGAGGAGCATTTTCTAATGGTGTTTTGAAATTTGTCATGCTCCAATCAGCATGAGAGACTAGATCTGTAATGCTGCTGAACAGGCTCAAACAGCACTACACCACGCGTCCAAATTTGTCATGTGAAACAGCCAAAGCTTGTGGATTTGTCTAGCCGATTCCCCATCTTGACTATGGGATGGGTACG
Source organism: Amoebophrya sp. A120 (assembly GCA_905178155.1). Taxonomy (NCBI): domain Eukaryota; class Dinophyceae; order Syndiniales; family Amoebophryaceae; genus Amoebophrya; species Amoebophrya sp. A120. The sequence continues at coordinate 1,092,202 of CAJINV010000020.1, read as the reverse complement.
TTTTTACATAGGATAGGTCACACGCGGATCTTTTGCAAATAAGCTCATCTGGATTTTTCGAAAGCATACCCCTTGTTGGTGGCAGTGGTGGAAAACCGATGAAAGTAGTAGATGAACCCGCGTCGAAGCAGAAGCTGCACGGAGTTTCTACAGGAGAAGCAGTTGCAAAGCCGTCGTCAGATGAGCCCCCGTTCGGAGGTTCTACTACTTCTGCTGCAAAGAGCGCATCAAGTAGCGCTCCCGCTTTTGCAGGGCCGCAAGAAAAGACAGGGACTTCTTCTGCGCAACATCCTTCAGCTGCGAACAAGGTTCTACTGGGTTCTACTTCATCTACCGCCACTGCATCCAGCAGCGTTCCTCCGGTAGCGGCCCTACTGGGAACTACTTCAGGAACTGGCTCCTCGTCCAGCACGACTCCTGCCAGTCCCCGGAGCCGCGGCGTTGTGACTGACGTAACGGCCAGTGCGCTGGAGCCGGTCGCCGGGCAGTTGCGCGACTTTGGACGCCTCGGGGATGAGGTGCGCGCGTTGCGGAACCTGGTCATTCCGCTGGGTGAAACGCAGCCCATGCTGGATGCCTTGCGGAACTTGTGTGCGACGTACGCCGCGGGAGGTGACCATGCAGCTGGAGGTGTTGATAACCACCGAGAAGTAGACCGCAGGAAAAAAGCGGCCAGCTCCCGGTCGACTGCCTCTACAGGAACCGCCGCCCCAGCAACTTACCAGCCGCGTGCGGACGTGCGAAAGCTGCGCGAGAAGATGCGGCTGAAGAAATTGCGATCTGCGCGCACGGTTTTCGTCTGGAATTTTAAACCCGAGCGCGACGGTGGGTTGCCCGAGAACGGCTGGCGAAGGTTGCTGCAGCAGGCCGGAGTGATTCACCGCTTGAGCTTTAACCCCATGCAGAGCTTTCTGCACTGCGAGTACCTGCAGCGCCCGGACGCGGAGATGGCCTTACACCTGTTTCAGAACAAAGTCGTCTCCTGCGCCGCAACAGCGACGATGCAGAGTCTGAACCAACTACACCAAATAAAAGCGAAGAGTAGTTCTTCGCGCACTGCAACAAGTGGGAAAACTAGTACTGCTGTGCAGCGGGATCAAGTAGAAAGTGTTGGGCAACAACTTCAATCCCTACAGAGAACCACCTCCAGCGATTCCCTTGCAACCGCCGGAACGACGGCAACGGCTGCAACAGTTGGCAGCCAGCGTATAATGTCAGCAACATCGTCCTCGCACTACACAAGACCGCTTCCCCCGCGCGGCCTGAAGATGATTCTCCTCGAGTCGCAGGGTGCGCTAGAGGAAATCTGGGTGCGGGAGATCCAGCAGATTTTGCACGACAAGGGCGAGCTCCGAAACGTGAAGCTCCGCAACGTGAAGACGTTTCTCGAAAAAAAAGTGCAAATGCCTTTGGACTACCGTGCCGCAGGTTTCGGCAACATCGAGGAGTGTCTCCTCTCGGTGCCCGGCGTTTACATGGAGTGTGTGGGGCCCCGGACCTACTTCGGCCGCAAGGCGTTGGTGTTGAAGTTCGTGAAGGGCGGCAAGGCCGGCGTCGCAGACGAGAAAAAGAAGCAGCTCCTGGAAAGAAAAAAGGAGCGGGATAACAAGAAAAAATCTGTTGAAAAAGGGACGAAAATGGCAGCTGCTGCTGCTGCACGCGCGAACGATGCGAACGCGGTCGCCGGCGCGGATCATGTTGAACCAGCTGCATCCTTGTTGGGAGTTAAGATAAAAAAGCGACCCAGATGAAATAAGTCATTCAGGCAAGAAGAGGTGAAAAAATGACAAGTTCAGCGAGCACTCACATCATGGATGAAGATCTGGTATAGAAGTACAGTGATTGCCCGAACAAGAATATCAATATCTTCGTAGCGTAATAGAGCGACAGCGACAGCCGGAACGAAAGAAAAGTCGAAGGCCGAAGCCCGAAGGGGCTGCATTCGTATCTGTTCCGAAAACGGCACAGACTCAGCGGCATGCACATTGCCTTAACCACTAAATAGATGCGTAGGGAGCATCGCGAGTGTAGCAGTATTTCATAGCGATCGATCGACGATCACACTTACTACATATTTTCCTCATGCTGTTCGCTCGTCCCAGTTGTCGTCCGTGTACAATTTCCGCTCGTGTCGTGCATCGTCAACGAGCGAATCTTTCTGAGAGTCCAAGAGCGAACTCGCATGAGAGATTGAGTGATCTTCGAGTAAAACAAAACAAACTTCTTCCGGGTAGCAGTCACTGGCACATTCCCGCTGCCGTAGCAGCTAAGTATACTCAACTTCTCACGTCGAGAAGTGTGTAGAGTATTCCTTACGTTTTTAAAGTTCGCAGATGTAGACCATAGTCTTCACCTCGATCTCTCGAATTACCGCCAGAAAGGCGGCCCCAGGTGCGCGCGACATGTCCGGATCCATTGCTCATGCTTCCGCCCAACTCCCGGGTCGGTCGACGCGGGAAAAGAAAAGGACTACTCGCGCCTGTGCCTCATACACAACAAAAAAGTGAACGACTTCCTCCGGTCCACTAAAAACGGGCTCAATTTGTCCGCAGCGGTGAAATACATCACGGGCATCGTCCCAGAGTGCAAGAATGTGTCTTCGCACTCCTGCAGGATTGGGTTGGCAGTGCACTTGTTTTTGTTAGATGTCGACACGGCAAAGATTGTGTCACATGCGAGGTGGTCAGATGACTCCATGGTGCTCTATTACACTCGCAATAGTAAAAAATTTGATCGGCCAATGCACTGGAGCAACTCACTGCAGTGGTTCTTCGACACTGTAGCTGATGATCGTGAAGAAATTGCCCTCTTAAATAGTGACAGCGAGAAAGACGAAGGTCACGCCAGTGACAATGATGCGTTTATCGGTGAATTCCTGCAGAACTAAAGACAGAAGTGTAGACAAGTAAGCGCTTCGCCCCTATTCCAGAACTACTATTCCAGACCTTTGTCTCTTGTCAGAACTAAGTATGTAATTGCTTCGTGCTGGTGTCCATTGCTTTTTCTCGAAGCAGGATGAGGCTGTTTTTGGCTCTTCAAATCATCTCTCACGCGCAAGAAGCATGCACCTTGTTCGGTCCTAAAGTGCACCTTGTTCGGTCCTAAAGCCCGAAGGGGCTGCATTCGTATGTGTTCCGAAAACGGCACAGACTCAGCAGCATGCACATTGCTTCAACCACTAGAAGAAGTACTAGTACCAAAAGGACTCTCAACCTAAGGAGCAGGTGGCTCGCTTCTACTTTTTGATGCCGCGTGTCAAGTTTTGATACGCGGCTGTATCTGCAGCAACTAAATACATTCTGAGTCTACTATCATTTGTTTGCATAGTGCAAGTGCTTCTTCGTTAGATTCTATGCATGAGCTGCGTGCCCGTGTACAGATGAGTAGTCAGTAGATGAAATTTTCATCGCCACCGTCGCGGTGTACTCCTCTATGTGTGTCAACATTCGTTTGTTGTTACTGTAGCCCGTGTTTGCGTCCACTCCAGTGTCGTCCGAAAAATATAATTTTCGAGCGATTTTATATATCCTAATATCGGAGTGATGTTCGAAAATGTAAATGTAAATGTTGAGTTGTGTACCCCAACCAACATCTGTACACACTCGACACAAATCCTTTCTGAAAAAATAGCGGAGCATCTAGTTGTAGACCGTGGCTGATTGATGTTGTGGGGTCTTTAGTTCTCGAAAAATTCAGGTAATAATCTTGAGTTCTTGTGTTTCTGTTTTCGTTTTGTATATGAATTTTGAGAAGAAAACATCGTGTCGGTTACTTACTTTTCGTCGAGGAAAGAATCAGAAAGCGAATAAAGACATCAGCATCGGAGGTGGACGCCGAGGGTTCTTGTTCTGTCAAGAAGAGGAACTACACGAGCAGCACTACTTCTACCCTGCATCATGCCATCTTTGGATCAACATCTTGGTGGTACCACTTTGCACGACCCTCTAGTGGGAGCTGCTGCAGGGGTTGGCCTTGCAGGAGAGCAGGCTATGAATAACATGAAAGACAAAGAAATTGAGCTGAAGCAGGTTGTTGTGGACGATGCTGCTGCTGCACAAACACGAGGCAGTTCGTCCTCCAACCCGCGGCGCCCCGAGCGGTCCAGCAGTGCGGCCCGCGCTGGTGCTGAGGACGGAGAAAATAACGGGGGCAACGGAGACGGTGAGGCACCAACCCGCACGCCATCCGTCCTAAACGCTGTCGCGTCCCTGCGGTCAATGAACCGCTGGCAGATTCTGGAGCTGTGCGTGAAGCACGGGCTGCGCGCCGGGACTTTTCTGTTCCTGCCCTGGATCATCATCTTCTGGTTTGGCTTCGACCTGATCCCCGTGATTCTTGCCCTGTCGATCCTCTCGTTCGGGTATACCAACGGCGAGTACCAGCGGTACGTGCTGAAACAGCTGGAATTCGCGGTCACCGCACTGAAGGGGCAGATCACGCACTTGGCCGGGGAGAACGAGAAATTCGCGAAGTCCAACGAGGACTTCAAAAAATCAAACGCGGAGTTTGTCAAGTCCAACGCCGCTTTGCAGGAAAACAACGCGAATTACGCGAAAAACAACGAGGCCATGCGGAAACAGAACGACAAACTGGCTAGTAATGTTTTAGACTTGGAGAAAACGAAGGAAAAACTGAACGACAACGTGGTGGCTTTTCAGCAGGAGAACGAGGAGCTGGCGGCGCAGTTGTCCAAATTCACCGGGGAAGTGGACCGGTTGGGCGACACCAGCAAGCAACTGGAAAAGCAGGTGGACTTTCTGAAAAACGTGAACAAGACCATTTCCTCCAGTCTCGTAGACGCCACGACGCCGGAGTTGGTGACGGCTTTCCAGTATCCACTGCAAAAGTACCGCACTCGACGCACTAATCGCAGTCATGCATTACAAATCTCCCTCCCAAGCCAAAACAGCATGACAAATTCCATTCGTCATGCTGAGCAAATTTGTATTGCGACTACTTCTACTACTAGTGCGATGCTTTTGCAATGCATATCCAGAAGAAGATGGAGGAAGCCATGTCGGACGACGGGATCTTTGGAAAAATGATGCTCCCTATCACAGGAAAAAGCGTTAACGTTAACGGAATTTGTGACGCAGGACCGCATTAGAAATAGAAAGGGAAAGGGTAGCTAACTTTGTATTGCATAGCATGCATTCTAGGAAACATCTGTCATGCATAGCTGAAATCTCTGGAAACCGTTAACGTCAACACTTTTTTGTTTCATACTCCCGTTCGAGAAAACGCAGAAAAAGTACGTGGAGGTGCTAAAGCAGTTGACCGAGCTGACCGAGTATTCCCTGAAAATTAAGCATCCCCATCCAATTTTTCATGCAAAACATGCGAATGAGTTTTGTGTTTGTCATGCAAAAAGTGGAGGGAGATGGTTTGTTTTCAGGGAATACCGAGCGGCAGGAACACATGGCGGAGGAAGAGGAGCAGCGCCGCGAAGAGCACGAAAAACGGGACCGGAAAATGCAACTCCAAATGGAGAAACTGTTGAAGCAGCAAGAGGGGTACCAGGGCTTCGCGAAGCTGCTCGACTACGCGGAGGACGTGGCCGGTGACAAGAAGGGCGGGACGGAGTTGGACTTCTTTCTGCCGAAAAACGACGAGAAAAAGCTGGTGAAAAAGTTCAAGGACCTGATGGTGGAACACCTGAATACCCACGAGCGCGCGCGCATCTCCGGGTGCAGCAACGTCGGTTTGTTGGAGGACGCCGCGTCGCCGGCAGTGGATGGAGCTGCCGCCAACGATCTGCTGGGTTCTGCTACCGGCACAGCAACTCACGACCCCCGTGCCAGTCCGGGCGGTGGTGGAGATCAGAATCCATCTGGAGGTCTTCATGGCGCCGGGGGCAAGAAGATCCGGCGGGGCTTTTCGAAGCTGGAATCCCAGGAGTTCACGAAAGTGAAGCAGTTGACGCACGCAATGCTGACCGAGCGCATCGATCTGTGGAAGCTGGTGATTCCGGCGTGGCGGGAGTACGTGACCATTTCCAAGGCGGAGAAACGGAAATCCGTGACCAGCACCGTGAAAAGCGACTTGCTGAAAAGCAGCAACGGGCATATGTTGCTAAACAGCTCTTCCGGTGGGCCGGCCTCGAGCTACACGCTGTCGTCTTCGGCGGGAGCGGGTAGTTCTTCTGGCTCTTCTTCTTCGTCCGGCGGAACTAGTCGCGCGAGCCGCAGCAGCGGGGGAAGTTCTACCTCGCACGAGGACTCTAGCAACGCCAGCCTTACTGCATCGTCGTACAGCGGAGCTACCAGCGGGTCAGGGTCTTTATGAATTGCAAAAGCATCGTAATAGTATGAATTGCATTACAAATTTCCTCAGCACGAGAAATGGAATTTGTATTTAATGCTGATTGACCTTAGGAAAAAGATTCGTAATGCATAAACGCGATTACTACGAGTACGATACTTTTGCACAGCATAGTCTTTAACGGCGACCAACAGTAGCGCTGGTGCGACGAGCAAGGCATCCTCTTCCTCTGGGGCCGGAAGCGGGTCTTCCTGGTCGGTCGCTAGTTCTGGAACAGAATCTAGTGGTAGTGCCGTGTCACCGTCAAGAGAAAAAGATAAAGAGGACCACCAGAACAACGACAACATCAACGACGGCAGAGATAAATCTGTACTTTCCAAGACCTCTATGAGCTGCTTCTCCATGGGGCGCGAGAGCCGGGCGGCGCGCGGAAGTTCCTCGCCGGGGGCAGCCAGTGGCGGGACCACGGCGAAACCGGCCGGCCGGGCGTGGACGCGGTCGGTCGGGGATGCGGAAATTGACCTCGAGGGCCTGGAGGACGGACCGGAGACTGTAGCCATAAAGGATCGCGAAACAAAGGCAGAGAAGACATCAAAATCACGCAAGGGTACAACTAGTAGTAAAAGCAAGCGAGGAGACACTACTGAAGGCGACGCCACTCCCGGAGCTTCCAGCACGACGTCCCCCAGCAAATCGCCCAGCAAATCGCGGAAAAGCTCCGCGTCGAAGGAAAAGAAGCACAAAAAACACCACAGCAGCTCTAGTTCCTCCTCCCACCACCGGCGATCGGTATCGAACTCGCCTGAAAAGGAGAGAAAGGAGTCCTCGTCCACCCGGGACGACACTACACACCACAAGCACTCGAAGGAGAAAAAAGACCGGCATCACCACGAACACAAATCGTCGAGGAAAAAGAAGTCATCGGACCACGATGCTGAGGAGGTAGAGAAGGAACAACAACAAGCTGAAACAAAGGACAAAGAGAAGAAAGAAAATAAGCACAAGAAGTCTTCGGACGAGGGGGCAGCTGGTGCGGATGACAAGAAGGAGAAGCGGAAGAAGTCTACGGATGAGGCAGAGGTGGACAAAGAAAAAAAGAAAAAGTCCTCCTCGTCGAGGCACACGGAGAAGGACCAAAAGAAAGAATCAAAGTAGTAAAAGCAGCTCTTCTACTTCTTGTAAAGAGGTAGAGTGGGCTCTTGGACAACTACAATGAATGATCGCAATAGAAGGTTTTACTAGTTGTAGCTACTTCAACTACTTCTCTACAGCAGAAGAGTTGGGCTTCTCCTCCCAGTGCTTCAACATCAACGCAGGACCGACGTTCATGACTTTTTTCTGGTCTATTGTCACTTTAGCATACCTCATCCGGGCGGCTGAAAAAAATGCACCTCACTACGACATCAAAGAAAAAACAGGAAATCGCTTTTGCTCTTTCGATTACACATACGAAGTCGAGGGTGTCAGGAGGCGACGTATTTCGGCATTCACTAATTTTTCAACTATGTAGTTTGTGGCCGCAGTTATTTGTCTGCCAGGCCATGTTCAGTTGGCAAAAAGAATAAGAATAAGGAAGGCGGGGGTGCAAATCCAGCTCCTGATGGCAACACCAATGGCAAGAAGTTGGAACATCGAGGAGCATTCTTGTTGACTTTGTGATGAGCAGCACGCAGGTCGTCTTCAATGAATAGTACTAGACTTTGCGAGACACTGTGGTGACATACATCAAAAGGATACACTGTAGTACTGGATGCCGCTTTTTCGTCTTTTTTTGATACTTACAACAAACTGTGAAGTTGGTAGCGCGAAAACTGACCTGGTGCAGGTTCGCTCGCGCAGGCTGTTTAGCAGAACGGCCGTGACGACCACCCTGGGTTTACTCTGGAGTGCAGTGGCATTTGATGCGTTTCAATTCTCGTTGTAGTGCAATATCATTATTGCCATCTCCGAGTTGTAGATGTGCTGGTATTTTTGAGAGCAGCAGCAGGATTGGGCGTAAAGGTAAACTGGATTTGCACGACAGGAGATCAGAGGAGTTCCTTCAAACCAAATGAAGAAAAGTATCACCGCATTTCATCATGTTTCTTCGCACTTCATTTAACAAGCATTTTCAAAAAAACAACTTTGGCGAAGTAGAAGATGATGAAGCGACACTTGTATTAGAACTACAGGTGGAGGCTTTGTTGTCTTCGACAGCATTGAAAGCTCAGATCCAGATGAGTGAATGACTAAACTTGCGGCTCTTACTAGTTTCACCTCTTGACAACTAGTACGAAGACCTTTCCAAGAAAGCGAGCAAGTCCACCTCGCCAAGTTTCGCTGCAGCCCGTCTGCTCGTCGTCCTTCCCTCCCAACCAGCGTCAAACACAAACACCGTGCTCTAAGAAGAACAATATTGGTGGAGGCAAGAAAGCGAGTGACTCGCGGCTCTACTTCGGGGGCGAGGACGGAGGGCCACCTGCAAGATGAAGGTGTGCGGTCAACTCTAATTTCATTGGTGACACAGCGACAGCGCCGGTTGTTCTTTTCGTTTGCGTATCATGCTCGTTGAAGCTATAACGCAAAACGAAAACATCAGTAGACAAAATGGCTTTACCAGGTAAATCGGTAACTACAGCTGGTAGAAGGGCTGCGATCACGCAAGAACATCTGCGCAAACTCAAACGCGCTTGCACTCCCGCGGTTCGATCTGACGACAAAATGGCGGGACGAGTAGTATTATCACCAGTGAATTTACTCTTGACTCGTTGTTGTGGTCACCAAGTCATTCAAAGCCGAACCAAAAAGCACTCATTTTGTATATGCACTTCTCGGATGGAACTGGAAGTGGATGTGCATGCAACAAGAGTACAAACAAGAGCCAGAATATATTAACTAGCAATATGACACATATCATTCAATATGACACTTGGCAACGACAGCGCAGCGAAACATCAAAAAAGTAGCATTCTCATATTGTAATATTGTCATATTGTCATATTGCATATTGCTCGCGGCAGCCCCTCGCGTGAAAATTGGTCCTGTCCGAACTGCTTGCGGACTGTGCGGTCTTTAGGACCGCGCGCGCCGCTGTGCAGTTTGTGCAGATACCAACTAGGCGCCTCCTAGGTTTGTCTCCCGAACATGTTGGCAACGCCCTACAGCCTTGAGCGCACTCCTGGCGCGCTATTGCTGGCACAGGCACTGTCTTTGCAGTTAGCGTGTCGATTGCAACAACGTGTAGGCTGTTGTAGGCGCAGCATCAGCGCAGCTTGCTTTTTCGGCAGCTATTTTCGCGCCCAACCACCTGGCTAAGTAGCATTGTGCTGATATATAATTTTTTTGCTTATAAGGGTAGCTAATCAAAGCAAAACTAGGCAAAACCACACTGAATTTTGAGCAGTTTGCGTCTGTTGGTCTCCTAGGGGACTCGCGGCGACGAGTGGGCATCCGGGGCGGAGCCCTTGCGTTGCAAGGCAGCTGGCTAACGGTGGGCGGCCGGCTATCGACCGCCGGACGTTATCGCCACCGCATTAGTCGGGGAGCGAAGATGGCCTGTTACTGCATGCGACGGACGCTGCGCGTCAGGTCATCTTCCGGTCCCCGAGGCCGATGACTCCGGTCATATTGCTCAAAAATCACTGGTCATATTGACATATTGTAATATTGTCATATGTCATATTGGTAAAAGTGCCAAAATTTTGCTAGTTAATATATTCTGAAGAGCCAATTGCATAGGATAATCGCCCGCACCTTGCTTCTGTTCCTGCTCGCGATGGACAACTACGATGGTCCTACTGACACTGCACCTCCTACCAGACATTGGCGTGAGCGTGGCCTCTGGATTGATAATCCCCATGCAGTTTGCGCAGTCCGCCAGTGGCAGGCGTATGTGGAAACTGCCCGCTTCGCTCGCTGGTATAAAAGCAGAGTTGCTGTAAGACTAAGAGCACTA
>CAJINV010000020.1:311634-481907 GCA_905178155.1 Amoebophrya sp. A120 | reverse complement strand
TTTCTCGACGCAGTCGCTGCTACCATCCACATAAAAACCGATGTTGCAGGTCCCTGCCATGCAGTGGGTGTCGCCGTTGTTTGGGCAGTCTTTCCCGGTGGATGCAACTCCCTCGCTGCACAAACAAGTCTTCAGCTCGCAGGCGTCCCCATTCAGATAGTAGCCGTCGTTGCAGGTGCCAGTAGCGCATTTGGTCTGGCCGTTGCCCGGGCAGTCTACCCCAGTCGCTGCAGTACCATGGGGGCAGACGCAATTCTTTACGCAGGCACCGGAAACCAACTCGAAGCCGGTAGTTGTGCAGGCCGCGCAAAGGGCCTCATTGTGGGTGGCACATGCTGTTCCGGTCGCGCCGGTCCCTTCGTCACAAGTGCACTGGTTCTCCACGCACACACCAGCGTCCAAATGGTACCCAAAAAGGCAGGCCTCGCACTTGTTGTTTGCCAACTTGAAATTGCCGGTGCAGGACGCGCAATAGTGAGCACCATGATTCGGGCACTCTTTTTCTGTTTTGCCCACACCATTCGTGCACTCACACTGCTTCTCTTTGCACAGGTTGTCGTTACTGTCAAAGTAGTAACCGATGTCGCAGTGGCCGGCTAGACACTGGTCCGCGCCATGTGTGACGCAGTCTTTGCCGGTAGCTGCCGTTCCGCCGGTGCTGCAAGTGCAAGTTTTCACCTCGCAGGCACCGCTACTGGCATCCACGTGGAAGCCGGCGGCGTCGCTGCAAAAGCACGTGTTCGTGAAATCCAAAACCCAGTTTGAATCGGTACAGGCGGTACAGATTTCAGCGCCGTCTGCAACGCACCCAGAGCCCGTAGCGGCGTCACCGTGGGCGCAAGTGCATACGTTTGCCGCACACAGGGCACTGTTCACGGCGTTATTGAATCCGGGAAGGCATGTGCTGCATTTGCTGTTCATGAGCTTGAAGTTGTTTGTGCAGGATCCGCAAGCGTGAGCTCCGTGCGACGGGCACTGCGTCCCCGTCTTGCCCACCCCATTTTCGCAAGTACACTCTTTCTCGACGCAGTCGCTGCTACCATCCACATAAAAACCGATGTTGCAGGTCCCTGCCATGCAGTGGGTGTCGCCGTTGTTTGGGCAGTCTTTCCCGGTGGATGCAACTCCCTCACTGCACAAGCAAGTCTTCAGCTCGCAGGCGTCCCCATTCAGATAGTAGCCGTCGTTGCAGGTGCCAGTAGCGCACTTGGTCTGGCCGTTGCCCGGGCAGTCGGCCCCAGTCGCCGCAGTACCATGGGGGCAAACACAATTCTTCACGCAGGCACCGGAAACCAACTCGAAGCCGGTAGTTGTGCAGGCCGCGCAAAGCGGCTCATTATGGGTGGCACATGCTGTGCCGGTCGCGCCGGTCCCGTTATCCAACAGAAAAACTGTGAGTGTAGGTGTCCTGGAGTTCTTGTAAGAGCATCACAAATACAAATTTCTTTTGCGTGACAGAGAAATTTTTTCATGCACGGACACGGTGAGTACGTGATATTAATCCGTATAAGAGCAGGACGCTATTCTGGCTGGCCAGCATCACAAGTGTAACTCTCCGACGTTGCATGCTTTGCATTTAGTACAGACCTACACTTGCATAGTCTTTTTTCTTCCATAACCGTCGGCACAAGTGCACTGGTTCTCGACGCAGTCGTTCCGGTCATTGACCGAGTCGTACTCCAGGTGGTAGCCAGCGACGCAGGCGTCACAATCTGCCGTGTCGTGATCCGAGCACTCGGTCAGGGTTGTCCCCGCCCCATTTACGCAGGTGCAGACGTTGGGCGTGCAGATATCGCCGTTTGCGTGGTAACCAGTTTCGCAGGACGCGCAGCCCGGTGCGCCGTGGGCCAGACACGCGACGCCCTGCGACGCCATCCCGTGTTCGCACGAGCACACCTTGTCCGCGCAGGATCCGGAGGCGCTATCGAGGTAGTAGCCCAGGGCGTCGCTACAAACGCAATCCCTCGTCGCCGGGTCGACTGCGCGCTGGCTATCCGTACAACTGTCGCAGTCAACAGCCCCGTCAACGACGCAAGCCGTCCCCGTCTTGCCAACGCCCCCGCCCGGGCACGTGCACTGGTTTGCGGCGCAGGAGGCGTCGGGCTGCAGGGTGTAGCCCAGAACGCAGCCCGCGCAGACCGCGGTGTCGTGGGTCGGGCAGTCGGCCAACGTCGCGCCCACCCCGTTCGCGCAGGTGCAAATGTTCGCCACGCACGTATCTCCGTTAAAATGGTAACCAGCGTCGCAGGCGGAGCAGCCGTTCGTGTCGTGGACCGCGCAACTCGTTCCGGTGGCACGTATCACCTGCAAACATTATGACCTAGGAGGTCTGGAATCAAGTTCATCTGTTGTGCGACCTATCCAAGTTTGTGAATCTGGATCATACAAGATACTTAAGCAACACGACGTCCCGACGATGAACCGCCGTACACTGAAGATTGTTGCGTAGCGCTCATGAAAAATCATCGCGTTGTTATTTTCGCATGTATTTGAGGCTCGTGGGTCGCCGTGGTGCCATGCAAGACAAATTATCTTGGAAGCTACAGATAGCGGTCAGGCATGACCATGAGCAGGAGGAGCCTAGCCCTGTATAAGTAAGTAATCAAATGCACGAGAGATGATCCAGGCCCAGACCCGCCATGTTTGCCATTGATAGTACCGTGCGAAACGCCGTTGTGGCACGTGCACACATTTTCTTTGCACTCGGTGCCATCCAAGTGATATCCGAAATTGCACGGTGCGATGCAGTGGTCGTCTCCGTCGTTCGGACAAGTGGTCCCCGTTGCGGGAGTCCCCGTCGGGCAATTGCACGTTTTCAAAGAGCACACGTCGCCACTCAAGTCATAGCCCGCGCTGCAGCTTTCGCATTTTGCGTCGCCGTGGGAAGCGCAGTCGCTGCCCGTCTTGCCCACACCGCTTTCACAGGTGCAGACGTTCAGCAAACAGGTGTCTCCCTTCGAACCGCCCAGGTGGTAACCGTCGTCGCAGGTTATCAAATGCAAAAATGTCTGGGTCTGGAAGATTGGATGACTTGTCATGCGGGTTTTCCATGACGCGTGAGGTCTGTCATACATGACCCAGCATGACAGATTCTCTCCGACCTCTATCATGCCTCGTCTGCATGAGAAACTCCTTCCCAGCTTGGTCAAAAGTGGACAGCTTTTGCTAATCAGTAATCACGCAACACAGACTCAGACTTTTCCACTATGCAGAAAGCATGACAAGTTGCATTCTTCCAGATCCAGACCCAGACATTTTTACATTTGATACAGGTGCCCGAGCAGCTGTTCGTGTCATGCACTGCGCAGAGTGTTCCCGTGGTGCCACCACCAGCACCGCCACCATTTTCGCAATTGCATACGTTCTGTTTACACTCCCCGACACCCGAGCCGTCGACCTCCAAGTGAAAGCCAAAAACGCAGGCTGCGCAGTCCGCCTGCTCGTGGCCAGCGCACGCAGTCAGCGTCGCCCCCACGCCGTTGGTGCAGGTACAGATGTCCGGCGCGCAACTGTTCCCGTTTGCGTGGTACCCGGAATCGCAGGAACTACAAATGTTGGCACTGTTGCTTGTGCACGCTGCTCCCGTCGCTGCGGATCCGAAATCACAGCTGCAGCTGTTGTCTTCGCAGGCGGTGCCGGCGTCATTCAAGTGCTGTCCAGTTGGGCACACTAGTTCGCACTTGCCACTCGCTAAGCCGTAGCCGCTACTGCAGGACGCGCAGTCGTGTGCGCCGTGCATCGGGCAATCAGTCCCCGCCTTCGCAACCCCGTTCAGGCAGGAGCAAACATTATCGACGCACGTGTTGGGACTACTACTAGTATCCAAGTGTTTGCCAGCGTCGCAGATCAGCAGCTTGCACTCACCGCCGTCTAACTTGAAACCCACATTGCAACTCGCACACAAAGTGGACCCGTGCACCGTGCAGGTGCTCCCTACAGTCCCGTGGTCGCAAACGCACACAGGGGTAGCTGCTTGACAGGCACCATTCGAATCCAACTCGTACCTGCTGTCGCACGTCTTGCACTTTGCGGTGTCGTGGGTCGTGCACTCGGTCAGCGTTGCCCCGACGCCGTTCGTGCACGTGCAAATGTTCGCCACGCACGTATCTCCGTTTAAATGGTAACCAGCGTCGCAGGCGGAGCAGCCGTTCGTGTCGTGGACCGCGCAACTCGTTCCGGTGGCACGTATCACCTGCAAACATTGTGACCTAGGAGGTCTGGAATAAAGTTCATCTGTTGTGCGACCTATCCAAGTTTGTGAATCTGGATCATACAAGATACTTAAGCAACACGACGTCCCGACGATGAACCGCCGTACACTGAAGATTGTTGCGTATCGCTCAGGAATCATCGCGTTGTTATTTTCGCATGACAAACACTTGTATATTGAGGCTCATGGGGCGCCGTGGTGCCATGCAAGACAAATTATCTTGGAAGCTACAGATAGCGGTCAGGCATGACCATGAGCAGGAGCCTAGCCCTGTATAAGTAATCAAATGCACGAGCAAAGATCCAGGCCCAGACCCGCCATGTTTGCCATTGATAGTACCGTGCGAAACGCCGTTGTGGCACGTGCACACATTTTCTTTGCACTCGGTGCCATCCAAGTGATGTCCGAAATTGCACGGTGCGATGCAGTGGTCGTCTCCGTCGTTCGGACAAGTGGTCCCCGTTGCGGGAGTCCCCGTCGGGCAATTGCACGTTTTCAAAGCGCACACGTCGCCACTCAAGTCATAGCCCGCGCTGCAGCTTTCGCATTTTGCGTCGCCGTGGGAAGCGCAGTCGCTGCCCGTCTTGCCCACACCGCTTTCACAGGTGCAGACGTTCAGCAAACAGGTGTCTCCCTTCGAACCGCCCAGGTGGTAACCGTCGTCGCAGGTTATCAAATGCAAAAATGTCTGGGTCTGGAAGATTGGATGACTTGTCATGCGGGTTTTCCATGACGCGTGAGGTCTGTCATACATGACCCAGCATGACAGATTCTCTCCGACCTCTATCATGCCTCGTCTGCATGAGAAACTCCTTCCCAGCTTGGTCAAAAGTGGACAGCTTTTGCTAATCAGTAATCACGCAACACAGACTCAGACTTTTCCACTATGCAGAAAGCATGACAAGTTGCATTCTTCCAGATCCAGACCCAGACATTTTTACATTTGATACAGGTGCCCGAGCAGCTGTTCGTGTCATGCACTGCGCAGAGTGTTCCCGTGGTGCCACCACCAGCACCGCCACCATTTTCGCAATTGCATACGTTCTGTTTACACTCCCCGACACCCGAGCCGTCGACCTCCAAGTGAAAGCCAAAAACGCAGGCTGCGCAGTCCGCCTGCTCGTGGCCAGCGCACGCAGTCAGCGTCGCCCCCACGCCGTTGGTGCAGGTACAGATGTCCGGCGCGCAACTGTTCCCGTTTGCGTGGTACCCGGAATCGCAGGAACTACAAATGTTGGCACTGTTGCTTGTGCACGCTGCTCCCGTCGCTGCGGATCCGAAATCACAGCTGCAGCTGTTGTCTTCGCAGGCGGTGCCGGCGTCATTCAAGTGCTGTCCAGTTGGGCACACTAGTTCGCACTTGCCACTCGCTAAGCCGTAGCCGCTACTGCAGGACGCGCAGTCGTGTGCGCCGTGCATCGGGCAATCAGTCCCCGCCTTCGCAACCCCGTTCAGGCAGGAGCAAACATTATCGACGCACGTGTTGGGACTACTACTAGTATCCAAGTGTTTGCCAGCGTCGCAGATCAGCAGCTTGCACTCACCGCCGTCTAACTTGAAACCCACATTGCAACTCGCACTCGCACTGGACCCGTGCCACACCAAAATTACGACTTGAGCAATTCTTGAAAGTGTCCGGTGCATTTTGAGGTTTATCGTTTGCGAGTAACTGTCTACTTGTCTCCTGTGTGAAGGAGCCAGCGGAATGTTACGACTACTGCTATTAACTTGCTTCGTTTCGACTGAAGCTCGACCCAGCTACTACAAAAGCTCGCCTGCACAGCTCGCTGTTAGAGATTTACAGAGATGTTCCAACATGTTTGAAAATTGTCCTTCTATGCATTGCAAATATGCCTGGGTCGGGGCAACACCAAATTTGTATTCTTTCTGCTTCTGCGTTGCAAAAACACGGCCAAAATAAGCCACGAAATCGCGAAGGGCGAAAGCAAAGAAAATCAAACCAGAATCATGACAAACAGGCGCATTCAAATTTATCTTCCCGACCCAGGCATATTTTTCATACTTGCGTTTTTTTATCTTTGAGCTGTTCGCACAGAACCTTACATTACAGAAGATCAAGATCCTCATGATGTTGAAACGATGATCCGACTGGAATACTTTCGTGCTGATTTTTTGCCATGAATAGAAACTATGTATTAATTAGGGAAGTAGTCATGCTCGAGTTCTTTGGATGCTTAAACCCATCATCGAGAAGGATGACGAAAGGAAAAGCCACTGTGGCACACATGGCCATCAAATCCAAGGCAAACAAGAAGCAATAAACGATCCTTGTTTATAATGAATATCAGTGTCGTAAGTCGTGCACGAATACGCCAGAGCTCAACTCGGTAAAAAATGAAAAACCAAGTCGTAGTGAGGAAAAACAAAAATAGAGGTGGAGTGTGTGCAATGTTTAAAGATTACGAGGATACAGAGAGAGAGAGAGAGAGACGCGACATGGATCGCGCAGAGAGATGTGGAGCAGCCGTCAAGCCATATTGAAATTCGGGCTTCTACTAGTACGGCTTCCCTGGGTAGTTCATGAGTGCTTCTCGTGGGATGGAGTCCGCATGATTAGCCGGCTAAATAAAAAAAACGAGGCGGCATAGGATCAGCAAGGGGAATGCAGGGGTCCTGTTTGTTCCATATCCAAAAAAGTTTTGCAAATTTTTGGGATTGGAGTTAGTAGATATTTACGGTAGTACCGACGAGTAGAGTTGAGTAGACCAGCGAAAGTGTGAAAATTCCTGCACGAAAGCTACCGATTATACCACAGTAGTGGTTCATCTTGGAAAACCGACTTCAAGTTGCTGTCGCTCTGTCTGCTGCTTCATATTTTCAGTACGGTACACATCAAAGGGTTGTAACAACATCGATGTCTATCTCATACATAGCTCGTCCACATCATGGCATACAAAAACCGAGCGCTATTTATTTTCGAGCCGAAAAACCGACATTTTGAGTTTCCGAGCACGAGTAATGCAATGAACGGGCTCCTTCTGCTAGAAAGAACCAAGAGGCAACCCTAAGGACGAGGACCGAAGATTTTCACCTCTACTTTATAAGAATGATTTCGTTCTCGCTATTGTCGACAAAACATGAGCAAGCAACAAGACGTTGATTGCTCATATTTTTGTTTTCAGACGCAAAAAGTCTTTATTTCTTAGTCGCCCGACACTTCTCGCGAGAGAGGGAGGCTGACCTCGTCCGGCGGTGCTGACCTCGTCCGGCGGTGCTGACCTCGTCCGGCAATCCCACAGAGTGCGGAAATTCGTCTATAGGCACCCTTGCTTTCGTCCCAACATCGCCGGCAAAGGCTTGATTCCGTTCGCGCCGCGGCCCCGATGAAAAGCAAGTACTTTGCTCCCATCCCGCTTGCGTGCCGCCAAAAAAAAACACCCAAAACGAAGGCGCCGCGTTCGCGTGTTTGTTCACCAGCGGCCCATAGATTCTGATATCTGTAGATGAACTTGTTGAGCTGCTGCCCCCAGCTGGATGATCTAGTAGTTAAAGAAGATCTACTTCCGGCGCTCCCCCACGTTCTTCGCCACAGTTTGTCTGGAGCTTTCCTCGATTCCCTTTTTTTTCTCGAGGATCGCCCGACGGTTTACAGTGCCGATGTTCTCGTCAGTAGGTGGTCAGGAACGTCACCAGGATCTTCTGCGCCCGGTCAACAACCCGTTTTGAACAACAGTTTGAACTTGATGCTAGATAAGTATCCGTCCCTGCTTCGGAAGTTGTGCGATCCAGCCCGCATCCAACACAAAATAAACAAAAAGGAAAAGTAGACCCATACCAGAAAAAATGAAGTTTGCGTTGTAGTTCTGAGTAAGGTCTTCTTGGGTCTAGCTGCATGCTAGCATGACAAACTTTTTTGGTACTATCTCCCCCACCGAGAGCGTAGCCGATTCGTCCGGACAACATCCCGATGGCGGGGGGTACGAGGAGCAAGACCACCGAGTCGAGCGCCGAGGAGAGCAGGTTGAGCGCGAAGATCGATGTTTCTTTGCGTGCCAGATTTAATTTTAGATCATCTCCAAGGGCGCTGGGGAACTACAGCACGTCGTCGTGGACGAGGTCCACCGGTTGCAGCAGCATGTATGATGCCGATCAGGTGCTGCCAATATGAATATGGATGATGCCAATATGATCATCCTGTCTCCCTCTCCGCCGCTCCTGCGTGCCATTTCTAGTATCCGTTCTTCGAGGATGGTAATCCGACGAGAAGGATGCCCTGCGCGGTTTTTACGTCGTGTCGCCGGCTACCACAACTCGGAAACGAATCATAGCCGGTCTGTGGATCAGGATCACGGTCACCTAGATGTGGAACTGCTTAATCTGTTCTTTTTGATATGCACTCTTACAAATTCAGCTTTCTTTTTGGTCGCGACTCGCGAGAAGCGTCAAAACAAAGTGCATGACAAAAAACGTCGGAAATCTAGAGAGAAGGAAATTCTGAAGGAGATCGGAAACCCGTCTTGCCATGCGGGGGTCGCCCTTTATTGCACGTGTGCGATTGATTCGCCTGAGGTCCTTGCTATTTTTCCTAGCGTTCGGGAAAGAAGGACACCAGCTACGACATTGTCCCGGCCTCCGCCCTCGGATGATCGAGCCGATCTTTAACCGTGTGGTCTGGTTCCTCTTCCCACATGGCCAGTGCGGAGCTTCTATCACCATGCTGTGAGTGATGGGAAAATCCGGATGGAAATGAAAATTATGGAAAAGTAAAAGTATAAACTAAACTGCATTAGAATTTATTATGGTTCTGCATAGAATCGATACTTACCCGACAACACGCTCGTGCCACTACCTTCTAAGCGGTATGCAAGCGAAAAATTTCCCAGGCACGATTTTCACCTAGCGGTATTCTTAAACAAGAAACCTGTCGCGGCTCCGGATAACGCGATCGCTGGTTGTGTTTCCCGAAAGTAGTATAGTACCTACTACCACAGCCGCACAAATTTGATGACGCGCGGCTGAGAGAACTGAACTGGAATTACAGCGTTGCAACACACTATTAGTTTGAATCTCCTGCGTCCGGTCGTACAACCGATTTGTCGACCAGCGGCGCTTTCCTACTTCTGTTCTTTCTGCCGACTCGATAGAAGATACTAGCCGTCATTCTGAGCAGGACCCTGCCTGCGATGCACAAGCACAACTTCATCAATCTAGTGCTTAATCATGTGTACGAAGTTTGTTCGGAAAGAGCAACGCGCAGTTGCGTAGTGATACCACAGATTTCAGTCAACTTCCAGGGCTCAGGTTCCTCTGAAGAAGCACGGAGATGCGTGTCGAGGCCACAAACAACACTACGATCCTATGGGAGGTCACCGTTTTGTTTGTGTTACATACACCACTTTTTCAATAGTTGTATCGAAAATTACTTATGCAATAGTTTTAGTTTGTAGAAGAAACAACAACAAGAAAAACATTCAAACGAAGATCCTTGATGTGGTGCAACCCTTTTAGCACAAATAGATCGTCGTCGGTAAAGGATTCAAAAGCAGCTAGCAGTCCTCTTGACATCAATCACAGCAGCAAATGTCTTCGTCACAGTAAAGTCATCGTCCTTCACAGCAAGTTGGGTGTCCACAGAACAAACATTCAAAAGCGACACACCATTCTATCTTCAGCAAAGTACTTGTGAGCAACAACTTGAGCTGCCTCAACACGATCAAGCCACAGATCTACGCCCTCAACCGTCCAAGGCCAAGCGGTGGAAGACAGCTTTTGAAAAATAAACACCAGCACACCACAAACCATATGCCTTCTGCATGTTGTGCTCCTAATATTTTCTCTACAGGGGAGCGGGTCGAGCCGGTCTTCAGATCTTGATCTTTTTCTTTCTGAAAAATATTGAGAACCAAGATCATAATATACTTTCGGTGGAAAATCGAATGGATCCAGCGTCAGTGATCTTCTGGTTCTGCAACGAAAATAACCCAGAACTAAGTCAGTAGATCTCGTCGTGCAGTACTTCTAGTTGAGCCGCCCACGGCCCCTACTCAGCAGAATATTTAGGTGAATAGCTGCAGCTGACTGAAAGAGAACCGTCACTACACCAGCAACTCAAGATGAACTATGGTGAAATTAGAAACCATGTTCTACTTGGCGGATCTTCACATCAAGATCAAATTGCAGTCCATCCTGAAAGGTGCATCCTACTTTCTGTCGTTCCCCCGTCAGAACATGTACTGGGGTGTATCAAGTAGCCAGATCCGTGGCGTCGAGAAGTCCTGCTTAGTCTATCTCAACCTACGCAGCTGGAAAATGCTCTTTGTCGCCTGTTTTTTCGTCACAACATCCGTTCTTTCGGAGTAGAGTGGGTTTGAATGCGGGAGGTTGATGATGTATAAGTAACCAACTTTACTTTCTTATTCCCGTGCCAAGAATCTGCTCTCGTTCTATTTATTTTGTTTCTTTTTTATTCTTATGCATTGCAAAACTAACGCACTCGTATAAATGCATTACAAATTTCGATTTCCTCAGCATGAGAAATAAAATTTGTAATACTAATGCAAGACTTGCATTTGTACGAGTACGATACTTTTGCGCGGCATAATTCTAGCTGTCTCTTCTCCGCAAGTTCGTCGGGGTCGTAATTTTCTTATGAAATGCAGATATGTCTGGGCCTGGAAGCTTGTGATGCTAAAACGTGGATGATGGAGACAGTTTCGAATGCAACTTAGCATGACAACTTTCCAGAAGGCTTTCTCATAGGCAACCCGCATGAGAAACTGCGTGCTTGCATGTACAAAAGAGGCTGCAACTTTTGTTGGTTATGCAATACAGATTTCTTAGGTATGCAAAGCTAGCACTACAAGCTCCAACCTTCCAGCCCAAGACATTTTTGCACTTGATATTTCTACTTCTGCGTCAATATCCTCATCCGCATTGTCCACCTGTGCCATCTCGAGGTCCTTTTCGCTGACAATACTGTAGTTGGAGCCCTGCGTCATAGAGTCCCATGCAGAGAGGTAGTGTGCAATGCAGAAGTAGCTGCACAGGACCGCCAACTCGAGTGACGCACACCGCACGGACGCCTCCAATTCCGCTGCAACGATGCCACCCGAGGCCTCGGTCACATATCGAACGTGCAAATATTTTTATCGTCGACCTGGGTCCTCGGGAAACGATTGTTGTAATGCTAGTCAATGAAAGTAAGTAAGATGATTGGCGAGCTAAAGTACGCCCCCGCCAAACATGACAATTTTCTTGACCTGGAATGGATCGCGTATTTCGCGTGCCACGGCAGCGGCACACGGCGTTTTTGCATAACAGGCAAGATGATCTACTCGTGCCGCTCATGCATCACAGAGACAGAACTCGGAGTCATGTGTCAGTGTCAGACAAGAAAGATAAACCTCGCAAACACAACTACCCAACCAAACAACCACCCAACGGCAACGTATCAAATCTTGCAATCCTCCAGACCCAGGCAACATAAATAAAGACTTGCAGTCCATATCACCAGCGTCGCGGCCACGTACTGCAGAATCATCTGCAGCAATACGACGCAACTAAACAGCGTCAGCAGCAGCCTGCGCACGGGCCAAAAGATTTTGGTCGTAAAGTCGTTTACTATCACCCCCTCCTTGCGCTCGACAAAAACCATTACCTAGAAGTTGTATCAGGAGAATTTCGGCATCACAAAAATTTTCAAGGGTTCAGCACCACAAAGACATCATCCCATGATCCCAGCACTTTTACCCTGTTTAGGTGCATATTACGAACAGTCCGCCTAATCTACTTTCTTGTACTTACCGGGTAAATCACGATCAGTAGTATCGCCAGCACGACCCAGTCCGTTTTCTCGAGTCCCAAGAACAGCGTCCCGTCCGCTGTGTATGAATTGCAAAACTATCCTACTCGTACTAATTGCAGGCATGCAACACAAATCTCTTTGCTGAGGTGGATCCCCATGACAAATTCCATTGCTGATGCTACGGAAATTTGTCATGCGACTTCTACTAGTTGTACGATACTTTTGCAATGGATACTGTGCCGCCGCCCGCAATCTGCGCCGGATCGGTTGCGGCCACGAAAAAAGACGCCGGCGGGCGGTATGCAAGAAAAAAACTGTGTAAGTGTAACTCTGTGATGCAGAAAATGCAACAGAGGCACACCTGTCATGCCAGACAGCCATGAAGTCCTCTATTCGTGTGTGTTTTCCCTTACGAGCCACGCATGACAGGTTTTCTCTGTCATGTAGAGCATATTTGTGATGCTGTCAGCCAAAGAAAGTTACACTAACACAGTTTTTTTCTTGGATAGTCTGTTCTCGACCTTCATGATCCCCAGAAACATGAACATCATACTCACGAACAGTCCCACGTTCGCAATCGTAAGGAGCAGCCACCTGGTTTTTCCAACAAGCTCACTGACAGTGACAACCCGCTCGTCGTGTGGGTATAGCTTGTAGCCGACGTACAGATCAAGAAATTATAGCGCGTACTTAAATTGCTGATGTTCCTGACCAGTGTAAAAATCCCCGTATGGCTATGGCGCAGGGTTGCTCACATTTTTACTAAGTATTTCAACATGTCATTTCCGGCAGTAAATTTGCATTGCACGAGTGCTCGGGGCAACAATTAGGTGTGCGGTGTGCTGCAGCAGCTCCTGGCCCTCGCGGATCATGATACGCTACTCGGTTTAATATGTAAATTTTCGAGGTTCGTAGCCTTCTTAAAAAACTTTATTCCAATTCCGATTATACTCTTGCAGCGTGGTTGTTGCCCTCCCGCCGGCCACCATGATTGCGTCTCCTTTGGCTATGGAGAGAAAAAAGTTTGTCACAGTCACTAAGTTACACGTTTTGCATTACAAATTTTGTTAGCATCACAACTTCTCCTTGTATTGCAGAAACACTAGGGAAATCCCTTATGAAGTGTGGCTGTGATCATGCATTTTTACGCATGACAGACAATTTTGTATTGTAAAAATGCCCATGAGTGATCGTGACGAACTTTTTTCTTTTGATATTGGCAGAGGACTCCGTAATGCTGTTGTACGCCGTCAGGTGGTATGCATTGCAAATATGTCTGGGTCTGGAAGGTGCAACGTTTGTCATGCAGCCTTCGCATGACCCTGAAGGTCTGGAATGTGGGCTCTAGCATCACAAGTTTTGAGAAGGCTCCTCAATGCTAAATCCGCATGAGAAATGCCGCCTCCTGGTAACCAAAAGTAGAGACTTTTGTTGGTCACGCAATACAGATTCATGCGTCGATCAGACTTAGCATGACAAACCCGGACTCTTCCAGACCCAGACGTATTTGCAATGCATAGGTGGTGCTGCGACGCGAGGAACTCGTACAGGGTCATGCTGGCGCAAATTTGCAGCGCCGCCAAGATTATCAAATGCAAAAATGTCGGGGTCTGGAAAGTTGGAACTTGTGATGCTAACTTTGGAGTCTAAAAAAATCTGTATTGCATGACCAGCAAGAGAAGCCACATTTGTGCTACGCGAGGAGGGCATTTGTCATGCAAAAATGGCATCAGGAAGCCTTCCAAAAATCTGTGATGCTGGGCCATGCATTACAAGCATCATGGGTCATGCCAGACAAGCATGACAAGCCTTGCATTCTTCCAGACCCAGACATATTTGCACTTGATAAAGATGCTGTAGGGGGTGCCCCCGCTGCCCTCGATGCCCGTGGCGTTCCAGGAGGAATAATACAACGAGGAGCCTCCGAGTAGCATATGCATTGCAAATATGTTATCTGGGTCTAAATTTGTAATGGAAGATGTGAAGGACACCAAGATCTGTGATGCACGCAGCTGAAACTCAGTAGTTTGTCATGCGTCTAATACGGATCATGAATCCGCTACAGACCTGAAAAACTTCTGATGCTCTTAAGCCGTAGAAGCGGCTACTCTGCGATGCGAGTATCAGCAACACAAGTTTCCAGACGACATATTTGCAATGCATACAGCCGCAGCGCGGACAAAGCCACCGCAGTGAGGAGACAATATTTCACTCCCTTCCCTTCCTTCACGCTACTTATCAAATGTAAAAGTGTCTGGGTCTGGAAGATTCTAAGCTTGTAATGCTGTCGCTGGATTCTAAAAAAATTTGTATTGCATGACCAGCAGGGGGACTCCAGTTTGTGCTACGCGGAGAGGGCATGGGCATTTCTCATGCGGTAGAGGCAACATAAAGTCCTCTAAAAATATGTGATGCTATGGCATGCATCACAGACATCATGGATCATTCAAAACACGCATGACAAACCTGGCAATCTTCCAGACCCAGACATTTTTGCATTTGATACTACTGGACAGGAAGCAAACCTGGCACCCGTACAGAGCGGCGAAAGCGAGCGCGAGGAGACCTTGTTGATAATGCATTGATTACTTTTACGGCAGCTGCGTCAACAAAGAGCGCGGGCGGCCGTCGCGGGTACGGTACCTACAACTCCATGCACAAAAATTGAAAATGAAAAAAAAACATAAGTACCCCAGTAAAATGCGATATTCTTGCAAATTAGCTCCTCTGGTCGGACGAAGCCGTAGCTCTGACGCACCTTTACCTCCCCGGACACCTTGAGCCCAGCGAGAGGAGAATCTCCGCAGTTCGCAATCCATAGAAAGTAGTTGCCGCCCACTGGATTGAAAGTGATCGGCGCGGGCTCCTTCAACGAGGCAGAATAGATGGTGCTCGTGCCAGCATCTGCGCGATTTGATTCGACTTGTGATCGCTTGATGATTTAGGGTAAAAAGATTCGTCGATTTTCATCTTCCAACCAGCATTCTTACCCGTTTTTTTTATAGCAATGTGTAGATTAGAAGCCAGTGGTGGCCTAGATACGAGGTAAAAAC
The DNA here is from genome assembly GCA_905178155.1 of Amoebophrya sp. A120. Classification (NCBI taxonomy): domain Eukaryota; class Dinophyceae; order Syndiniales; family Amoebophryaceae; genus Amoebophrya; species Amoebophrya sp. A120. The sequence continues at coordinate 466,879 of CAJINV010000020.1, read as the reverse complement.
GTAAAGCAAGTAGCAAGATGTTGAATATGGATGTGTTTTCTCGGTTGTAAATCACCAAAGTTTATTACGCTTGGCGCTGGACAGGGAAAAAGTGCCCGCTCCCTTTTCGCAGCCGTCCGAATCCGCACAGCAAAATTTGTTTTTGTCATCCATTTTGGTAAAGACGTAGTCCGGCGCGAATCCAATTTGCACGTTTGGCAATTTCGCGGTGATCGTGTCCAGTGCGGCCGCATTGTCGACCGAGGTCTTGGCGTTGAAAACGATTTGCGGGCGCTCCTTGTCCGTCACATGCAGGTTCGAGATCGAGACCTTATCGCAAGAAAAAAGTGTTACAGTTACACATTGTGTTGCAAGACCGGCAACACAGACAACCTCTCTCATGCAGGAAATGCTTGGGGGCCTCGTTTCCTTCCTGTTTTCCCTTATGATCTTCGCATTACAAGTTTTCTCTGCTATACAGAGAAAATTTGTGATGCAGAAACTCCAACAAATGTGTAACTGTAACACTTTTTTCTCATGATAGACCTGGCCGAGGATCCAGTAGCTGGACGCGAGGGGCACGGGGTCCTTCTGGAATTCGTAGACAAAAGCACGCACGAGCAACGTTGGGTGAAGAAAACCGAGCAAACCAAGAAAGAACCCTGAGGGACGACACGGCCTACGAAGACTCGCTACCGCTACAGTCGGGCGGGTCATCTTTTTTTCTGTAAAGATTGATGAACTCAATATTTCACAAGAACATCAAAGTCAAACACATATCTTACGAACACGACCGGCCGATGAGAGGGCTGTAGTTGCAAAACTTTGACGGTCGAATAGAATACCAATACTTAAATATCAATATTTCTCGTCACAGTCCTGCAAAAATTGAGCCGTGCCCCATGGTCGTTCTTGGCAGCTCATCCTACTATGCAAGTGGAATAAAAAATTGTCCAAATCAAACTTCTTCTTTAGAATGTGAATTTACAGCTACAGGCGTAATCCATCCCAAGCAAGCTGCGTGCTGAGGCATGCATCAAGAAAGACACCTGGCAGGAGCAGTAACAAAGGAAATGCGCGAAAAACCCAGAAGAAGGATGATCACAAATGACCGTTCACACAAGTACAAGACTACAGACAAAGTATCAGCGAACCACAGACAAGAACGATTCTTCACACGATGGCAAAAAGTGAGCACAACACTTATGGAAGAATTTTCATTTTGACAATGAAGTGATCCTACCAGCAGAGAGCAAAACTATCAGGGTGGAATCTTCTCAGTCACGTTGAAAACTTTTACAACTACATGTTGAAGTCGCGGGCTTTTGCGGTTCTTTATTTCCCTCGATCATCATGCGAGGGCCGTATCTGCTGGATCCTCCTCCCTACTACACCTTTTACTTTTTCCATTGATTCAGCAAGTCCATGCTTTGAAAGGAGGCGACAACTTGTGCTGTTTCCCCAAGAACTTCAACTCGATAATTCCTGGTGCTTTGCTCATACTAGCAACTTCTTACTCACCACCGAAAAGCAGTGTACTATTTTCCTCACCCACTGCCGCTCTCGTGAAAGGGTTCATATCGGACGCAGTAACTCCCCTTGTCCCCGAACAGGATCCGCTTCACCTTCGAGGCTTTGTAGTCCTGAAACTGCTCCAGCAGGTGCTCGCGGACGCCGCCCCACCAGCACTCGGCGTCCACAAACTCGATGAACCACTCGTTTCTGGGTCCGAGCGAAACGTGCTTCACGGTCCGCTGCCCCCGGACGAGGGACGCGGGCCCGGCGGGACCCTGCGCAAACATTTTTTCCTTGAACTGCTTCGGGAGGTCCGACCCCCCGACCTCCCAGGTCCCGTCCTCGAACACCGCCACAAAGGTCTCCCAGCTGGCCCCGAAGGCGACGCACTTCAGGTTGGTCTTGTAGTGCCCCGCCGCCGCTTCCTTGACTAATTTCTGCAGCTGATCGGGGCCGTGGCAAAACAGCTCCCCGTCGGAAAACTCCAGGTAGCACCGGTCGTGCGACCCCGTGGAAATGTAGATCAAATGCTTTTGTTGCTCCTCCTGCTTCTTGCTGTTGTTGTTATTTTCCACTAGATCCACCGCGACGCCACCACTTTCAACTGCACCCTCGGCATTGTTATTGGTTCTACTGCGCGTGGTCACGATCTTGTTCTGAGGATGCCCAGCAACTTGGTCCGGCTTCTTTAACTGGACCGGCTTTGCGTTATTCGAGAGCTGGTTCATCGCCGATTCCTTTTTGTTCAGTAATTGCACGCCGCCGGGCTTGGATGGCTTCACTAAAGAATTTTTGTTATTCTCGGACAAAATATGACATTGCAAAACTCCCCGTCGTTCTCATTTCTCATGCGAAATCCACAATTCCAGTCGCTGCCTTGTGGCACTGTTGGCATGACAAATTCATCCGGAAGCCCAAACAGCACTATATTTTTAGGCACATAGATTCGTCACGCATAGACTCCACGCGCGCTGGTGTTTGTATTGCAGTTCATGCCATAGTACAAATGAGGGGGAGGGGGAATAGTTGTGCACTCTCATACAAGACCACCGCGACCTTCTGTCCCTTGGCCGCGGGAGTGGTCGCATTGGACGCGTAGGGCGCGAGTTTCTTCTTCAGCATTTCTGACAAACCGCTCGTGAAGTTCAATTTTGACCCGTTTTCGTACACGAAGACCGCCCCCGTGTTCTGCATGGCGACGTGCGTGCAGTCCTGACGGAAAAATTTCGTGTTCACGTCCTCCATTTCGTTCACGCGGTCGAACACCGCCAGCGTCCCCCGGGCCTTGCGGTCCTGGTGCCGCTTCCTCTCGTACAATTTCTGCTTGTACTCCGCCACCCGCTTCAGTTCCCGCTGAAACATCTCTTCCCGCTTTTTTTCGAAGTCCGCGACCTTCTTCTGCAAAAACTGCTCGTCCGAATCGAGTTTTTTCAACTGTTTCTTCAGTTGCTCCTGCTTTTTAATAACCTCCGCCAGATCGTCCCGCGCCTTCCGCTCCTCCTCCGTCACCGGCGGAAGCCGGGTATTGTGAGGAAAAATCACCCCTCCCCATATTGAAAAGGCATCTTTTTGAAAATCTGTGCTGCAGACTTGTGGCCACAGATCCGATTTGTCTTGCAAGAAGGCAAATACAGAGAGTCCGCCGCATTGTACAGGCGATTTGTAATGCTGTGAGGCCTACAGAGCAGACTTCTGTCATGCTGGGCGCCTAGGTCAAAGCCTATCGAGTCATACTTGGCATCCGCCTGCGGTCCTCCACCGCAAGACAGATCTAATTTGTGTACGGAAATCCAGCATGAAAACTTCGTTGTGATATGGGGAGGGGACTTTTTTCACTTTGATACCGGGCCACGAGCGCGTCGTCCACGTTTTCCTGGTGATGTCCACCCGCGCTGGTTTATCAAAAGGAAAAATCCCCCCTCCCCATATCAAAACGAAGTTTCTGATGCAGGATTTGCGTACACAAATAAGATTTGTCTTGCTGGAGAGGAATGCAGCCCCATGCTAAGCCTAAGTAGAGAGGCTCTGACCTAGGCGTGTAGCATGAGAAACGTCCGTGCTGTAGGCCCATCAGCATCACAAACCGCCTGCACAATGCTGCGGAGCTTGTGGAGTTGCCTTCTTGCAAGACAGACGTGATTTGAGGTCGCAAATCAGCAACACAAATTTCCGGAAACATACCTTTTCGATATGGGGAGGGGGGATTTTTCCTCTTAATATGGTTGTAGTTACACCACTATGCAAGAAGAAAACTTCTGTGTAAGTGTAGGTCTGTCAAGATGCAAAGCATGCAACACAGTAGTTACACTTGTCGTGCTAGCCAGCCATGAAGTGGTCCTATTAATTTCATATGTGATGTTTTCACGTAAAAATAGGTGCGAGAGACAGGCTTATTTCCCTGTCATGCACCAGAGCAGATAATTAATTTATCATGCTGTCACCCCAAGACACCTAGACTAACACAGGATTATTTTCTGAGATAACCGCCGCCAGAATGTTGGTGGTTGTAGCTGTCTTCTTGCCCGTCGGGCGAGTCTGAGGTCGTCGGCGACCCGTTGGAAGTCCTTTCGTTGTAAAAAGTACTAGTGCCCGCCCCATTTTTATTTTTGCTGTTCAGCGCCGCATTGTTCGCGCTCGCAGCCGCTGGATGCTGGTGCCCGTTGCTGGTAGAGGAAAAGTTTGCGCCGCCTGAATGAGAGTTATTATTAATACCTCGCTGCAACATCGCGGCGTTGGTACTATTGTTGTTCCTCTCACTCTTGAACTCCTTTCTGTTCTCGAAGTTCGTGCGGATCTCCATCGGCGAAGGAGAGCGGGGTCGCTTCAGCTGCACGGACTTGGTGCCGTTGTAGCTACTGGTGTTGTTACCGGCCAGAACGACACCGCGGTTCGAGACCAGAGTGGCCGCATTGTTGCCGCCCATGGTGACGTTTCGACGCTTTAAGTATCGCGTGTCGTCTGAAACTCTGCACTGTTCTTTTTCTTGATGATGTACGACTATTTTTAGAATTAATTCACTACGAGCCTAGCTAGCAGACCACCTTGTGGCCCCCGCTAATCATCAAAAGCTCACCCTTCCGGATCAGAAAGCAAGCCGCAATAAGTAGACCTACTTCTTGCGAACCTCCGATGGAGGAGGTGGTGCCGTTTCCATTCTCATATTGGGCGTGATGCCTTGAGGTCTACGGTGGAGTTGGGGTTCTGAGATAGTAAGGTAAAACCTCCAGCACTCTTCGGTGTCTCTACTACCGTAATTCAAAGGTGTAGGTAAAGTATCAGGGTTTCGGTAGAGCTAGAGGTACGAGCGACAATGTTGACACAAAATGAACTAGGCCATCCGCAGCTGTGGTGTCGCTGCGAAAATTGCAAAACGAAGTTTCAACATAGTTCCTATGATGTTCGGATCCAGTATATGAATCTTTTCTTTGGTCAGGCTTGTGATTCGGATAGAACCATGTTCTTGTAAGTGCCACTTCTATAAATCTCTGGTCAGAGAGGTGGTTTCAAAACAACCTTGTATATCAATTCTGGATCTCCTTCAACGCCTTTATTCAATCTTTTTGGATACGAAAATGCCGAGACTGCATGACGGTGGAACAAAGTCGACTACTTAAAGCCTTCGTTGCATGCCAACGCAAAGCGCTGTGGGGGTCTCACACCGATCGGTAGCACAGCCTTGAAGGAGTGCTGTTTGATCTTCTTTTACACATGATCACTGGGCCTTTCATGAAAGAAAAACTGTGGAAAGATCACAGAGCAATGCGGTCTCTTTGTTCAGACTTTTGACGGAGTGCGCAAAAATAACAGTCTGTCATGGAAAGAAGGTATGTAGGTAGGTACGTTCGAAAGGCTCTTCCCGGGGGGAGAAAATTTTCAAAAGTTCATTTGTCCAAAAACTATAGAAAGTGAAAGTCCAAGGAAGTCGTTCGTCCAGAAAAATAGATGTTCCCGTTCCCCCACCGTAATTGACAGGCACAGGAATACTCCGTGGTTCGTTGTAAGTATCCTATCACAGCCCGACTACAGCACGGCGCAAAATTTTCTTTTCCGTACGCAACTTCGCCCATCACACGATCTTCGCTTCCGCCCCGACACCAGGCATGACCGTAGTCATCACCGGTTTTTGTCCCTTGGAAAACGGTTCCGCCAGCTCGGCCCACTTCCTTCCCAGCTCCTCCACGAATAGCTTCTCCTGGTCTTTTATGGGGGTGTCAGGATTGAAATCGACAAAGTTGAAATAGCTTGTAATGCATAAAATCGATACCAGTTGGGACTGGAAGCCCAATTTCCAAGCGGTGCATGACAAATTTGGGTAGAGCCGAAATCCAGTCTGCAATGCTGTCTGGGTAAGGGAGACGCCTTTTGTCATGCTACTTTAGCAGCTCCATTTCTACCCCGCAACGGGCTTACAATCTGCCTCCCTTGCCTACTCTGCAAGGCAGGCACTTCGTGGATTGCATTTTATGCATGACAAACTATTTCAACTTTGACGATTTCGATCCTGACGCTTCCATATCTTTCCGCACTAAGTTAATCGTGCAGCCGCCGAACCCCCCGCCCATCAGCCGCGCGCCGAGACAGCCCGGGCACGTCAATGCCAGCTCCACCATTTTGTCCAGCTCCGCGCAGCTGTTTTGAAACAAAAACTGCGAACTCTTGTGGCTCTCGTGCATCAGCTGCCCGAACCGCTTCAGGCGGAGTTCTTCCGCGGATGTGGTGGTAGTTGGAAGAGGTTTATTTATTTTGTCGCTTACGGAAACAGACTTCGTCGATGGAGACCCATCTACTTCGCCGCGCTTTCGCCTTTTCGACGGAGAGGACGCGTGGTCCAGCTCGCTTTTACTGCGGCTTTCTACTTCGGCATCCTCTTCAAACAGTTTCGCCGCTTCCAAAACCCTCTCATTTTCGTACACGGCATGCTGTGCTCGGTCTCGGGCTTCCTTGGTGGGAATTTTCTCCTTGAACTTCTCGAACTGCGCGGAAGAGACGTCGCGGAGGTGAAGGATACTGGTCGTCGTGTTCTGCTTGTTCTCTTCCTCGATGGCTTTTTTCAGCGAATCGCGGCCCTCGTAGCAGAGTCGCTTCAGTTTATCGTACTGGCCGTCCACAAGAGCGTGCTTTTATCCTGTGTAAAAACGTACCCACACCATAGTTGTCATGCTACTCTGCATGCTTAAAATGTTTCTCATGCGGAGCCCCATGAGAAGCATTTCCTAATGCGGTTTGGAAATCTGTAATGCGCCAATCAGCATGAGATACTAGATCTGTAATGCTGCTTAGCTAGCTCAAACAGCACTACACTACGCGTCCAAATTTGTCATGCGAAACAGCCAAAGCTTATGGATTTGTCTAGCGGATTTCCCATCTTGACTTTGGTGTGGGGACATTTTTACTCAGGATAGCTTTACTCCGGTATTGGCGATCACAAACACAAATCCGCCGTCCGAGGGTTTGATCTGAAGTGAGAGAGTGGTGTTTTTGATTTTAGGTTGGAATCGTATATCATCTTGGACACTTTTATATCCAGCAGGAGGTGGCACAGAACTATTTTACCATGTGGAGGCTAGTCTTCCTACCACAGCACAACGCAGTCCGCCCGAGGGACGTAGAGATTTTTGCAGTCTTGCAGCAAAAAGAAACAGTTTCACACATCAAACATAGTCCTGAATCAAAAATCGCATAATTGCACCTTTTTCAAATTTTCCATGGGGTAGCGGCAGTCGAGTAGTAGCAAGGTGTCTTGTGCTGCTTGGTGCGAGGAAAACTGGTCCAAAATCCCACAACCCATCCCGACATAGTCATTTTCAGCTTTCTTGCACAGAAGAATGACCTCCAGAGCCGTCAAGGCCGGCGCCGAGCTGATTTTCTTGCTCTTCTCAAACAAATCGATGCTCCTAGATTCCCCTGCACTCGCAAACAGCTTTTCCAGTACAACCGCCGTTGAAACTTCGAGTGCGGCAGAGGAGCTCACCGCCGCCCCCAGTGGAACGTCAGACTCCACGTAGACTTGGATTTTTGCGATTTTCTTGCTCAACAATTTTGCAGTTTCGACCAAGTTATTATTTTCGCTCCTGTTTATTTTCCTGAAAAACTCGACAAACACCCCGCAAATGTACTTGCAGTAGCCGGGAAGGCCGAGGTTCTCAAACGGCTGAGAAAAAACGTCGGAAAACGTGCAGGTCGCTATTCCGAGTTCGGGAAACGAAGCGGAGTAGACAGAGAGTTCGCACGGAGGGGACGAGGATGTCGACACAGAATTGTCTGCTTCGTGCGTTCTTTCCATAACGCCCATCACCACCCGGCACTGCATCTGCACCCCGGCGGAAAGCACAAATCCATCGTTATAGTCCGTGTGGTTCCCCAGAATCTCCACCCGACCAGGCGCCCGGCCAATGGCGGTGGTCTGCAGGAAGGTCGTGGTGGGGTGATGTTTTTTCTCATCTACCTCAACCGCCCAATCGTACACTTTCCGGGCGTTCTCCACCGCTCGCGAGTCTCCGGAGGCCAGGAGCTCCCGACGAGGCGTGGACGGGTAGTTCTCTACTTCATCTTTGCTGGGAACGGTCATTTTCTTCTTAGTGTGTGCTACTTGTACTTGCAAAACTACTTCGTTATCAGTATACTGCTTCTTGTTCTTCCTCTTCTCCTTGCATCTGCATGAGGAAAATAAATTCTAATTACGGACGACGACAGAAACTCCACTAGTAGTGCTGTAAAAACCGTAATATTTGCTGGAAAAACTACGGACAACAGGAAGGTAGTTCAGATGCACTCAATAATGCTTTGCAGGAACGTCCACCAGAAGCAGAACCAATTACCCGGCGGCCATGGCCGCGCGCCGCCGCAGGGTGACAGACTGGATTTTAGTGCTACTTCCGAAATTTGTCATGCGCCACCTCGGAACTGAGGCTCCCACTGGTATCGATTTTATGCATCGCAAATTACTTATTTCCATTTTGTTGATTTCGGTCCTGACGCTTCCATACCGCGGGGCAGCGGCACGAGGAGTTTGGCCTGGGCCACCACATTATCCTGTGCAAAAGCATCGTATTCGTATTGCAGTCATGCATTACAAATCTTTTTGTTAAGTCAAATCCGCATTACAAATTTCATTTTTCATGCGGAGGAAACTTGTAATGCATGATTTAATATACGAGTGCGATGCTTTTGCAGTTCATACACATCCACTTTGTCGACAACTACGCTGTCACGCACGACAAGTCCGCCGCGGGCGTTGCAACGGTTCTGCCCTTCCTGTCCTCAAGATCAAGTCCTCCGTTAAAGCCTCCGCAAGTACTAGCGTCTCTGCTCGGAGGGGTTTGAAATCGGGGATGCGTGGAGATCGATGAGTTGCTGGCTGTGAACAGGTTGTGGAGCAGCGACATCGTGGGGCTGGGTGAAGAAGATCGTGTGCTGATCGTTTGCATCATGGATTTCGCGATGTGTCATGTGCTGAGTTGTTGTCTCCAGCAGTTTTGCATCACGCTGTCTTCTACGCCCTCCGACCATGAGTCGATGTGCTCCGCCTTCGGGCGGCGGGTCGAGGCCTCGGTGCTGCAGCTATGCCTCCTTCGGTCTTTTGGCGGGGCGTGGATCTATACCTGGCTTCGTAGTCGAAAACGTTAAAAACTTGAAAAAAAGGACTCCGGGCTGTTATGGTGTTTATCCAGGTCTTGCTCTTACGGATCGGAGGTCTTCTGGTGTGCTTACTGTGCTCTCGGTGTCTCCTGCGATACGACTGTTAACGAGCGGCGGGCGTGGGGGTGGTCTTATCTGGAGCTTCGGAGGAGGTTAAGGGCAGGGTTTAAAGTGAAGTTGTAATTTTTTTGAAAAACAGGAAATGCATACGACTTGCTATTTTCTCCTTCTGGCTGCGCATTTGTCCACCAGAAACCAATTACCCGGCGGCCATGGCCGCGCGCCGCCGCCGCGTCTTCCTGTGCAATCTCATATCTACATCGTCGTCCGAGCTACTATCTCCGCCAGCGTCTTCCTCGCCCTCATCGTCTTCACCTAGCTCCGGCGTTTCCCAATACCCGAAGAAGTCCTCCTGAGAGTGGTGAGCTCCTACTTATTCATTACTCTGAAGCGACTTTTCTTGTTTTTGGTGGTGTTCTATCATCGACGAGGGGAGGGGTAAGTAAGTACTTAGAGAGAATTCGGGCGGGTAGAGAGATTTGTCATGCGCAACGGAACGTCTGGGCGGTAATCGCGGTCAACGTCTCAGCATCACAGATTTTGTTTTCGTCTATGAAGTTTGTTCTCCAGCTCCGTCCATATAAATTTAAACAGCATGACAGATTTAGTAAGTACCTCTAGGCGCTCGATGTCACTGCCCGGGGCGCCAAGTTTTTCAATTGTCGGCAGTACGCGTCTATGCAGTGCAAAAGGGGCGACGGTGCTTTCTATCCGAGAACGGGCTGCACTCTGCCACCCCACACATGGTCCAATATGTAAGTATCTCTCTATGTGCGCGACGCAGAGATGCGGCCCGCTTATGAAAACTGCCCGTCGCCCACTTTTGCAGGGGGATACCAGCCTTTCACCAAGCGCCGCACGCCTTCCGGTGTGGGGACGCGATCTAGACCAGCCGCACGCAACTCCGCTCAGGCTCAAGTAAATAAGTTGTAGCTCTAGTTCTTAAGTAGTGCAGAAAAAGCATTCCATGCGTTCTTCTTGGGAGCAGACGATCACACATGACAGACTTTCCTCTGAAGCAATGTATGGGTCCTTACCTTCTTGCCACAGAAACCCGTACTGCTATTGCGTCTTCAAGTACTTTTCAACGCCCCACACTGTGGGGCGGTTCGCTTCCGCCAACGACCGTTGCGATGAGGTTGTGTTGTTCCGGTTGTGTTGTTCCGCGCGATGAGGTTTTGTTGTTCCGCGCGCCAAAAGGTGAAATGGTATTGGACTTATGAATGGGCCGCTAATTATGTATTTGAGAGTACCCGGCGGCCATGGCCGCGCGCCGCCGCAGGGTCCGGATTTGATATGAGCGGGGTAACAAATTCGGACGAAAAGTGGTCATCCCACTTTTCACCCGCCCGGCCGGATGGGTGAAAAGTGGGACAAAACCAGGATCCTGCGCCACTGTTACCGCCCGATAGCGAGGCAGTAGTAGTAGGAGGCAGTTGTAGTACTAATGAAAAGTGGTAGGAGCAGTAAAATGCATAGCACTGCCATACCATAGTAAAAGCATTCGCAGTTGTAGTAGCAGTATTATCTGGATCTCGCGCCGCCGTGGAGGGGGCACAACGGCGCGGAATATTCCACATAACTAGAGAACGGCCGCACTTAAGGGGGCCAGGGCTGTAAGGTGGAAGAGCGCTCTAGGCGTTCACCGCCAGCACTAGCGCGCTGAGGTTTGTTGAAATAAATTAGAAAAACTAGGAGTGAGACAACGGCTCCTAGTCCTAGCGTTTTCCGAAAGTAAGAAATAAGCCGCGCGGCTTGTCACGAGAAGGGAAGCGAGAAACTGAATCTAGAAGCAGACACACAGGCAGCAGGCTGGCTCGGCTCCGTAGGTACATTTACAGGCACGGCCGAAACGGCTTCTCTGTGCAGGGCCGGCGCGCAAGCAGCTTCCTGGAAGCTATGCCACCATGCATGACAGGCCCCCGCAGCGGTTCCGGGCTGCCTTGCTGCGGCGCATTGCTTTTGCTGCGACCCCGGAAAATAGCCCGACGCGAGCTTGCCACCGTGGGGAAATGCCTTAGCATATGTAGAACCAAAAGCAACGCAGGCGATTCGGCGGCAGCTGGCGCCTTCTGCGTCGCTCTTCTCTCCACCTGAGCGCCAGGACCAGGCCCAGGACCGCAGCCGGCGCACAAGCTGCCGCCAGACGTGCCTAGGCAGGGAAGAGCGCTGCCCAAGGTCTTCTACCCGGGGCGCGCTCCTGGCCCTCCCCGGAGACACTCCGCGCCCGAATCGAACCAATTTCAGTAGGCTTCTTTGCCTGCGAAGAAGAAGGAAATCGAAAAGGCCCGGAAGCTTGCTTCTATCTAATTCCCAGCAGGCGAGGGAGCGCGCAAGCCCCAAGCAAGGAATGCGCTGGAGGCAGAAGCCGTGCGGGGGCTGAGCACCGTCCCCCGGGGGTAGGCGACGCGGGGGCCGGTAAACTAGAGGCGCGGGCGGGCTTAGTCGAACCCGAATCGTTCGCGCAGTCATAGAAATAGGAATAGCAAAAGCAATCGCGTGTCTGTGAAGCGCGCCCTAGTTCTTGCAAATGTGGCGTTGCAAAAGATATTTTCCAAAAAGCGGAAACCAATTACCCGGCGGCCATGGCCGCGCGCCGCCGCAGGGTCCGGATTTGATATTTTTACGAACATATGAGACATAACGCACCGACATTTGGTATTCATTATGTGTGATCGAGGCAACTTCTCGCGAAGAGTGGACCAGTGGATGAAGTGCGTGCCTCTCGCTCCTGTCTCGCTCTGGATCTAATCTTTCTTTGCACGCTGGATCTATTTTCATCACTCTGTGGATTGAGGAGCTCGCCGATCGCATCAACGCTCTGAACAATGATACCGCATTGAGGGACTCCATAGACCTTCATCGTCCAGGAAATGGAGGTTTCTGACAGATTATATATCAGATTCAGAATCAGGTTGAAGAAGCCGGGGGTAAAAATAAAACTGATTTCAGAAAGTCCTGTAAACATCCATGTGCGATGCGAGATCTACTTGTTCTTTTGCATTTTCATAAAGAAATCTCCGCCTCGAGCCTACGATTGCTTTTTTGAAAGTTGTCAACTACAGGAAAAAAGTATGGAAGGGCCACAGCTGTTCCACTCTAGTAGAGTCTCCCAGACGTCGGTATCACGATTACTACTAGCACGTGCTGTCTACAATGAGTGTCTCTCACTAGGCGTAGATTTGCCTTGGTACATTGAATCCGCCAGAGCCACCACCCCTAACGCGTGTAAGTAGCCACGGAGAAGTAAAGTAAGAAAACGCAAACTGGTCCTTGTGGATCGGTTATTTCAAAAACGGCAATATGGAAGGACAAGAGGAGTCAATTTCAAATGCACTGGTCTCGACGTCGTGATAAAGAAAATAAAGAAAAATGTAGCATTTTCGAAAAATGTGCATTAACTGGGGGGAAGAAAAAAAAGTGGTGAGCTGTGCAAAATTTTTAGGTTTTTATTGTACAAATACTTTCATTTTAAGGGGAGTTCTAGTCCGTTCTTCTAAAAGTTGTGTCCGATGCGAAACTCCTCCCCTGTTAGTTTCGGCAGCTGTGAAGCTCCTAGTCCTACGATTACCGGTCTAGAAGAACTGTAAACTATACCTTTACCTTCTGTAAACTAGTCGTGAAGAAGCAGCTTTGCTGTAGCTGTTTGCTGTTGTCATTGTGAAATAAGTGTAATAGATTTGAAAACTGTGTGCAATAACTTCAAATGATGACCAACAAAAAAACGTAATTGTAAATTTCCGTCGCATTCCTGCACCGGGGCTGCATTGCAAAGCAACAGTCTTCGCAAGGCCGCAAATCGGCACGGATCAGCAGCATAAGTCCGAAATTCTCTATAACAAAGCCCGTGAAGCAGAAGCTGATGTTGTAAAAACTTGATTGATATCAATCTTACGACTACGATTTAGTTGCTCGGTCAACATAAGTACTTCTACTATTATTCCTAGTGGCTCCCTCACACCATCTCACCTCCTCTGTGTGATGGTGAGTCCGCCGCCCCCGCCCTCGTCTTTTTGCATCATGGCCATAAACTCTTCAAAGTCAATCTGCCCGTCTCCGTTAGCGTCTGCGTCCGCGAGAATTGCGGTGACGATCTCCTGTGACACCATTGACCTCAGATCGCCGTCCGCGAGCACGTTTGCCAGCTCCTGCTTGTCGATAAAACCATTGCCATCCTGGTCGAACACCTGTGGTTGGTTATAATTTTGAGTCTTCCATAAAGTTGTTGTGCATAGATTGTTCAGTACAAGACCCGTCACAAACTTGAACTTCATGATTTCGAATTTTCACTTTTTGTGCCACCATCGTCCAGATCGGATCATGCAAGGTAAAGAAGAAATTCCAACTCTCGATAGGAATCGTAAAAATCGAATTCGCACTAGAAAGTGTACATATTACTGTTAAACGTTAGGTAAAAAAACTTACCTTGAACGCCGCGTAGCATGCGGATTCCTTTGCGTAGTGTCGCTTGTCGATGGTTGCGGCCAAAAACTCGGTGTAGTCGATTCTGCCGCTGCCGTCGCTGTCCACCTGCTTGATGAGCTCCGTCAGTTGCTCCTTGTTGTCCTGCAGCCCCGCCTTGGCCATGCCCTCGGTGATCTCGTCGATCGTCAAAGTTCCGTCGTTGTCCGCGTCGAGTTGGTGGAACAAGTCCCGCAGCTGCTTCGTGCTGTCGTCGGTCATTTGCTGCGCAATCACGGTGAGCGCGGCCTTCTTCAGCTTGTTGCCGTTTCGGAAGGCGGTCAGCGGGCCCACCAAGTTGCCGGACAGCGAGATCTATCAAATGTAAAAATGTCTGGGTCTGGAAGAGTGCCGGGTTTGTCATGCACATTTCGCATGACTCCTCAAGTCTGTGACGCATGCCCTAGCATCACAGATTTTGAGAGGGCTTCCTGATGCCTATTCCGCATGGCAAATGCTCTTTCCGTGCTGCAAAATTTGGACTCTCTTTACTGCTCATGCAATACAGATTTTTTTAGAATCCAAAATCAGCATGACAAGTTGGATTCTTCCAGACCCAGACATTTTTACTGTTGATAAGATCGAGGCGGACTTCGGGGCCATCTGCGAGATCCAGATGTGGTCCAGGGCTATGGAACTGTCAGGATTGAAATCGTCAAAGTTCAAACAATTTCTCATGCATAAATTGCAAGGCACAGAGTGCCTCTCTTGCAGGGGCGGCAAGTGAGGCCGACTGTCAGCCTGTTTGGGGTCTGCGGTAGAGCTGCTAAAGTAGCATTACAATAGATGCCTTCTGTCCCTAAACAGCATGACAAACTGGATTTAGACGGTGCCGAAATTTGTCATGCACAGCTTGGAAATTGGGCTTCCAAGTGGTATCGATTTTATGCATTACAAGTTATTTCAACTTTGTTGATTTCAAACCTGACGCATCCATAAGCGCCTGCCTGGCGGTAAACCGGTCCGAGGGGGATTTTTTCAGCATCTTGGTGATCAGTTCTGTCGCGTCGGAAGTGACGTTCTTCCAGTCCGCCTGCACGAAGGTGAAGGTGCCGAGGCGCACGCGGGCGAGCACGTCCACGTCGTTATCCCCGTAAAACGGCGGGTACCCGCACAGCATGATGTACATGATCACGCCGCAGCTCCACACGTCGCACAGCTGGTCGTATTTTCCGACTAAGACCTGGGGGGACACGTAGTAGGGCGTGCCCGCTTTCGTCGACTTGAACTCACCGGGCTTGAAGCGCACCGAGAGCCCGAAGTCGATCATCTTCACGGTCGATTGCTCGATGGGTGCGTTGTCCTCTTTGAGCAGGAAATTTTCCGGCTTGATGTCGCGGTGCATGACGCCCTGCTCGTGTAAATAGTGGACGATGGCCAGGATTTGTCGCATCAGCAAAGCGCACTCCCGCTCCGTGAAGTGCCCCGAGGCGATGATGCGGTCAAAGAGCTCGCCGCCGAGGCAGAGCTCCATGCAGAGGTAGATATTTCGGCTGTCCTCGAAGGTCTCGAACAGTTTCACGATGTTGGGGTGGTCGCAGTTCTTCATTAAATCCACCTCCTGTTTCACCCGGTTCAGCATCTCGCCGTCGTTCCCCTTCTTCTTCCCCTTCATCGTGCTCTTCGGGATGCACTTCACGGCCCGGATCTGCTTCGTGGACTTGTGCACGCCCTTGGTCACGGACCCGTAGGTTCCCTGCCCGAGCTTCTTCTCCTCAAACTCGTAGAAATCGTGGATTTTCCCCTTCGACTCCCCCACGAAATCCCCGGCCGCGAACTGCCCGACCTGCTTCTGCGGTTTGCCGCCCTGCGGCCCGTCGGAGGCAGCGCCGGCCGCCGCCGTTTTTGCGGCACTCGATGCGCCACAACCCATAATTTACTAATTTATGAAAAAATCTTTTTAGTCCAATAGTAGTAGATATAGATCGGTTGAAGTGCTGCTTGGGAAATATACCACTAGAAGTGCGTCGTGGTAGATTGGAATTCTGAATAAATGGAACTAGATCGTTTTAATTTGTTCCGCCTTATAACTTTTGTGTTTCGATGTGGTTTTTGCGTAGTGTTAAGCATCCTCGGGTGAGGAAGACTTTGTTGTCATAAATGGCTGTACTACGAAGGAAACACGAGGAACCTGCAGAAATTGTTTGTTTGGAAACAACGAAAAAGCACTGTAGAATCGTACAAACTAAAGTTGCTAAATCTTTCTCCCATTCTAAATCTCGATAGGACGGCATAGTACCCCACCAATTTGATATTGGACGATTCAATATTGTACGGAAGAACGCAGACCGACGTTAAAGTGATGACTGTGTCAATTTTGCCGTGTTACGCGTGGTTTCTCACTAGATGCTTCACCCCGGACGAGGCCCCGAACGAATTTTTTTCTTTGTGTGTACGAGGTTCGACCGATAGCAGATGTCAACACTTTTGTAGTTTTTGTACGTGTAAGGGCGTTGATTATCTCGTTGTGCGACCAGGACCGATCTTTTTCTTTTACTTTTTGTCAAGAGGAATATCTACGAGGTAACCGAGGAGCCTGCTTCACAACTTTTGCTTTTCTGTTTTCGGTGATTTCTGACGAACACCGAGTCTCTTTTTTTCCTGCAGTGCTTCGAAAGGTAGTTCTGTAGCGCGTGGCAGCTACGTGAAGGATTGTGCTTCTTAAAGCGAAAGTAATGCTGGCCCCGGCGCCGGCGCAGGACGCCGTTACTACTTATTGCACTATGCGCTTCTTGGCTCAAAAATATCTTTACGTCGCGCATAAATCCCAGCGGTGTCTCGATGTATGAACACGGGTATTTTTTCGCGTATTTTGTCGCATTCGTGTGTATCAATCTCGACAAGAGCAAGTTTGGACTCAAAAGCGAAAACAGACACAGGAGGCACAACTAGCGTTGTGTTGCTCGTTTCCTTGTTTTCAACGTTTTCATTTTCTTTTCTCTCTCGTTCTCCTCCGCAATCCGCCAATACTTCCCCCCAAGGACTCACCACCAGCGCGTGGCCGTACGATGCCCGCTTTTCGTTGTGCTTTCCGCACTGGGCTGCGGCCAGGACGAAGCACTGCGTCTCGATCGCCCGGGCCCGCAACAGCACGTGCCAGTGCGCCTGGCCGGTCGGGACGGTAAAGGCGGACGGGACGAGCATCACTTCCGCGTTTAGTTCCTCCCGCAAAACCGTGTACAGCTCGGGAAACCGCAAATCGTAGCAGGTCGTCAACCCGAGGTTCCCCACGGGGGACGGGACGACAAGAAGGTTGTCTTTCTCAAATTTACCGGGTTGCGTGTACCTCGACTCCATCAATACCGGACCGTTCGGAATGCTCACATCAAACAAGTGGATCTTGCGGTACCGCGCGACGATCTTGCCCTCGCTGTTCACGATGAGGTGAGAGTTGAACACGCGGATAGGAACAATCTGAGAAGTGTCAGAACTACCACTGACGGTTTTGCTTTTACCATCAGAAGTTACTACAATTCCCTGCTCCGCCGCCGCCGCTTTTTCGTCGTCCCGTTCCTCGTCTGTCGCCGCCTGCTCGTGATAGCCACCAAAACTGATCCAAATTTCATGCTCTTTTGCCAACTGCAGGTATCTCGGAAGCCAGCGACGGTCTGGCAGGGAAGATGACCGGGCTTTGCCGGTTGAAGTAGATGCTGACGATGCTACTGGTCCATCCGTAAAAAGATCCTCTGGCTCTGGGAGTGCTGGGATGTCGCCGTTATTATCATTTCGTGCGCCGGTTCTTGTAGTATCGCAAAAATCGCCCGGAAAAATCGGCTCCGCCTGCGCGACGGTCTCCGTGAAGTGATTCCCGAGAAACGCGAACGCCTCGGGAAAAAACACCATGGACGCATTTTCCTTCTTTGCG
Organism: Amoebophrya sp. A120; assembly: GCA_905178155.1. Lineage (NCBI taxonomy): Eukaryota > Dinophyceae > Syndiniales > Amoebophryaceae > Amoebophrya > Amoebophrya sp. A120. The sequence goes on along the minus strand of CAJINV010000020.1, from coordinate 449,361 downwards.
CGTTTCACGAGCGCTTCTGCCGTCTGGAAATTTTGCTCGTGATCCGAGGTCGTTGTCATCTGTGCGACCGCAGCGAGGGCTCGCGCCTTGGAGGCAGGGAGTTTCTGAATGGACGAAACTACATTCGTAGCGGCAGTACCGCCGGGAGCTGTTCCTACAGATAGCGCTGACATGGCGCGTGACAGTTGAAAAAGAATTCCCGACGGGATTCCCCCTCTTGCTGCGGTGGTCCCGAGAGGACCGGTGGTCTTTGTAAACACGCAGCGGTAGTAGTAGAAACCGCTTCTGGATGAATCGTTGAACGACAGAGAGGACGCCCCCACGGGTTGTCTCGTGGCTAGGCGCTCCTTCGTGGAAAAAGCTCTTGTACTAGCTTTCGACAGGTTCGGGTAGCGGGACGGCGGAGCACAGCACTTCCTCATCGTTCGGCACACCTCCAACAGGACTGACGAACGAAGATGTTGTTGTTGACGTAAACGCGGAAGACATCGTCGTAGTTGCTGCCACTCATTCATAGTACTTTCCTAGCTTCTGCCGTGATGCCTTTCTAGACTTCATTCAGATTGTAGTAGCCGAGATTTTCCAATTTTGTCAGGAAGATGCTGACCGGCAACATGATCCCAGCATGTATGTTTATTGCACGAACACGAAGGAACATACAGTACTAGAACATACCGTTGAATAGCAAAAGCCAGATCGCAGCCTCTTGTCGAACACCGCAGTTGATGTCCACTGCAACACCAGCGAAGAAGTAGATGTAGACCACAAGGATGTACAGACAAAGCAATGAAGTCACCGATCTTCACTGCGCCAGTTTCATTTGCCTGATGTCTGCGATTTCCATTGGCCGATGCGTGGCCGGGCAGAAACCCTTCCTGCCCACGAACTCCGCCAAACATTTGTAGCAGAAAATGAATCCCGACACGCTGTGTGCGGGGTTCTTCCGCCCCTTACGACAAAGCGAACAGATCCGCGGGTCTTGATAGATTGGTATTTTCAGCCGCGCCGGCGGCTTCGGGGGCGGCGGAATTTCTGCTTCCGCGGCGGGCTGCAACTCCTCAGCCCTGGAGCCAAACCACTGGTAAAACTGCAGTCCGTATAATCCCGCCCAGAAAAGCGCTTGCGGGGTGGCCTGGAGCTTGTCGAAGAGCGTCTGCCGAAGAGCTTCTGAGTAGTTCCGATTTCTACCATCAGCCCCCTTATTGTCTTGGCCTACCACTGTTGCGGCCGTTCTTTCTGTCGCGTCTAACAGCTTAGCGGCGTTTTCAGTCTGCAGCCTTAGCTGTTCAGCCGCTGCGAATTGCTTCCGCACCATTTGCAAGCGAAAAAGCCACAGGAAGAAGCTCCAGCTCTCACAGCGCTGGAACAGGTAGCCGAAGCGAAACAGGAGCTGGACCGCTCGACAGATGAAAAGAGAAGACTGCAGGAGTCGGTAGAGACTGTAACGGAGAATTATCCTCAGGTTTTCAGGCCGGAGTAGGGGATAATACGTTTGTTCCCTCGAAGAAGATACGCCTTCTGGTACAACTTCGATCAAGCTCCGATCACGACCCGCGCTGTGATCTTCGGCCGGCGTTAGAGTTCTTGCGCCTGGTTGCGTTCCTGCAACGAGAGAGGGGCTCCTCGGTTGGTGCTGACCCGCCGGAACTCCTTGAGGAGGTTCATCGCCCCGTAGCTCTGCTGTAGTACTAGGTTGGGGTCCCACGGCCTCTTCCCAGGCTTTCTCTAGCGCATCAACCTGCAGCTTGTCATCTCGTGTAGAAGTGGCTTTGGCAGCTCTTCGCTCCAAAAGGAACCTCCGCAAACTCTGTTCCAGTTGCGCAAAGTCTTCGCGAAACTCCCGCTTCCAGTGATCCACCACCTGCCGACAGCGCGCTTCCAGCACCGGCCACACGACCTGCAAAAAAACGAACAGTACTCGCGCCCGGGCGGAAAGGGTAAACCGCTGGCGCCGCTTCTCGAGCTCTACCGCATCCAAGGGGGACCAACGGGCGGAAATAGTGTGGCGTTCTCGTTGTCGGGCCTCAAACAAATCGGCATCCGCTGGGTGGACGAAGCGACAGCACCGATCTTGTGCGCCCTCGATTTTTTGCTGCAGGCTTGCCACTGCATTTTTTGCTATTTGTTTCCAGCTTGTTCCACCCAGGTCCTGAAATGACGGACGGTGAGAAGTAGATGACCTAGTACTACCCACCTGTAGTGGTGCGAGCTCCATCTGCAGTCCCCAAAAGTGCTCGCCGAAGAAGGAGCTGCGACGCGACAAAAACCAGGCTTCTAGCACGCCACTGCCGATGGTCTCCGCGAGTTGCGGACGCTGCACCAGCTTTGAAAGAAGCCAACCAAAGAACTTCGAATAGCTGCTCGTCGATTCTTCCCACACGTCGTCGACCCCGCTTTCGACAGCCCACAAGACCCACCGGTCACGAAGGACCCGGACCACGTGCTGCAGCGCCGCGTGCAGCCCGTGCCCAATCTGCTCCGCCTGCGAAAGCTCGAAGAAACTCGGTTTCGGCGAAAGAATGTACACATTGTTGAGAAAAGACGACTCCATAATCTGCAATCTTGGTCGTCCTCGTCGTCGTCGTGTGGCGGAGGAGCGGCTCCTGCACTAAAGGTGCAGAAGATGTTCTTGTAGATGCTGCCTGGTGCTACCTCTTGCTCTAAAAACGCGCCTACGCGTACGAGTCGCAGAAGTGTATGTAAGCCATAGTACTAGGTATCCCTTACAAGTACAACTCAAGAAAGAACGACAGCTGTTTGGTGTATAAAACACAAGGTCGTTCCCGTTCGCAGCACCGTGCCTAGTATGCTCGACTACACCTGAAGCTCCAGATCTCATCTTGAAAACTGAGCTTTGATTTTCCACATAGACCTGCGTTTTTTTTTCGGTTCATCCATAGGAGATCTTTTTGTCTTCGAATTTTGCACAACTCCAGCCAGCCAATCAGCACCAGATCATGTGACTCGTCTGACTGACTTTTTTGTTGGTGTAGAATACCTTCGAGTCGGATCGCAGCGCCCAACGAACTACACGCTTCGCACGCAAAAAATTCGAACACTGACAGATTAGGTGTTCTCTTGCATGGTACACAGTCTGAAGTACAGAGCAGCGATGAATTATTTGCTTGTTCCGGATGAAAAGACAGCAAAAATTGAAACTGTTTCAAACAGTGGACCGGGACACGACGCATGTTCGCATAGAAAATCGCTCACGCTTGTTTGCTCCTGCTTCTGGGTACTTGTACTTACTATCATCTGAAAACCAGTTTCCTCCATGGGGATCGAAAAAAAACAAAAAGCTGTGTCAAACAGCACTATATCTTCTGACAGCCTGTCACTTATACATCTGAATCTGAAAGACCAAAAGCACACTTTACGTCCAGTTCTTAACTTTGAATGCTTACACTCAACATGCAGGGTACGACTCGTAACTATCATGCAACATCGAATTTCGAGAAAAGAATAACGCCAAGTAGATATCTATGTTGTAGTTTGCAAACCTATTCAAAACGAAGGTAAATAAATAGAAGCGTTTGTTCTTCTAAATCAGTTTCCGTCGATGGCACCATCATCCTCGACTGCACGGTCCTCCAGCTGGTCTTCCTGCTGTCCCTCCGGTTGGTTCACGATGCCGAACAGGTGTTTTGCTTCCTGCGTCAAATAATAGTACTCGGCAGGCGGCGGTGCCCGCGTATTTGTAGATGCCCGGTAGCCGTGGCTGCGCTCAGCCGGCACGAAGTGGTGACTGACCCCGGTTTTGGGTGAGCGGTACAGGTCCTGCTTCCCCTGCGACAGCCGCCGCTCGCTCCGCTCGTGAAACGTGGACCGACGGTCGCCCTTCTGGTACTGGTAGAGCCGCTCGCGGCGCTGTTCCAGCGTCTCCTCCGTCCGGAAGTAACGGTTTACGTCGTAGGGCAGTTTGAACTCTTTCCCCGCAAAATTCCGCCCCACCTGGTGCCGCCCGTGCAACACGGTGGCCCGCATCGGCGCCACTACCTTAGGAGGAGGTTTATTCATCATATTCGCCCGCGCCGACCCGCCACTAGTACCAATCTCTCGCTCCAACCGTCGCGCTGCAAGCACCTGCTTCGGAGTGCCACCAACGGCCGGCTTCGGCGCGCGGCTCCGCTCCTGCTGCTCGACGTCGTGTGCTGGAGGTCTACTACTACTGTCCAGAGCCGGCACGGCGCCGCGCAACCTCGTTTCCGGGCTGCGTGCGTCTTTACGAGCCCTGGCGCGCTCCGTCGTGCGGAGCTGCGGTGCGGCCGCGCCCTCCAACCTGGGGGACACCTGCGTGGGCCGCTTGAACGGCGCGGAATTTATGGGCTTCTTCGTTTTCGCCGCCGCTCTGTCTGTGATCGGATACTTGAACTCTTGCGCAGGCTTCCAAATGCGCAAGCACTCGTACTCCGGCCCGCGGTCCGTGAATTCCTTCACTTTATTCGAAAAACCACCTCCGGTGCTATTGTTGAAGTTCTTTCCAGCTGATGTTTGCTCCTCCTGTGTCTGTGTGGCAGTAAACATACTATCTTCAGGACCACCCTTCTCTTCCGCACCCTGGTCCTCATCCAGCGTCACGACACTGTTGCCCAAATCCTTAAAATACGCGTCCGCTTTGTTTTCCCACTGGTTATACACTTCGGCATTCACGTACCCATACGCGTCCACCCGCCGGTCCCATTCTTCTTGCTCCTCCTCCCCGCACTGCCCCTTCAAAACCTCCGGAATTTGCTCCCGCCCCTCTTCAAAATACACCGTGGCAGATAAATCCGGTTTTCCCATCTGCGGCGCCACGCGGGACAAGACCGGGGCTTTTTTGTTTTTGTAGATCTCCAGCAAGGGTGCCGCTTCAGCAATGATCCGCTGGATCTCCTCCTGGCTCTGTTGGATCCGGTCGCCTGTTTCCTCATCGCGTCCCCGCACGAGTCGTGCGAGCGGGAGGTTGTCCCGCGCGAGCTTTGCGGTGTTTTGGGAGAGTGACACATCCGCTGTCATGTCGTAATGCTTCCTTACCTGGCTGGGTCGCGTGCTTTTCACCAGCGCCGCGGGGCTCTGCGACCTGCGGTTCGTGTGCAGCGGCACGTGCGACCGCGCGACCACGGCGCCGGGCCGGGTGGCGCGGGGACTGCGCATTTGCGCGGCAGACCGCGTGCTGGTGTAGAAAACGGAGTGCGGCAAATCGCGGTACCGGTTTGGGCTTTTCTCGAGGCGTATCAAATGTAAAAATGTCTGGGTCTGGAAGGTTGCGAGACTTGTCATGCAGATTTTCCATGACCCACGACACCTGTAATGCATGGCGTAGCATCACAGATCTTTAGAAGGCTTCCTGATCCTGATGCCTACTCCGCATGAGAAATGGCCTCTCCGCGTAGCACAAACTGGACTCCTCTTGCTGGTCATGCAACACAGATTTTTTTAGAGTCCCGAGATAGCATCACATTGTGATGCTATCTATAGAATCAGAAGTTTTTTTACACAAGTTGCAACCTTCCAGACCCAGACATATTTGCAATGCATAAGGCGCACGTGGTGACTCGGCGCGTAAGGATCGCCGCCGTACCACTGGTGCAGCTCCTTTTGCGACATCACCTTCCTGTACCAGCTCTGCGTCTTACTGCGGATGTACTCCGGCACGGGACGCGGCGAAGGGCTCCGCTGGTCGTGTCGGGGCCCCCGCAGCCAACTGACGTCCCGGTCTTGATCTTGATGATGTTCCGGGTCTTGTAACTGCTCCGCGATCGGACTAGTAGCAAGTAGCACCCCGTCCTGCGTCGGCGCTGCCGGGGATGGAGAACGATCTGGATCCGCGGGAAGCTCCGTCGCAGGCCTGTCGTGTAAAGGCAGATTTTTAGCGTGAGACGAAATTCAAATTACGAAAGAAAGCAAACTAATACAAGGGCGAGGGGTCGTGGTGAAAGTCGTGGTTTGAGTTTTACTTTTATCAAGATCAGAAAAAAAACTTAAAATTATGGCATCCTTAAATACGGCAAAGTCTCGACGCTTGCAACCGTAGAGAGAGCGCGCTTGTTGTGGTCCATCTCGCCGTCGAAAATGATCGTGCATCCGGGACCTGTATGGATTGCAAAAATGTCTGGGTCTGGAAGGATGCAACTTGTGATGCTGCATTTGGATTCTACAAAATTCTGCATTGCATGAACAGCAAAAGAGGTCCAGTTTTTGCGACGGCGAGGGGGCATTTCTCATGCGGTATAGGCATCAGCAGGAAGCCCTCATAAAATCTGTGATGCTAGGGCATGCATCACAGACATTAGGGGTCATGCCAAAGCCGCATCACAAATCTCTGCATCCTTCCAGACCCAGACATTTTTACATTTGATAACCTGCAAGCATGCTTGCGCGGCGGTACTGCTTCCAGCCGGTCGCCACAGTCCCGATGCTGGTGCCGTGGAAGTGCGCCAGCAGCGGCGTGGACTGCCGGCTCTGCACGGATTTCCCCGCCCACACTGTCGCTGCGGCGCTGGCTGCTGCCGCCTCAAATCGCTTGTTTCCTTGGAGGTCCTCGCCGGCTGCATTCTGTGCTGCGCGCCGCTGTTGCATCAAAGTGGATTTGCTGGAAAACTCCTGTTCAAAGAGGTTTCTCTCCCGGCCGAGGCCCTGGGCCACGTTTGCGACGGTCAGAAAGTTTTGACTGGGGTCAACCTTCCCGTTCCTCTCCGCATACGGATCCTTCAACGCCGTGCGTACTTCGCCGCTCTCCAGGTTGCCCTGGTACCGGATCAGAGCCTCGCTACCACGGTACGCACCGGCGTAAGCAGACAAAGTAGGTTGTTCCTCTGTGATGTTCTTGGGGGGAGCAGACATGCTGGTCAGAGATTTGTCTTCTTGGTCAACTACACGGGCGGAGACGAGTGTGGCTGTGATAATGCTATCAAACTGTTTTATTCAGGTTTCAATATCCTCCGTAGAAGCAATTACGTAATCAACTCCTACCTCAAGATGTTGTGCGGTGATAGATTTTGCGTCGGCTCGACGTGTGAGTACAACTTGAACTTGTTCTAGGAAAGAATTACGAAATGAGTCTACAACCGATGATTTTGCGGATATGAAATGAGCCAGAGATGCTGAACCTGATTTGAACTTCTGGAGATGGATACTTATTTATGTTGAAAACTAAAATCCCAAAGGGAAGTTTGAAAATAAGCACTGTAGCATAGCGAACTGATACTTATTTATGGCACTCAGAGAGAGACAAGCCAGCCTATATTATATATGTGGTAGTCGTAGTTCTTGGACGAAATGAATCATATACATATTGTACTTCCACGAAAGACAAATGGAAACTACACGTCGTTCTTCACCATCTCCGACAAGAACCTTCTTTGAGGACGAGGTCTGAACGAAGTTTTACCAAATACTGCATGCGAAGGAACGATAGTTAGCGTGGAACGGAGGACGAAACGATTTTCGGCCGGCACGAGATTTTTCTTTTTGTTGTGGTCACTTTTGTTGACGAGGAGGAGAACGAATACGACGAATTTCCACAAACCAAACCACACAGGAGGTCGAGGTAGTAGTAGTAGTACTGCCACTGCGCAATAAACGGCGCCAGCTAGCATGACGACGCACGAGTTGTACGACTTGTGCCACTGGTGGTTCTATGACGAAGTAACTTTTTACTACTTAAACTTATCTCTGCACGGCGCAAAGCGAAGATTTATTTCGCTGGAACAACACACGTGGATGCTGTGCTACAACCACGTACGGCATCGTCGCACACCAACATCCCTGGATCATCATGGCTCCATCGGGGTGTGCTTTTTTTCGTTTTACTTTTCCTGGGGATAAAATGGGACGGGATCGGGTTCTTTTACGGGTCGTTCGTGGGGGTGGAAAAAATGCTGACAACAAACAATTTATGTTCCACCGCTTCGACTTATTCATCTCTTTCCGGCGAGGGTGATGGTACGGCGTGTTTTAGGTGTTTCTGTTGCAGAACGTCACTAGAAGTACTTGGTCGGCTACTTGAACTTTGTGGTGGTGTGGGACTACGTGTAGCGCTGTAGAGGCGTCACCTCGCCTCTTCCGATAAAGTAAAAAGTACCTAGTAAGTACAACTTACAACGTTTTTACAACTATGGAAGCCTAAGCTCCTCAAAGCGCTGCCTCTATAATCCGAAGGCATTTGTTCGTCCCGATACTTCTTCGTGGTCTGAGGCCTGAATTAGTCTGTGCAAAAAATATTTGTTGTATTTGTTTGTGTGCAAAAATTGGGTTGTAGGGGGCGATCAGAAAAAGTTTGCTGGTGCTCTATCTCATTCTTGGTGTTAGCCAGCGGGGGCTGTATAATGGTGCATGAGATCATCTGCTTTGGTTCAAAAAGCAGAAGGACAGGTGGTCGGGTGGGTTTGCGCCAAAAATTAAAGTACTACCTACGCGAGGTTTCGAAAATGAAGGCGGGAGTGCCTTTTCTATTTCGCTTCTCACTCTTTAGGTTGTGAACATCTAATATACGACAGGGACGTCAGGGCGGGGACACCAGAGGATGAGGATGTAATCAGGGCACATAAGTAATCATTCTGGGACGAACAAGAAAGAGGACAATTTTTGGAAGTGGAAATGTACATCATCGCAAAAGAAAAAAGAAAAATATGCTTCGCAAAAAAAAGTAAAATCAAAGACGATAAGAGAGAGCGGCGGTACGATAGGAAGATAGGGCACAATGATGAAAAAACATATTTATAGAAGAACGTCAACGAGCTAGTACTCAATGAAAGAATAAAAACAATTCGTATTTGTATAGTGTTTTTTTGGCGCTATGCAATTTGACTTCAACGAAATGAGATACATCAGAAAAAAAAACATTGAACATCATGTCTATAAACTTAATGTACGCAAGCAACACTCAAAAACTACGGCTTTTAACTGAAGGACTTTTGTTTCGGGGCACTACAGAAAATAAACGAGCAACAGAAAAAAATTTTGGGTGTGAGGAGCGTTTGATACGGATGACAACTGCATGCACGGCTCTGATGTTCATTCTTGTCTCCCTCTAGAACATATGGCTATGCAGCTTTTAGTTTATTTCTTATTTGTTGTTGAATCTCGTACGGTGAGAAAGGGCAAACAATAAAAGGAATCTTATTGTGGAAAACAAAAACTCACTGACGTGAATTTATTGGGGGGTGACTAACGCACTGGCCTTCTCTTTTCCGGCTTCGATCCCCGCCTTGACGGTGTCCAAGGCCTTCCCGCCTGCGGTTTGCAACGCGTCCTGCGCCATTTCCTTGACCTTCCCAGCCTTTTCCTGCACAAGTTCGCCGGCATGCACCGCTGCGTCCTGCGCCAGATCCTTCAACGCTTCCGCCTTCTCCGTCGCCTTTTCGACCGCCGTGTCCTTCAGCTCCGTGTACTTCTCGGACGCCAGATCCTTCAATGCTTCCGCCTTCTCCGTCGCCTGTTCGATCGCCGTGTCCTTCAGCTCCGTGGCCTTTCCCACCAGTTCCGCGGACTTCTCGGACGCCAGATCCTTCAACGCTTCCGCCTTCTCCGTCGCCTTTTCGATCGCCGTGTCCTTCAGCTCCGTGTACTTCTCGGACGCCAGATCCTTCAATGCTTCCGCCTTCTCCGTCGCCTGTTCGATCGCCGTGTCCTTCAGCTCCGTGGCCTTTCCCACCAGTTCCGCGGACTTCTCGGACGCCAGATCCTTCAACGCTTCCGCCTTCTCCGTCGCCTTTTCGATCGCCGTGTCCTTCAGCTCCGTGTACTTCTCGGACGCCAGATCCTTCAATGCTTCCGCCTTCTCCGTCGCCTGTTCGATCGCCGTGTCCTTCAGCTCCGTGGCCTTTCCCACCAGTTCCGCGGACTTCTCGGACGCCAGATCCTTCAACGCTTCCGCCTTCTCCGTCGCCTTTTCGATCGCCGTGTCCTTCAGCTCCGTGTACTTCTCGGACGCCAGATCCTTCAATGCTTCCGCCTTCTCCGTCGCCTGTTCGATCGCCGTGTCCTTCAGCTCCGTGGCCTTTCCCACCAGTTCCGCGGACTTCTCGGACGCCAGATCCTTCAACGCTTCCGCCTTCTCCGTCGCCTTTTCGATCGCCGTGTCCTTCAGCTCCGTGTACTTCTCGGACGCCAGATCCTTCAATGCTTCCGCCTTCTCCGTCGCCTGTTCGATCGCCGTGTCCTTCAGCTCCGTGGCCTTTCCCACCAGTTCCGCGGACTTCTCGGCGGCCAGATCCTTCAACGCTTCCGTCTTTTCCTTCGCCTGTTCGATCGCCGTGTCCTTCAACTCCTTGACCTGTTCCAGCACTTGCCCGGACTTCTCGGCGGCCAGATTCTTCAACGCTTCCGTCTTTTCCTTCGCCTGATCGATCGCCGTGTCCTTCAGCGCGTTGACCTGTTCCAGCACTTGCCCGGACTTCTCGGCGGCCAGATTCTTCAACGCTTCCGTCTTTTCCTTCGCCTGATCGATCGCCGTGTCCTTCAGCTCCTTGACCTGTTCCACCAGTTCCGCAGACTTCTCGGCGGCCAGATTCTTCAATGCTTCCGTCTTTTCCTTCGCCTGTTCGAGACCCGCATCCTTCGCCGCCGCGGCGTGCTCCATCAGTTGCCCGGCTTTCTCCTGGGCCCAGTCTTTCACCTTCCCGAACCCAGACGAGATTCCGCTCCCGGCTGCATCCTTGAGACTGTCAAGTTTCTCCTTGAGACTCCCGAAGTCAAACGAGGGGAAGTTGGCTTTTTGATTCAGGTTCTGCTTCTGTTCCTTCTTCCCCGTGGTAGTCTTGGTTTTCTGCTCTCCCGTTTTTGCAGTCTTTTGCTTCAAGCCTATCACAAAGAAAGGTGCACAGCTCGACCGATAAAAACCACAGTCACTCGCTCAAGATTATATGCCAAAGCAGGTAGATAATGCAAAGGTTTCACGGACACGGACCCAGTGTTGACGGTACTAATTTCGAGGAATAGGGGGCAACACTTCTATGCAAACTCAGGTGCTCGCGGTCGCCCTGCCTGTACGACTTTTTGAAACAAGTGAAGATTTGCGTTTAAATATCTTTTTCAGAACGAAGGTGGCTAGTACTGGAGCTGCGCACTTTCTTTTCGATAAGGGTGCTGGCCTTCGTTTTCTTCTTCTGCAGCAGGCTGGAGCGCGTGTTCGGCACGGTTCCCGTCGTGGTCGCGTCGTCTTGCGCTTCAGTGTCACCACGGAGCAGCCGGCCGGCCACGGCCGCGGGCCCCATCTGGTCCACGCCGCCCGGCATTCCAGAAAGAGGCTATCAAAGTGAGAACTACAGTGATCCTCTCCCCGTGCAATCTACGTCCCGCCCGTCCGGATGTTGAAATAGGTGCATACAATCGATGCAGTAGAGTTGAGTAGACATGCAAGATGAACAAAGCTTTATTTTCTAGTCTCCTTTCAGCTGCCATGATTCAGAAGGCCACCGTGGCGTCAGGCGGCATAGGAGCTCTGTGCAACTTTGTCTTTGCGGTTTCGCAGCCTCACCCTGCGATTGCACATTTTTGATGTTACAGCTTTATTCAAGGAGCTCGACATGGTACAGGGCGAGATCAACCACTGCACGGTGGCTCTTCATGCATCATGGCAAACCAGAACTTGTTTCTCTCATTTCCCCGTGATTTTTCTCCGTACCTTTCTGCAGATGACACTATCACATCTGCAGGAGAGGACGAAGCGTTTACTATTCAACATTCGGCACGACGAGAGGACGTGGATGCAGGGACGGGAGCAACAGCTGTTGTTCTCAATTTGATACGGACAGGGTCAGAGCCAGCGCCTGCATGGCATTCGCCTTGTTCATTTTGGACATTTTGGCAAGAAGTGAGCTGTTCTTACGGCGTTCCGAAAGAAGTGAGTTAGATACAAGTCGAGTTCTTAGAAAAATAGCAACAAGGAGAATAATCAAGCGAGTTGTGCCTTCTCGGTGTGCTGGTTAGCAAGCTGTACAAATACAGTGTCTACTTGATATCTCGTCGTGATAGCGGAAAAAGCAACTCGTAGGTTGATTACTTACTCTTGGTTGTAGGCTGAAGCAGCAGCGGGTAGTTTTCTGCAGTAAAATTTTTCTGTTTGAAGATTTTTCGTTTTTTTCTGAAGATTCACTGAGAATGCTGAACTACGGAAAAAAGCCGACGGATGAAGACCTCTTGGCACAACGAACTGCTGCGCCAGTGGTGAAGCAGCAAGCTTCTACAGATGGTTGTGGCGGCGCTAATAGATGCGATAAAGAAACTACACGGCAGAAGAAGAAGTAGTGCACGATAAAAACAAAGTAGAACAAGGCACAACAGGACGAAATAAGCGACGAAAGAACTGTTTCGGTTTATTGTAGATTGCACGATTTTAGACGAGAAGCATTTGCGATTGCACGCTGGTGCTTAAACGTGGATCTTCTTGAGGTGAGTCTGAGGAGCGAATGGTAAAAAACAAGAACGAAAAATTCTTGGCAGAACGATTTATTTCTATAATTTTGCACGACTTTAATATTTATTACGAGGAATCGCCCCGCCGTGGACGGAAGGGAGCAGGGACAAGCTGATTTTCAGATTTTGAACCAAAAACAAACGAAGATGCCGAGTCGACAAACAGCCGTGCAGCTTGCTCATGCAAGGATCATAATTGCTAGCTGATCCACAGGAACCCTGTCCCAACAACTGCGGTGAGAGGAGCCACAGCACCAGGGCGGCTGCAGTTGCGTTCTGCTTCTGTGTTATTGCAAAATAAAAGTTAGTTCACTAATTTGGAAGATTTGGAAGAAGTCCGAAAAACTTCATTTTCGCAGAAGTCTCTCGAATTTCATTTGCTCCTGTAACTCATATCGCCGAGTTTTGTTCTCCAACCTCGAACGCTACTACTTCTGACCTGGTCACAGAAATGAAAGCGGTAGTAGAGTTTCCTGCTACGCTATTGATTTTCCTCTTCCAAAAATCGAGAACGGAGCAGCTACGCTGGTGCCAGCTATGCTGCGGAAATAGGTGGAAGTTCAACTATTTCGCTTTTTATTTTTCAGTTTAGTACACCTTCTGCACAGTTTATCCAAGAAAAAAACACCATCACAATCACATGTAGGAGGTTTTGCATCAGAAATTTCTCTCGCATCCCAAATTTTTCTTGTATTGCAAAAACACAAAGGGAAATCGCCAATAACTCTTGACTGTGATGCATTTTTGCGCATGACAAAAATTTTTGTATTGCAAAAATGTGCAATAGTGATTGTGATGGTGTTTTTTTCTTGGATACAGTTTGTGACTCTCGCAAGTCCTCTACATACCGGATCACTTCGTTGATAAACTGGCAGAACTCTTGGATATGACTTGCTCAAGCGTTACAATCTCAAACGTTACAATAGAATTTGGACTTTGTGTTGCATGATGAGCTTGACAGGCTCGCACAGCGTTCCACCTTTTGCAATACAAATTTCGCCAGATTGTAGTGATGTTTGGGGCTCCGGAACTTGTCATGCACAATCCTATGAGAGTTGGCTAGATCATGCACTCTTGCATCACAGATTTCTATGTTCTATTGTAACGTTTGAGATTGTAACACCTGAGCGGGTTATATTGGAAGTCCAGCGATTCTGAGTGATCCCAGTCCACCACAGAGAAAGCCTCGTCCATTAGCGTGCTGTAATTGTCTCCGTAAACGTCTGGCATACCTGGTATATAATTCGGAAAAAGTGGATGTGTACACCTTTTGCGATTTAGGTAGTCACGCTTCGGTTCTCTGGATAGTATTCAAAAACATAAACAAAAACATTACGATATGCTGCATCAAAACTGATGGGATAAACGTCAATCAATACCGAGATCGAACAGCAACGCACTCAGTTCCGATCGTTCCAGCGTGCCGCTTGCATCGAAGTCGTACGCCTTGAAGAGTTATGGACTTGTTCTGCAAGTGTCGTTTCTGACTTGATGCCTCGGGAAAAATGCAAGATACTCGTGCTCTCCACCGAACAAGTTGCACCACTACTACTTCGAAGATCTTCTGCTCTTTTTAGGGAAGCATCTAACTACATGCAGAAGATACTAATAAATTACATAAATATGCAATGATGTCACAATGCAGCGCCTTAGCATGGGTGCAGCTGCTTCACGGCCTGTTTTTGATTCTGCAGCCACTAAGTGAGGTTTTTTTTTTACCCTAGCCAAGTAGATATTGACACATTTGCATCAATTTGATAACGCGGATCGGTAACTCGCTTCCGTGAAGTATACGTCTTGATGCTGATAGATTTTTCAAAAACAGATGAGATGCCATCAAACCCTCCGAATCATGGCAAAAAAAAATCGCTAGTTTCACGACCGGTAAAAGCCTGGCGTTGATCCATACAAGAACGTTCGCAAACAAAAAGCGTGGTAGCCAATTAATTGTATTTTTACGCATGGTCGGCAGGCTCCGGCCATGTTCTTTTTCCTCAGCGCGGACGGCATTTGGGCGAGGAATTCCACGTATATTCCCTTGAACTCCGCAAAAGTCACTTTGTTAGGATCCGCAGCTGTTGTCGGTCAGTGAAGATCAAGATCTTTGACATCGCTATAGACAAAACAGCACTAGCATCAACATCGTTCTAGAAAACTGAGTTTCTACTCTGATGTCCACACTTGGCTGGTGAAATTGCGCTGCAATACTGGTATTTGTTCCGAGTTCTTGAAAAGCAAAAAAGTCCTCAGCTGAAATGTCCAACAAAAGATGTACCGTATTGTGATATTACGAGTGTGATGGACTCGTCTGCGATGTTGAAGCCCAACTCGGTGAGAAGATCGCGCATCTCATCCGGTGAGATAGTGTATGCAATGCAAATAGGCGTCACCGTTCCATGGGAAGAACAGAATACGCACACAAAGCTTAGCTTAAACAAAGAAAATGAGTCCATGGCACGAACTCATTTCCCATGCCCATGCATAGTAAAACAAGTAGCAAGAGGACAAATTTTTAAAGGAAAAGTTCTTCCGATTCCCTGACGCTCACTTGCAGGTGATACGCTGTCTGATTTATCGTAGTCGTACACGCCGAATCTAGTGAGTATTTCATTTCGGATAATACCAAATCCATTGGAACAATGGGGGGATAACAATATCCCAGTGCTCGTATTCATTACGTTCGAAGGGTAAACACAAACATCAAGCACATGACGGACTGCGATCAACATGAAAACAAAGTACAGTTCCTTGGCCCTTTTTTCCTCCTCCGCAGATAGCGTTACCTCTTGCCTCAGTGCCGCATTTCGGCTGTGTTGCTTCGTGGTCATCGCCATTTTGGAGATGATTGTTTTTACCTGGACGTTCTCTTAAAGTGCTGTATATTTCCCCACAAGGTAGCTGGAGAACGAACAGTTTCTTGCGAAAGTGGTCCACCAGACTTCTTCCTCTCGAACACGAGCTCTAGTCTTTCATCTCGCGCCGGTTTAAGATACAACGAGCATACGTCTACGTACCACCAGCATTGAACAAACTACGAGTGAAGTACAACTTAGAGGAGCCTGTTCGTTTATGCGCAGCGCCTCTCTCGTGCCACGACGTGGAGGTCGAGACTACTTACCCCGGCGCGATCACGACTTTAATGTGGTTCCATCTTCGACCAGTGAGTCACCCAAACGACCGAATTGTTTTTTTCTTTCAAGGCTCTCTCGATAATCCAAATTCTATCTCTGGTGCAGGGCGATTTGGCTCTCCTCTTGGCGATAGCGGGCAAGAACGACTCAAGAATATACTATCTGGTGCTTCATGCTGCAGTAGCAAGGGGCGCGATGGAGTGTATCTCGGGCCGCGCGCGCGAAGGATGAGATAAGAACACGAAAGCAGCTGTCGAGTACTCCTTCATAGCAGCGAAAACGAAATCCAGACAATGTTCCTAAACTGAAGCGGCATTTGCCTTCTGACTCTGAGAGCTTCGTTTAATTATTGATCTTCAGCACATTTTTTTGTTTTCCTTTTCCTTTTGCAGACAAAGAAGATGCACAGGAGAGACCTACTTACATTGTTCATGATGAAACTTGTACTAGTACATTGGGCGGGCTTGTTTGTTCATGAAACTTGTCCTAGTACATTGGGCGAGCTTGTTTGTTCTACAAGCGATCAGTTTCGTTTGCGTTTTGCAATCATCACATTGATGTAGAAAAAGTGGTAGTGGTGCATTGTTTTTATGAAGCCGTTTCACTAAAACAGAAGCTACTTTGTACACAGGCGAAAAGGAGAAATTGTCATCTCATCTTCATGATCCCGCACGGAGATTATTGCTACAACATTCCGTGCAATAGTATCTGGTCATTTCTACTGGCCGACGAGCTGGTGGATTTCACTTCTGGTTCTACTCAGAAACACACGGTTTATAAATGTGTACACCAGAATTATACGCGTTACACCGACACGGTAATGCCCCCTTCACTCACAGAGGGATATCCTTGCTCCCCCGCCACCGGCTGGCATCTTTTTTTGTGCGTGAAGCTATACAATCCCGGACCGACGGCACACTTATTGCTGCAACACTGGGAATTCTCGTAGCAGTGGGTCGAGACCTCCTTGCACCTGCCGCAGTCGTTCCGCGGGACATTGTAGGACAAATCGCGGCGCGTCAGCCTCTCGTAGCGCCACTGTGCGGACGTGCTGAGTTTCGTCACCCGGCTGGTGAGGAACCAGTACCACCAACTCTTTTTGTCGACCGCCTTCGGCTCCTTTAAGAAACACGGCTCCCGCCGCGCGCGACGAGCGGTGGGCAGCGGGTCGCAGGGCAGGTCCGGCAGCAGGTAGGCAACGCCCGGGATTGTTGTCTCGTAATTTCGCCAGGAAAGACGGGGTGGGTTTTCGTTTTTTTTCTCAACAGGAGCAACACTAGGATCAACATCCTCCACAGCGGCTGCTCCCACCTCCGTCGACGAGGACCCACCTGCCTGGTTGCTTATGCTTTCCTCCCCTCGCTATCAAATGTAAAAATGTCTGGGTCTGGAAGAATGCGCGACTTGTCACGCAGCTTTTCCATGACCCATGAGGTCTGGTCTGGAATGCAGGACCTAGCATGACAGATTCTGTGCGATCTCTCTCATGCCTAGCCTGCATGAGAAACTCCCTCGCGACTTGGTCAAAACTGGACGACTTTTGGTAATCATGCAACACAGATTTTTGCATGCTTCAGATTTAGCATGACAAGTTGCATTCTTCCAAACCCAGACATTTTTACATTTGATACTCGCCCCGTGACGACCCACTCGCAGCCCTCCAGTTCCCCGCAGGAAATGCCGTCCCACTGCATGGCGCAGTAGTGCCGCAGCGGCACGCAGGCGTTCTGGTTCTTCCGGATCACCCGCCCGGTTTTCGCATCCTATCACACAGAAAAAAGCTGGCAGGGCATATTTGTATTGCAAAAATAAATACGCAAAAAAAATCTGCACTGCATACCCGAAGCAGCACGCTATGGGACCACCCATGACAAATTTTTCTGTGTATTTGTTTTTGCATTTACAAATATGCCCTGCCCGCGTTTTTCTCGGGGATACATCCACCTCGGTGACGGGCGCCGCCCGGCACCCGTTCCCGGACTTGAACAGGACGTAGTTGTCGGTCATCTGCTATGGATTGCAAAAGTGCCTGGGTCTGGAAGATCGCCAGATTTGTCATGCAGGTTTTCCATGGCCCATGAGGTCTGGCATGTAGGACATAGCATGACAGATTCTGCGACGAGACCTTTCTAATTCTAATGCCTATTCTGCATGAGAAACTGCCTCTCGATTACTTACATCAAGAGTGCACAACTTTTGCCAATCATGCAACACAGTTTTTTGCCTGATTCACATTTAGCATGACAAGTTGCTTTGTTCTAGACCCAGAAATTTTTGCATCTGATATCTGCACGAAGCCCTGCGTGAGGCAGACTTGCCGGATCCGGGGGTCCGAGCATATCCAAGAAAAAAACTGTGAGCATGTGTATTAACTTTGTACGGAAAAGCAGCATCACTATATTCGTTTTTACATTACAAGGAAAACCTGTCATGCGCGACTAGCACGTGAAAACAGGTATGAAAGTGGCCTTCTATGACGCATATCCAGCATGACAATTTGCATTTTCTACATGACAGATTTACACTCACATAGCGTTTTTCTTGGATAGAGCAGCGCGAGGGCGAATAGCAGTTCTCCGCAGTGTGGTAGTTCGTGGAACGCTTGGCCTCGCGGCAGTACCCGGGCTGAAACCAGTCGGTGGCGAAATTCTTCCACTTGGTCAGAAACCCGGAAAGCGTCTTTTTGTTTTTTTGTTTGTTCATCTTCTTGGTCTGCTCCTTTTTCGCGGTCTCCCGCAGCTGGTCCTTGAACTGATTGTGCCTTTTCTGCGTTTCGGATAATTCCTGCGTCAGTTGCTCCAATTTCGTCTGCTCCCGCTCAACAAGGTCTGCTGCCGCTCTATCTCCTGCTCCTTCCGGAGTACTACTCTCATCCTCCTTGTACACCAATACCCCGTTCTTCATCTCCATACTGGAAGCCGCGGTCACCCCCTGGTCCACGAGCTCCCCGCCCGGCGCGGTCTTCACCGTCAGCCCGGCCTGGCTTTGCCCGAGTTGTTGTACACGTGCAGCTTGTGTTGATCCTCCGATGGTATCACTGCCCGCTAGGGAAAATTGTTGGAGATACTCCTCACTGCTGGCGACCTGCTGCACGCCGTTGTCAAGCAATTTCGCACTGGCAGACACGTCGATCGCGCCGGACCGAACGGACTGCGCCAGCAGCTCGTCCGCCGCGAGCTCCATTTCGTCCAACGAGAAGCTACCGTCGAGATCGTCATCGTCTTCGCCAGTCTCGTCGTCCAGAAACCCCTGGTGATTGCCGTCTTCGTCCATGAAGCCGCCCGGATCCCCGGCGGCGGGCGCGATCGAAACCGGTTCCGCCTGGCTTGAACTTTTGGCCTCGGATGGAGTCGCAGTGTGGACGAGGAGGAGCACCCACGAGATAAGCAGGGCTACTGAAGATGCTGTCGTGGGGAAAAAACGAGGGAGGAGCGACGAACAAGACATGGCTCTCGTTTTTTCGTGCGCAGACCCGGTTCTGTATTAAGAACGGTCGAGAAGTTGTGAAGCCGGGGTGGCAGAAGTGGAAGCTTCGCTTTTGCTTCGACTTTTTTCGTGGCTCGGAGGGCGTTGAAGCTACTTTTGTCTCGCTATTTTCCAAACCAAGACCGAAATAACACCGTCTTTCATGGTGGCGGGTACAACTTAAAAATCCCAAAGGCAGACGACACGAACCGAGACAACGACGACCGATATCAGAAGCAGAACCAGGAACACCGGTTTAAAGCAAGCGCAACTTCGCACGCACCACGTCACGTCGTCCGACCACGACACTGCATTCCTATTATTGCTTTTTGTTTTTCCGATGATAGGCGTCGATGTCGGACGCAAAGGGTATGCCGCAGGGTACGGTCTTCGCATACTCCAAGTACTGCGAGCCAAAAAAGCTCAGCAAAAAATGTTCTTCGACCGGTATTCTTCGGTAGAGAAAGACGTAGCCGATGAGAAGATAGAGAAAAAAATTCACGCGATTCCCCAGTATCAACTGGGTACCCACCGACCAAACCAGCCAGCCGACGTAAGCCGGGTGGCGAAAGATCGCGTAGACGCCCTTGGTAATCAACTGGTGACTCTTCTCCCGCTCCGTGCGCACCACGTGAGAAAAGTTGTTGCCCGCCGTCCACAGTGCGGCGACCCGGAAAAGTAGTCCGGAAAACGCGAGGACAATCCCGATAGTGAAGCTCGTTGGGTTGTGCGGTGGTGTTCTTTGCGCCAAGGCTGATGATGTTACGGAAGTAGATACGCTTGTTGTTGTTTCACTATAATTTTCATCTCCACGAAACAACAAGACGTCCACTGGTGACGATAGGCCCGAAATAATCCTCTCCCAAAAAAAATGCCGCTCCAACACCGCGGAAAGCAGCACAATGCCGTACAAATGATACGGCACCGGGTTGAATACGAAACTGCCAAAAGTCACCTCCTCGGGGTGAAACGTCGCCACAAAATAGAACTCGAACACGTGGAAGAGCAGGACCTGCAAGAGGAACAAATCCACATCGATCACCCCGGTGCGGAACGGAATATTATCTTGATCGGAAGTAGTAGATGACGCTAGTCCTCCTCTGTTCTTGCTGCCCCACGACAGGAACTGATCCCAGGCTGGTCGTTCAGCATCATTTCCAGCACTGCTGTCTCCGCTAGTTGTACTACTATCACTGGAAGAACATAGCCGGGCCGCGATTCGACAAAGTACTTGCCCGGTCAAAACGCCACAGGTGAAGTTGCCGGTCTGTAGCCAATTTTTGCTTTCATACGCGACCAAATTTGACAGCGCGAAGAGAAGGCAAAAGCTTGCGAGGAAGTATTCGTCGGGAAGGAGTTTCTCCGTGGGAAAAACCGCACCACAACAGAGCCCGGCTAGTAAAAAACGAAGGTAGTATCCGGAGGTGGTCGCGAGGAAAGGCAGGCGGCGCGGGGCCAACATGATGATCTTGCGTTCCTTTTGTCAGTCTGGTCGTGTTTCTGTTGAGTGGTGCTTGTGATGAACATATTTTTTTTTGCCTTGTGCCGGAAAACGGGTCTCATCTAGCGTTGGAGTAGTTTTACTCAACAGTATAACAATGGATCATGAAAATGAATCTGCAATTTTTCGCACGAAGAAGCTGAAGCCGTTAGAAGCGCAGCTAAATAACTTGATCGAGCTCGGTATGATCGTAAATGTTTCAAGCGCATCCTGCTGAGTAGATGGGAGAGCGGTAAAAACGCGCGCGCACAATTCTTGCTCAAGATGTGGAGAGACCCTAAATCCTTAAACCCTAATTGTACAATGATCGCTATAGATACGAAAAAGACCATGTGAAAAACCCGAAGTGCCCACACGTATCGTTTTGGTTTTTTGGATCTTCGCTAGAACCGGCCGGGTTTTTGGAAAGACAAGTACAACAACAAGCGAAACACCAAGATAAAGTTTGTGATGCAAAAATCGTTTTTCTCGTTTGTTGGTTCTTCTTCATCAATATCGTTTTCAGATGTGTAAAAATGTCCGTCGTTCCAGAAAGTCGCTGTCACGTTCGTGCTGGTTGTTTATGCAAGAAAAAAACTGTGTAAGTGTAAATTTGTGTTGCAGAACATGCAGCAGAGATACACCTGTCATGCCGGACAACCATGCGGCCCTCTTTTCATGTGTATTTTCCCTTACAAGCCACGCACGACAGATTTTCTCTGTCATGCAGAGCAAATTTGTGATGCTGTTCCTCAAAGAAAGTTACACTTACACAGTTTTTTTCTTGGATATTGTTCATTTCAACAACAACATCATTATACTGTGTACATTTACAGTGTATGTTCTTCTTGGCCAAAACCTTTCTGAATAGGGTGGTTTTGGGAATCTTCTTCAATAGTGTGTACATTCATTCGTGTTAGACGAAAACGAGAACATCAAAGAGCAGTCATCAATTTTTTATGTCATAAAAAATTTTTCCTTTTTTCCTGTTCCTTCGCTCGATTCATCTGCCGCTGCTCTTGCTCCTCCAGCGTGTGAAACACCTGGATGATATCAACTGTAAGAATGTCTGGGTCTGGAAGATTCTGACACTTGTCACGCACGTCTTGCATGAGCCATGATGTCTGTGATGCATCCCCTAGCAATACAGATTTTTTGAGGGCTTCTTGATGCGTATTCCGCATGACAAATGCCTTCTCAGCGTAGCAAAAATTGCCTTTCCTTAGGTACTCACGCAACACAAATTCTTTTGGAATCCAAATGCAGCATCACAAGTTGCATTCTTCCAGACCCAGACATTTTTTCCATGTGATAGATGACCTCCTCCCACAGTTTCTGCTTCACCCTCTCCACCTCCTCCGGTAGCTCCACCTTCATGTCCGAGACCTGGCCCGCGCTAGCTATCCTGAGTAAAAACGTACCCACACCAGAGTCAGGATGGGGATTTTGCAACACAAGCCTAGGAGTTTTGTGAGTCACGCATGACAAGTTTCAGTCCGTAAGGTAGTGCAAGTTAGCAAGGAAAGCCGCATCACAAATCGATCTGCTGCTCCTGTTTACAGCATTACAAATTCCCAAACACGATTGAAAATGCCTGTCATGGGGTTGCGCATCACAAATGTTCCTGTCATGGCAAAGTCGCATGACAACTCTGGTGTGGGTACGTTTTTACTCAGGATACTAGCCGGGTGGCATTTGCGCATTCCCTGGTAGAAGAAGTCTTGGGTTTTGTACCCAAACCAGGACTCCAGGGACTGCAACATCATTATCCTGAGTAAAAACGTACCCACACCAGAGTTGTAATGCAAATCTGCATGCTGAAAATGTTTCTCATGCGGAGCCCCATGAGAAGCATTTTCTAGCCGTGTTTTGCAATTTGTCATGCTCCAATCAGCATGGTATGCTAGATCTGTGATGCTGCTGAGCTAGCTCAAACCGCACTACACTACGAATGCAAATTTGTCATGCAAAACAGCCAAAACTTGTGGACTTGTCTAGCCGATTCCCCATCTTGACTATGGTGTGGGTACGTTTTTACTCAGGATAATCATCTGCGCCTCGGCCCAGTTGGTGGCGTTCGCCTCGAAAATGATCAAGCGCGGCAGGGAGAGCAGGCCAAACTTCTGAAAATGGTTCCACATCAAATCCCGCAGAATTTCACCATCCGCACCTTCCAAATCCAACTTGGCTTATGCAAGTGGTTGAAAAATAAACCAGTCCAGCAAAGGTGGCAGTCGCCGAGTTTTCGTTTTGCAGGAGCAGTTGACTATGTATGGGCAAGAACACAAATACGCTTATTTGTCGGATAAAGAGAAGAGCTGCAGCCCGAAATCAAATCAATACTTACATGTCTGCTCAACAGATGTCTTAAGCAGGCAAAAACAAGTCTTCACATCACATTATCACGCAGACCTTGTTGCGACTGCGTCCTCGACACTGGTCTTTTTTCGCAATTGCGTAGCAGCGTGTCGACCATGAGCACTTTGTGCCTCCGTAAAATCGAGGACAGAGCCTCGGTTTCCACCGTTTGCCGCTTCAGCAGGTGCAGCATGTTGTTGTAGGAAAGCAGTTCCAGCAGGTACTTGGTGGGCTCATTGATCGACGACGTCGCGCAGGTGCGGGCCCCAACGAAGGAGCATCTTTTGCAGTTGGGCACTCCGTGCTCGGCGCAAGGTGTTGCCGTCTCCTCCGCTTTGCGCATCTCGTGCATTTTTTCAGGCAAAAGCCCGTAGAGGTAGACGTGGTTGTCCGGCAACGGGGTGCTATTTTTCTCCGCTTCGTCCTTTTCTCGCCACTCTGCTACCTTCTGCTCCGCGACTTCTTTCGGCACATCGTGCAGCAGCGAGGCGGGGCCTTCATGAAGATCTCGAGGTTCTTCTACTTTGGCGCCGGAGGTGGTGATGTTCATCTTCGCCTGCGTATCGTGATCGTCGCCTTCTTCTACACCTATGTTTCGTTGTTCCGTGGCTTCGCAAATGTAGAAGGCAGTAGTTCATCATGATCAGAAGTCCTGCACAAGAACCAGGGCTGCAAAACTAAATCGTGAACGCGCAATGAGGAAACAAATCAGGGGCCGCGAGAAACTACTGCATGATCGCCCTGACACACAGTAAATCACAAACACAAAAATCTTTCTGTACCCCATTCTGTTTCTGGCTGCTGTGGCCCTCCTCGTCCAGCGGCCACCGCCTCGACATCCTCTATCAAATTGTCCACACTTTGCCTCGTGGAGCTCCCACCTTCCGCGGTCGTGCTCGCTGTCGTGCTATCCGCCCGCGTTACCCTGGAGCTGGAGTTACTGTTACCATTACCTCCGGTCGTGGTACTATTTTCATCCGCGCACGAATTCTTCTTCTTGTGTGGCAAAAAGTCCGCCAGAGTTGGGTTCTCCTGGCGGTAAAGCCAGTCGAGAAAGCAAGGATCCGTAAAATCCTGCTCCCAAACGCGATTTTTCTGTATGGCGTTCTCAAATGTTACATTCACAACTGTTACGTGATTTGTCATGCAAAATTACAATCAGAATTGACACGATCAAGCTGCTTCGCATGACAAATTCTCGAAGAGCCACACAGGCTGAGAATCTGCGCCGAATCTGTCATGCAATACGCGCAAGGTCACCCCTTTTAGTTTTGCCGTTCTTGCATTACAAATCGATGTAACAGTTGAGAATGTAACGATTGAGAACGCCATATTCTGAGCGGCCTGGTTGTAGCAGATGTCCCACGGGACCAGCCACCCCTTGCTGTCCCAGAACTGCAAGACCTTGTCCCGCAAGTGGTCCTTTCGCAGAAAGTCCACGCGCGCCCGCTCCGCCACGTCCATCGCTCTTCCGGCTACCGGCTTCGCGATTTTCGTGAAATTGTTCGAGGTTCGGGGCAGCATCTCCACGTTTTGCGGAATGGCGTCGATGCTGATGCCGGTGGCTGTGGGTAAACCGAGCCACTTCTCGCAATTGCTGTACTTGAGCTGGTAGCAGGACTCCAAATAGTAGCAATTGCTACTCCCGTCACGCTCCATCTGCTCCGGGTAGCAGCACTGCGCGAGCGTGTCGTAGTAAGACGTGCCAACTTCAACGAAATCGCGTTTTTCCGGAATGATCAGCTTGTTCCGTCTACTTGGTCTCTCTTCCTCCGGTGGTCCTCGCGTGGGCTCCTCCGGGCCTGCTGTCGCTGGTTTTATGGTGCTGCTGGGAGTCGTTTTCTTTATCCCGCTTCGACCGGCTTCTTGTTTCGCAGGAGGATCTACAACTCCGGAGAAAGAAGAGGAGGAGGACGAGGACGACCCGGAAGATGCTTTTGCTCCTGCAGGAGGTTTGAATTCGCACAGCAGCGTCTGCACAGTGAGCTTCTTGTATTGGTCAAAATTAATCGGGCGAAAGCTGTCCCCGTGCATTCTTCCGCGGTCCCTTTCGTGCAAGGGGTGACTTCGCGCGATGTTGTCGGCCCCGTCGCTGCTGAAACTTGGCGAAGCCTCGTAGCATGCCAAAGTGCGACTGCATTCGGTGCAGTCTCGGGAGACGCGCCAATACGGTGCGTCTTCTGGTGGTGCCCAGAGATCATGCTGATCCGCAGTTCTTGTCGTGTAGTAGTCCATGGTGCAGTGAATTGCTGATCTTTTTAGAAGCGACAGATTCTTCTTCCCCTCTGCGCCGCGGAGATGAGGATGACTCAAATATAGATTATATACCTGTCAGATATGCATTCACATCACGTGCCGCTTTGGGTTTGTGTTTGTATGAAGATAACAATTGAAATAAAACAAGAAGACCTACTCTTCTTACAAGATCGTTTACCGCAAGTGCAAGCGTCAGATGACACGGCTCCTATTTTCAAAACACAAAACTCCCTAGCTGCTTGCTTTTTTCACCAACTTAAAAACCTCAACCGATTTGAACTTCTTTTTTAGGTCCACAAACTACACAGTAGATAAAGGTCGTGCGGGTGCGGATCTTCATCATCAACTACATCCCCGTCTACTTTTACAAAAGGCAGAGCAGAAAAAACTTCAACAACTTGATTTTGGTACTGTCGTCACCAAGTGATTCAATTCGGAACCTCGACACAAGTAAACCGTTAACTTACCCCAAACAACAAGACTATCCACAGATCGTGATCCCTTCATTCACCTTCAAGCACACAAAAAAAAAGCATTTTTGCAGCAGTCAAAGCCCCTGACTTTTTGTGATCGTCTCCATAACTAATTTCCTCCTCGGGAGCCCAACTAGTCTTGGATCGAACATCGACATGAACAAAACGCCCGCAACACCATTGCGACCACGCCCATCTGGAGGGTCTACTTGCACGCGTGGCATTATTTCTTGGAACAAATCCCTTGGCGCTTTCTTGGTACTTGGTACTTCGTTTTCGTGGTACAACACTTGATTCATGACGATGTCGTGTAGTTCCAAGAGCCTCTACAGGTTCTATCTTGGATTATGATCAATCTGAATCACTCAGCAAATCTTCGTCGCGCATCTCTGCCAGCTGTCTTCCGAACTGTTTCATGGCTTCACTGCCGTCTTGCCGAACGTCTCCGTCCTCGTTCGCATCCGGCATCTCTACGTCCACCTGGTTTGGCGCTCGGCTGGAGCTCGACCCCGCGGCGGAGGACCCGTTTCTTATCCTGTCTTCCTCCTGCAAAATGTCTTGCTTCAAAGACGAGCCGGACGCTTTGCTGCCGGAGAGTAGAGCTTCCTCGGTCAACTGTTTTTCTTCTTCTTCCGTCTGCGCTGTGGCGGCCGCCGCCTTCCCCTGGGACTCGAGCAGTTGCTTCCGAATCAGTTTCACCATGGCGGTTTCCGTTCTCTTCTCCAGCTTCTGCAGTTTCCGTGTAAAATCCCGCTTGATGTATCCTGAGTAAAAACGCACCCACACCAGAGTCAGGATGGGGATTTTGCAACACAAACCTAGGAGTTTTGTGAGTCACGCATGACAAGTTGCACTATGCAGGGTAGTGCAGGTTAGCAAGTGCAGCCGCATCACTGATTCATCTGCTCATCCTGTTCACAGCATCACAAATTCCAAAACACGACTGGAAACGGCTATCATGGGGATGCGCATTACAAGTCTTCCTGTCTTTGCAAATCTGCATTACAACTCTGGTGTGGGTACGTTTTTACTCAGGATATGATGTCCCAGTTCTTCTTCGACGCGGTCGGCGCCATCCAGTCCTTCTTGTCCAAAGCCTCCTGGTTCGCCTCCAGGATGCTGTCGATCTGGGGTGTTTGTTACAGTTATATCTTTGTCATGCCAAATCTGCGTCACTTTTTCCGTTGTCATATAGCTCTTCTACGCATCACAAATTTAAGATGCCTCAATCGGTGCAAAACTTGTCATGCGAACGCAACAACGTGTCTAATGTTTCTCTTGCTGCGCTGGGTGATAATTTGCCACAAAAATAAAACGTCGCGTTGCAAAAGCTCAGTACCTGTTGTTCTATTTCTGTCGTTGTGAGTCGCTGTTGCACGCCCGCCTGGAGCGCTGGTGTTTTTGGGTAGTAGTTGCGAAATCTGACCTTTGGCGGCTGCGCCTTGTAATCCAGCTGCGTCTGATCCGCTGGATCTATCGCGGTCCCCTCCGCCATGATGGTAATGCGTTTTTACTACTTAGAAATGCTGAACAGACAGGACGAGAGAGAATATAGGCCTTTTGCTTTCAAAATCAGAATCGTCCAATCATAGGTGTCGCTTGCTTTTAAATTGCGCTGTAGTTGCCAAAAGTCATTTTACTTCTTGTCGCTGTGAAAAGCAAAAGATTTGTGGAATATCTCATGAACTTTGAAATCGACCAGAAATCGTGTATCTTTATTGGATAAAGAAACACATATTCACACATTCATAGGCATCCAATTTCGCAAACTTCTGGATCATCAGGATTTCGCACATCTTTTACTCCTCGGCTGGAAGTGTGATAAGAAGCTGATGCAGGAAAAGAAAGTGGAAAGCATGATCTGTGAAAGTACGATCTCTAAAAGTTCACCCAGGGCCAGGGCATGATCGAGACATTACAGATCCAGATACCAATACTGTAGTTGAACAAGCACCAAGTCAATTTCGGTCAGTTTGAAAGCGCTCTCTACAAGTAAGAGCAAACACGTTCGGAGAGGATTGAGAGGTCGCTTCAGATTTCTTATTTCTCGCGAAGTAGATCGTGGTCACTATGTATTCTCAAAAAAGATGAGGCAACTGGAGAATTTTTTTGGAGCAGTGCTACGTGCGTCCTCCGGGTTCTTCCGTTGCTCGCTTTATTCCCGCAATAGACAAGGAGCAGTGGGAGTAGAAGTGGAGACCGCTGCCCCTACCCGTCTATTCACCGGAGTATCATCTGCTTCACTTCTTCTTCTTGTCCACATACTGCGCCAGCAGTGCTTCCCCCTTCTGCTGCGCTAGTTGCACGTACTGCTTTACCACGGCTTCCACTTCCTTTTGGGTGACAAAGGTCAGCAATTTGTCCAGGTAGGCAAATTTCGGGTAGACCAGAAGGACGACCACGGCGATCTGCGCCTCGAAAAAGAGGTCGAAAAGCAGGGTTGAGACCACGTAGAACGGAAGCTCCAGGATTAGTGGGATAAAGGTGTAATTCCACACCCAGCTGGCGACGGCGTACAGTACCCAGTAGAAAAGCCAAAGCTGTTTTGGAGGTTTCGTTTTCAATTATTAGAGGTCGTCTTCATCAAGCTCCTGTCGTGCTAGAATCTACAACTCTGTCATGCAGCGTTACACCGACGTAGGTTCAAGTATATTACCAGTCTCTGCATTTTTGGTGCACCTGCATTTGGCGCAAGCCACCTGGCATTGGTGTAGCAATGAGTGTTGAGATAGCATCTCAACAGAAAGATGAAACACGACTACTATGTTGTACACGTACCTTCATCGTAGCGGGCTCCTCTGTGTGTAGGGCCTGCAAACTTTGCACCGCCGGGAAAAGCAGGGAGGCGAGAAGCCAAATAGGGTACAGGAGAAAACTGGGGAACATCTTTTCTCAATTTTTTTAAAGTATAGGCAATGATGAAAGAAATCGGCAAAATTACATACGAAATTTTCCAAACTCTCTTTTGTTTAGTCGTCGAGGAAAACAGGCGAGAAAATCGTATTTTTTCACCAAATTGGCTAAAACAATGGGGCCGACAGGAATAAAATTGCAGCACGTTCGTATACGTACTTTTTCTTTTGGATGTTAGTGCCGAAAATATTTGTTTTCATTCGTCCATCAGCACTGTTTCTGGCGTCAGGGGAGGTCAGCAATCCGATATCAAAGTGCCAGCACTTAAAAGCATTAGAGCCTGATTTCGGATCCTGACGTGGGGCGCGCGATGATCCGCTGCTTGTTTAGGTATCAAAGGCCACAACAGACCAAGAACAAATTGATCTCATTTCATGATCATGATCCTGCTTGGTGCCTGGAATCATGCAACGATAAACGGCACACGTACAGCGGAATCGGAAAAAAAAAGAAAATACAAAGCAAAGCAACCATAACATCCACACACCAAATCACAAACACGACCATCGATTCCTGCACCAAGCGCTGCAGTCTTCTAGAGTCCCGACCGAAGAACACGACGAGTTCTGCATCCGCTTGAAATAAATCATGCGCCCGATAATTCTAGTGAACTTCATCATGATCCTCCGAGGTCTTTGCTTTCTTCGGGTTGTTCCCAAAGAGGGCAGTACGTCTTTCTTTGCGCAAGGTCTGGCGTAGTTCCCCGCGCAACATCAACCCTGTGAGGCAGACCGGGCACGACCGACGCCAACATGCTGCAGCTCAGAAAATTTATCATATGTATGTGCTCAGTCACTTTCCCCCCGTAGCCACGAGTTTTTGGTGCGTCAGTTGGGAGAGCAAAAGCGGATTGTTTTTCACGTTCTTTATGGGCATGCGCAACTCAATTCGCTCCTGGGAGTCGGAAAACAGCAGAAACAAATGCTCCAGCTCGTACTGCTTGTACTCGGACACCTTGTCGACCTTTGCCTCGAACTCCTTCTGTCCAACGCTGTTGATGCTGCGTTTTTGATTGGTAAAGAAGAAATCACAGAGCTGAATGTCATCCGCGACGGTTGACGTCTGCCAGGGGTCTAAAAACAGCGCCAGTCGACAGGAGCCCATGTTGTTTTCCGTGCTTGTCCCGCCGTAGGCACGAAGCGTGTGGAGCAGCGTGTCAATGTAGATGGGCTCCAGGTCCACGCGAAGGAAAAAACTGCCGATCTGAGTTATTCTGAGTAAATACGTCTCCACCCCAGAGTTCAGTTGTCATGCCAATCCGCATGCCAAAACAGTTTCTCATGCGGAGCCCCATGAGAACTATTTTCTCGTCGTGTTTTGGAATTTGTGATGCTGGAACCAGCATGATGCTCTAGATCTGTGATGCTTCAGAACTAGCTCAACAGGATTACACTATCAGGATCGAAACTTGTCATGCGAAACAACCAAAGGTGGCTGATGTGCCTAGCAAATTTTCCATCTTGACTCTGGTGCGGGGACATTTTTACTCAGGATATGAGTGCTCCCGGACTTACGCAGGATCTCCTTCACCGTCTTCTCAGAAACCTGGTGGGAATGAATCAGGATGGGAAAATGAACATTCAAAGCGAACTATTTCGAACTGGAGTTGAAGAGTAGCACTGAATCTAATAGTAGGTATATAGACCCTGACCCGCAAATCTTTCAAGGGATCTGGTAGCAAAAAAAAGGTAGATTCCAAAAATACGCGCTTTTCAATGCACTTTTTTCTCAGTGCCCGGCAGGCCTCGCGGATCGCCTGCGGTTTTATCACCTCCTGGTCAAAATTGTGCAGGGCTATGTCGAAATCCAGTATCCTGAGCTCCCCATTGGAAAACAAATGCGGCGCGGTTTTTCGCAGCATCTGTATGAACCGCTCGGGGCCTGGATTGTGATGTGGGATGTGCGGTTGTGATCCTAGACCTAGACGCGTCTAGCCTTTGTTCTGCAACTTCTTTAGATAGGATCATGCATGCAACTTCCCAAATTGAATGTAAGTACTTACTTCGTACCTATCCCACCTACATCTTCTAGTACAACGAAAGCAACAATTCCAAATCTGAATACTGAGCTGTTTTGCCGGCACGCACTTTTCCAGCGCTTTCGCTATTACACTCTCGGGACAAATCGCGCTCTGGTTACTCTGCGACAGCATGGTGGTGCGCAGATGTTTCATGGCCAGCAGCGCGCTTTTCAGTTCGGGCGGCGCATTTCGAAACGCGCTGGACCCGAGGCTCTTGCTGGACACGTAGAAATTTTCTCGGTCGCCGAGCGGTGGGTGTTCGAGCTTTTTTACCTCCACCTGCTCCTTGTGACGCCGCTGTTGCAGCTGGTCGGAGCTGTTTCGGTTTTTTTCTTCTCTGACGAACCTTCATGGTCATCAGCACACACACGACAAAATCACTTACGAGCTATTCATATCGAACACCATCAATTACGAGCTATTCAAATCGAAATCAATCGAACTTATCTATCAAAGCAAAAACCAGTACTTCTCCTTCGTTCTCATCTCTGCTTCCGCGATGGCTTCCTCTACGTTGCTTAGCTGCTCGTCCAGCCTTTGCTCTGCCAGTTGCTCCTTCTCTTCGATCTCTTTCATTTTGCCCTGCAACGTCTCGATCTGGGTTTCGTTTTCGTTCATCTGCATTTGCTTCAGATCCGTCGACTCCTGGATCCGGTTCTGTTTTTGAAACAGTTCCGTCAGTTGCGTCTGCAGTAAATGCGTGTCCTGCCATACCTTGTGGATCTGCGTGTGCAGCTGCTTTATAGATTGCAAATATGTCTGGGTCTGGAAGAATCTAAACTTGTCATGCTGTCTCTGGATTCTAAAAAGATTTGTATTGCACGACCAGCAAGAGGACTCCAGTTTGTGCTACGCGGAGACGGCATTTCTCATGCGATAGAGGCATCGCAAAGTTCTTGAAAAATCTGTGATGCTAGGGCATGCATCACGGACATCATGGGTCATTCAAAATATGCATGACAAACCTGGAAATCTTCCAGACCCAGACATTTTTGCAGTTGATATGCTTCGTTTTCGCGAGCACGGTTTCGTCGCAGAACTATGGAGAGAAAAAAGTTTGTCACAGTCACTAACTTGCAGGCTTTGCATTACAAATTTTCTTAGCATCACAAATTTTCCTTGTATTGCAGAAACACTAGGGAAATCCCTTATGAAGTTTGGCTGTGATGCATTTTTACGCATGACAAACAATTTTGTATTGCAAAAATGCGCATGAGTGATCGTGACGAACTTTTTTTGTTTGATAAGAACTGCTCGTATTGCACTTTGGTCGTTTTCACGAGTTCTTGCATCTTTGCCACCTCTATGCGTTGCAAATGTGTCTGGGTCTGGAAGAATGCAACTTGTGATGCTGTCTTTGGATTCTGAAAAAATCTGTATTGGGTGACCAACAAAAGGGGTCCACTTTGTGCTACGCTGAGAGGGCATTTCTGTTGCGGAATAGGCACCAGAAAGCCCTCTGAAAATCTGTGATGCTAGGCCATGCATTACAGGCAGCGTGGGTCATACAAAGTATGCATGACAAATCTGGCAATCTTCCAGATCCAGACACTTTTGCATTTGATAACCTCCTGTTCCAGCTGCGCAGCGCGGGACTGCTTCAACTGCTTCGTGATCGTATGCATATCAAAAGTGTCTGGGTCTGGAAGATTCTGACACTTGTCATGCACGTTTTGCATGGGCCATGATGTCTGTGATGCATACCCTAGCAATAAAGATTTTTTGAGGGCTTCTTGATGCCTATTCCGCATGACAAATGCCCTCTCAGCGTAGCAAAAATTGCATTCCCTTTATTACTCATGCAACACAGATTTTTTTGGAATCCAAATGCAGCATCACAAGTTCGGATTCTTCCAAACCCAGACATTTTTAAGTACTTTTGATAGATCGAGGTTATCGCCAATTCTCTTTCCTCCACTAGCTCCCGCAGTTCTGACGTCTTTTTCTTGGCTTCGGAAAGGAGTTCCAGGTCGCTCCGCACGTTGTGAATGTCCTTCTCCCAGTGCCCGATCGTTTTTGCGGTCAGCAGCAAGTCGTAAAGCTGCTTGTCTTTCTGGCTTATGCATTGCAAAAGTATCATGATCGCACTTACTAGTTCTAGTGAAAATTGCACTGCAATAAATTTTGGTCAGAAGGAAAAGTGGGATTTGAAATGCTGATCTTTACCTCAGGAGGCAGCTTTTTATTCATGCATGACTGCAATAGCACGTGCACGAGAATGTACGATACTTTTGCAATGCATATGGTACTCCACCGCCTCCAACTCGTGGATTTCGGTTTGCAGGGCTTCGCAGATGGTTTCCAATTTGCGCAGGTCTTTCCGCGTGTTGAAATACAGATCCTCCAAAGTTTCCACGTCCGTCAGCCGCTCCCTCCCGGAAAGGACTTTGGACTCCCTTAGCTGGATCTTGTTGGGATTGGGTACCGCGGCGGATGAAGTGGCTGTGTGGCTGAAACCCAAACTGCTTTTCCCAGTGCCGTTCCAACCCGAAGATGAGCCGGCGCCGCCGTCTGATGTTGTAGTGATATAGATTTGCGACTTTTATTTTCTTTGATGGTGGGGATACAACTAAGCTCTGTTGTATTTGCAAATCCTGATGAATCATACCCGCAGACACGATAGGCGCCTAGACCACACAGGACATCATCTTTTTACCTCCCCCGGCGCCTAGGTAAGCATTGCTGCTGGACGAGGCCCGCGCGCCGCCGCCACTTCGCCTCGCCCCCGGTGCGGAAGTCGGCCGTCCGCTCGGAGGTCTCGCCACCATGGTTCCGAACTGCTTTTGTTTGCCGTCTCGCGGTTCTCCTCGTCACTCTGAAGACCTCAATCGTCTCACAGTCGCATGCTTTACACACTCTCAAGCCCACCTGAATCAGAATCGCTCACACGAGGGGATCGCTGTCACTGGCGGCGTGCCTATGCTGGTATACTGAACCTGGAAACCACCTCTCGAAGGCATTACAATCCTCTTCTATTTTTCTACCAACCTGTTCTTGATCAACCGGCAATTGACTTCGTCGTCCATCGCTGATGGCACCTAGGTGATACTGGTTCACCTCTCAAACAAGTAGAACGCCACTGGTGACGCCTGATGAAGATGCGCTTGGGCTTGCTGCTGTTTCAACAGCGAAAACAAATTTTGCTCATTATTTCTTGTATTACGCTACACATTGCACACGTATTATTCATCCGAATAGAAGGTCACTGTCGAACATCAATGCAAAAATTATTTCTCAGGATATTTTTGCTTTTTCCTTTCAAGTAAACTAGCAGAAAAAGGTAGAGGTACTTCTACGTGGGTGTCGTGATTTAACAAAAAAAGCTCTACAATCGTGTCCGTGCAGTAATTTGAACAAAGCTTTCTGTTTTCTTCGAAAAGATCACAAAGAAGTGCCAGTGACGTTGCAGTCGTCGAAACCAAACTCGTCGTCGTCTCGGCAGATTCCGCTTCCATGTTACATGTTGAACATGTTGAAGTAGTACCACGCAAAGACCCTGCTTCCTCCTCGCACGACGTAGTTCCTAGGTGTAGGCTCCCTGCATCGAGAAACGAACGAAAATGGGCGAGGAGCTTCTCCCCTTTGCGCAATTGCCCGGCGGTCGCACACCTGGTGGAGATATCTTCTTCACTGTCGTGTTCCTGGAGTAAAGCCGGCGTGGATACAACTTCCGTCGTCGAGGAGGAAACCCGCACCTGCTTCTTCGCAGAATCAGCAACAGCATCTTCCTCATCCCATAGTCCGCATTTACTCTGCTTTTTCCGCTCGTAGTATTTCCACGCAAGCATCCTGAACGGCTGGGAGAGCATGTGGCAGAAGGGGTGGTGTGGAATGTCCGCGTAGCAGCTGCACAGTACGTTGTTCACGATGATCTGACCGGAAAAAGTGAGCGGTGCGACAATCCCAACTTTCGGCCGCTCCAGAAAGGACGAGGAACAATTCGCCCTACTTCTGCTCAACAGCTGCCTCCGTCGTGTGGAATTGTGGACGATTTTGGTTTGGTTGAATCCAATCCTTGTTTTCGGCGGGCCTCTACTGTGGCAGCTACTGCTGCTGACCTCCGTGGCCTCGGCCCGTTGGTCGTCTTCGTGGCTGTTCTTGCCATCTAAGAAGACTGGGTGCACCGCTTTCACTCGGGCATCGCAGGAGTATTTCCTTTTCCCGCTGGTCGTGTTAGTTTTCTCCATCTCCTGGCAGTAGTACTGCACGCAGTCGGTGTTTGGTCTCAAGTGTATCGCCGGCTTTGCGAATAAAGCCTCTTTTTCGGATTCTCGGGCGAAAACCTGGTGAAGAGGAACAGTTTCGCTTGATGGTTCTTGTCCGTAAGTTTAAAAGATGAAGATCGTACATTCTTCATGATCTCAGCTAGCAAATCTGTACATCCGCTGTAACTTCTTCGACAAGAGAACAAGGATCTAACCAAGAACTACGTACGCGAAATTTGCGAAAATGCGAATAAAAAATACCAAATGCCCCGGTGTGAGGTAAAGCCCTGTGTCGCATCCAGTTTCAGATCGCCCACTTGCACTTTCCACGCGGACGCATACAAAAGTACACTCCCGCTCCAGATCTCGATGCAGGAAACCCAGCACCGGCTCGAAGTGCTTCTCGCCGGTACGCACAAACTGGTGAGGTCTGAGGTGCTGCAATTCCACCACCCGCGCATTGGAACCAAACTCGCAGTCAGCGACTTCGACCTATTAAGGAATGTGATTTGATGCATTGCTCCTTGCAGATGTTGATCGTGTTCGTGGTTGTCTTCAGAAATTGAATAACACGCGTTGGTGGTTCTTTATTTGACCTATCGAAAGATGACTATCAGTCCCATTCTACAACTCACATACATGAACGTGTACACTTGTTTTTACCGTTGCCCCCTTCCAAAAGCAGGCAAACCCCGCTCCGCCACCCTTCAGAAAGTGCTTCGCGGTGGAGATTTTGCACGCCTCCAGCTTCGCGGGGTCGTGGCCGTATTTGATGTTGCACTTGTTGTTACAGCTCGCGAAATCATTCACGCAGCTGACCTGTTTGTTGTTGATTGTGTTCGTTCGCAGGTACGACGACGCGAGAAATTATAGATGCATGGCTTTTTGCATGCCAAATCAAATTCTTTGGAATAGCTGCGTTGTGCTCTTCCAGTCGAACAAATCATACCGTAAACTCGTCCGAAGAGCTTATTGTCGTGTCAATGGGTGTGCGGAAACTCAGCACCACTTCTGCGTTGTTTTGTGAAACGACGCCCATTTCTTGTGCGGAGCAGGGTCGTCACGGCCGGAAAGACGAATACTAAAACTCTAATATGTACTCGGATTTAGACAAATGATTACAACCTTGCTAAGTCCTGCAATTCCAATATTTTGGCACTTCCATTGGGTATGACGTTCACACAAGCACATGCGGCAAATGAGATTGTTCAGTGCACAATCGATATTGCCTTTAGTAAATTCGATGAAGACAGGGTCACAAACTACGTAGTCGCGACATTGAGTGAGGAGGTAACGACTCGACCGGAAGAAAGATGAAGCGAAGGGGATCTTCTCTAGCCGCGTCCACGACTGTACAACACACAATGCCGACGACTGAATGACGACAACGACTACGACCAAGACGACTCAGGGACAACAACTTTCTTCCTGACGACGAAGCTTCCCGATTTGTTTCAGATTAGGACGCGGTTGCGAATGCGACCGTGGAGGTCGCGCTCAGTGTAGTGATAAATTCACTTTTCCACGAGTCACAAATTTGCTGCAAAAACATGTCCTATCGTATTGAACGGCTGCAGGTGGACCACGCGGCGGTGCATTCATCTTTGAAAGGCTCCCATTTCCGTTGCGGTATTGAAAGCACCAGTACGCAGAAGCACTTATCTTGGTTTCTTTCTGAGAGTGTATTACCATCACAAGTCCGAAAGAAGAAGGCGAGCGAGCGATCCTGTATCGTTGACTTAAAACTTCACAATCGAACCGACAGCTCAGTCTGTCAGAAGTGCCGTAGGCGATGAATATGTTAATGGGCAATACTTTCTTCGTTGGGTACTATGGGATTAGCAGCAGTTCTTCAGGACGAGATTTTTTCACTAATTTTGAATACGACAAACGTATTTTCTACTCCAGTTCCCCCCGCCTCACTGGCTTCGATCCTGAACCGATCGCGACAGCATTTGCGAAGAGCCGAACTCCGTCCAGCGCGACGAGGGATTCATGTCCGTGCGAAAAGGCTTCCGGAATTCCGGGTCCGCAGTCCGCAGCGCTTCTTGCCAACCAAGGGACCGCGAAAACTTGTGCTTGTACTCTGGTAAGTGTAGTTCGTTTGGAAAAAGTTAGCTACTACCAGATGACCAAAAAAACGAATATTAACACTACTATCGATACAGCAATCAAAACCAATTCAACATGCCAAAAAAGTTGGTACTTTGCCGCCTCCTGGTTTCCCTATCCGGCCTTGGGCTTGAAAACATCGGTGGAGACAGTTGTCTCGAAGGCCTTGGGCGTGAGCGGGCGGAGAGAAAGCCGCTGTTGTCCGGATTTTGCTCTACCCCGCCCCGAAGCAGATTTCGGAAGTTTAACTCCGTCGAGTACTGCAGCGCCAGACCGCTTGCCTCCCCCGGATCTGTGCGTGATTTTTTTTCTTTCTTGATCTCGCAGATGAAACAAATATTAAATCAGATCGAGCAAGAGCAAAAAAACCCGACATTTGTTCCGAGGATCTTCCCCTTTGCACTTGTGGTACTTGGGTATAAAAGTCATATATCTTCCCCCAATACCTCTTCCCTGCCGCTCCGGACTGCCGTCCGTTGTCCCTTTCGAGTCCGCACCAAAACTCGACGCAGTCTTGGACCTTGTATCAAGTGTAAAAATGTCTGGATCTGGAAGAATGCGCGATTTGTCATGCTGCTTTTCCGTGACCCATGAGGTCTGGAATGCCGGAGCTAGCATGACAGATTCTGCGAGAACTTTCTAATGCCTATCCTGCATGAGAAACGGCCTCTCGATTAGGTCAAAAGTAGACAGCTTTTGGTAAGCATGCAACACAGATTTTTGCATGCTTCAGATTTAGCATGACAAGTTGCATTCTTCCAGACCCAGACATTTTTACATTTGATACCTTGGCCGCCCCCGCAATACCCCCGTGGGTGCCGGCGGAGGTACTATCTCCACCGAGTCCGCGTTTTCCTTGCTCAGCGCCACCATGCGCGCGTGTGTGAACTGCCGTTGCACGGTCGCAGTCGTGGAGGAAGGAGGTTTGTTATTCACAAAACACGAATTCGGCGCCTGTGTTTAAATGAGTCGAGATTTGAGGATGAAGACTGTCTAATCATAGTTAACCCGAAAGTAGATCACAGCCGCCAAGCTGCACATCAACAACTTTGTTTTGCTGCCATGAACGAAAGATCCCTAATGATCCTAAATCCGAAACCCGTATTACATTCTTCATCTCTACAAACTACAAACCACACGACCTGCGGACTTCCGGCGGGAGTCCTTGTGCCACTCGACTTTGCGGACTGTTTCGAGGGCAGGATCGACAGAATATTCGTGTCCGAGTTCATGTTTCCCTTCTGCAAGCTCAGCCCGCTCAAGTAGTTCCGGTTCCGTTGTCCCAGCAGCAGCCCTTGTGGCGACTGCTGTTGCGCTGGAAGTTGCGTCGGCGAGGAGTCTTTAATTTGTCCTCCTTCAGCCCGTCCCTGGTAAGTCGTGCCGTTTATGTTTTCGCCATTCTTCCTACTTGACGAGGAGCTGGGACCGGAGTGAGGTGTTGATGATCTTCCCTTCTGCGCTTGGTAGTCATTGTTCACATAATTTCCCTCATCAGCTGTTCCCGCACCGACGCCGTTATGATCAGCAGAAGATGAACCCGCACCCGTGCCCGTCCGTTCCGTCGACTCTACTCTTTCGTGGTAGCCGAAGGCGAACGGCGGCAGCGTGTCTCGCACTTCGTACGAGGACGGCTGGTGCTCCGCAACGAACGGAACGCCGCTTATCGTGGGGAAGATCACGTCGCTATCATCCAACAAGGGGTTCGCTGAAGATGTTGATCCTGCGTTTATTTCTTCTGTTCTTTCCGGTTGATGTTCTACTGGTTTGTGATTCAGCTCGATCTGGCTGCTGTCCAGTAGCTGCTCCGCTTGCGCTACAACATCCTCTACGGCATCTTCCGGGCTATATTTCTGATACAGTAATTGTTCGCCGCTCACTTTGATGTTGTTCCTTCCGCCCCCTACTTGCAGCTGCTGCCCGCTCATCTGAAATTCCGCCTCCAAAATCTCTCCGGCGCCGGCGTTGGCGCAGTGGCTGGCGGGTGGTCCTGAACCTCCTGCAAGATGGCCGGGGATAAATGAAGGCTGATCACAACTCTCGTTCTGCTGCTGGTGCCCGCTCTCCTCAGTGACCGCATGCAACGATTTCATAATATTTTTTGTTTGTGGTGGAGTTGGATTTCCATTCCTCGTAGTTGCGGCGGCCATCATGACCTTGACCTCCGGCGACCCCTGCAGCACCTCCGGCGACGGCTCCAGGGGTCTTTTCGACAGGGGTCGGCGCGCGCCGCCCGGCACGAAGCTGTATCCGAGGCGCTCGCTGTCTTCCTCCGTGTCTGGAGAAGCTTCGACTTTCTTGTCCTCGCCTGAAGCTGAACGACGACGAACAGGGTATTCATAATCGTCTTTGTCCCCCTGGAAGAAGAACTTCTGATGTAGTTGTCCAGATGCAGCCGCGCGGTGGTTTTTGTTGACCTGCGCTTGCCCGTAGGCCCCCCGGCTCCGGCCGCGAGGGGACAAAGGGACTTGGGTTTGTATTTGACTGCTCGCTGGTTTTTGAGAAGAACTTGTCCCCTTGTTCGCCGCACCGACACTACTGCAGAAAAGCTTGTCCATTTGTTCGCCGCTGGCTTCGTGCGCCTCGTCGTAATATCCGTGCAGATGATTTTCATTTTCCCCCCTGGAGGTGGGCGACAGGTCGTGCCTTTCATCGTATCCATAGTACCAGTCTTGCGGCGGCGTGTCGATGCGGTACGACGGGGTTTTCACCCGGACAGCCTGCTGCTTCGGGTTGTTCTGGTTCTTTTGTATCCCAGAGAAAAAAGCATATTTGCAATGCAAAAATAAATACCCAGAAAGATCTGTCATGGGCGGCCCCATAGCATGCTGTTTAGGATGCGCAACACAACTTTTTTTGCGTATTGATTTTTGCATGACAAACCTGCCTGCCTTTTTCTGTGTGATATTTTGCGACAGAAACTCATAGAACTCCTCGAGAAGCTGCTATCAAATGCAAAAGTGTCTGGGTCTGGAAACTTGTGATGCTGGGTGGCGTATCATGAGGAGGCCACAAGTGCTGGCTCAGCATGACAAGATTCTGAGCCTCTAGGTGTTGCCCATTCGGCATGACAGACTGCGTTTCTGCATGACAGAAAAGTGGCGCTCTTGGGTAACGTGCATGACAGATTTGAGAGTCATGCCAGACAAGCATGACAAACATGCACTCTTCCAGACCCAGACATTTTTACAGTTGATAGCTGCGGGTCGTGGGCGATTTCGGGTGGCACAGCACGTTGATCGGGCGTTCTTGCGTGGTACGGATCAACAGCTCCTCCAGTGGTCCGCGGCGCCGGCACGAATTGCTGACCGGGTGGCGCGGGGGGATAGAATCTTCCTGGTGCTCCTGCTGCGTCGTTGTGCCTGATAGAACGTAAAAAGATGCACGAAGTAGGTTCATCACGGCACATTTGCATTGTGAACCAACACGTCGGACGCGAATATACCAACCTGCAACTCACAACTAGCTAAAGCAAACCAAAGATACCTCGCCCGATCCCGTCGCTTGCTCTCTGGAGATGGCGAGGGAAAGATCCCATAATACAAGTCGGGCCTGCCCTTTTGGTTCACCATCCTTTTCCCACTTCTGCCTTGCTCCGTGCTCCGACTCCGGCGCGGTTGACCGCTGTGCAAGTGGGAGAACTTCGAGGACACAATCTCGTGTTCCCGTTTTCGCCTCTCGAGCGCCACTTCTCGCAACTCATGATAATCGCTGAAAAAACTTTCCGCAAACTCGTCCGCGGGAGGCGAGGCGGGTCGAGTAGGTGCGCCGGCTCTAGGGCGCTGCCGCTGAGGGTAGTACTGATGCTGGCCATGAAGTGTATTTGGGTGCGGAAGCTGTTGCGGTCTACTTCCGCGCTGCGGGTGTTGACCAGCTTGACCACCGGCGGTCTGCGGGCGTGTGCGATTGTTTCCTTGCGGATGCTGGGCGCTGCTCGACGCGGTTGAGATACGGTTCTTCGAAAACAGGTTTCGCGAGGTATTATTGCTGCCGCTCGCGATCGTTGCAGGTTTGCTCTGTGCTGGGATGCTTTTTGCCTGTGCGGAAGACAAGGAGCTCGTCCCTCGCCCTGGATAATCATCATTCTTCACGTTTGACTCACCGCCGTTCACTGCAGTCTGGTAGTGTTCTACCGTTTTCCTGCCTTGTCTGGTGTTCTGCCGATGTTGCCGCCCGCCAGTTGTGAAGTTCGCCGGCTGCGACGCAGACAGAGCATCAGCAGAAAGCTTGCTGCTTCCCGAACCAGACAAAGAGGAAACTTTCGATGCTTTCGAAGAGTTTTTCGACACTGTAGTTCCCGCTTTATTTTTTTGAGCTTTTGTCAGCAGCTGCAAAGAACGACCGGGGCTTTGGTACTCCGCATCGTCTTCCTGGCGCGCGCCACTCGCCGCGCCGAGAACTACCGGAAACGGCTGGAAGGGACTGAAGGTCGCGCCGGGGGAGCCGGTCGGAATACTGTTGTTGTTCAGCATGACCTCGCAAAACTCGGAGATGTATCTCGCCCGCGCAGATACAGCGTACTTCTCGTTCGATGGGGCAGGGGCTGGGAATAGAGTCGTGTTGTTGTGGCCCACTACGCCCTCCTGGGTAGATGAAGAAACTGTTCCGCCTTGCGGCCCATGTAATCCTGGCGTCGTCGTGGTCAACACAGTAGCAGTACTACTACGTGCTGGCCCTGGGTTCGTCAGAACGATCGGCACGCCGGCGTTTGGAGGCCTGGAGGTTGTAGTCGTGCTGGTCGTGTGCGGCCTCATGATTTCTGGTTGTTCCACTTCTGGAACTGAAGACACTTCTAAATCCGTCGTGGTGTAGTCAATCGGCTCATCTGTGGACAGCTTGGAATTCCCCCGCCGCCCCATGGAAGAAGACCGCGTCGACTTTTTGCTGCCGTTCAATTGCGGAGGCGGCGGGTTAAAGTTACTCTTGTTACCAGAAGTTGTGCCTGTCGTGCCACTCCTGCTTCTACCCACCTGCTGAGGTTCAACATCCTGCGTCCTCTTCGCGTCACTCGGAGTCGTGGTCGCGAAAATCGCCTGATTTTTCCGCAGATTGGATTTGTTGGCACCGTGGGTCGTGTAGTTCTTGTTTACATTACCATGCTGATGCCCTCGACTTCTTGTTCCCGCCGTGGAGCTGCTCGACGGCGTTGCCCCGGTCTGTGTTGGCTTTTGGTTTTGATGTCCTAGAACAAAATGATCTTGGCCGCTATTGTTGTAATTATTCTTCACGTTTTTATTCCAGCTGTAGGTCAACTCCAGCCCGCCCCCGTTCTGC
This sequence comes from Amoebophrya sp. A120, assembly GCA_905178155.1. Taxonomy (NCBI): domain Eukaryota; class Dinophyceae; order Syndiniales; family Amoebophryaceae; genus Amoebophrya; species Amoebophrya sp. A120. The sequence goes on along the minus strand of CAJINV010000020.1, from coordinate 407,281 downwards.
CACGAGCTGCGCGCGTGTCCGTAAAACAACTCGTCGTCCCTAGGCGTGGGGGAGGCGGAATACAGACCGTTGCTTGATGTGGTTACCCTCGTCTGCTGCGCGTTTTGTACATTCCGAAGGTTTATTCCCCTCCGCCGTGGACTGGACCCCAGTGGGTACGGCTGGATGTTCCGCCGGTTGGAGTTTTGGTTGTTCGAGGGATTAGGAAAAGTAGTATTTCGTTGATTTTTTTCAGCTCCAGTTTCTACCACACCGACGCCTGTGTCTGGCTTTGATGATGTCGCGCCTGATGCAGAAGTACCGTTGCTGTTGCTGTTGCTCCCCCCGGCGCCCGTTGCAGCTTGATGTTCCGTCTGTTCGTCCAAACCACAGAACAGTTTCGATGTCGCGGCTTCGCCCCACCGTCCGCCGTACGCGGACACACGTTTTTGGAGACAGGCCAGAAAAGTGTCGATGTCCACGTACGTTTTGTGCCTGTGATTCAATCGTTGTTCCAAATTTAACTCGCCTCCACACTCACACATAACAGATACAGAATTGTCATTTGCTCCAAACTGAAAGAACCTAGTTGTGCACATCAAGCTGACGTCACACGTTGGTCAACTGTAACTCGTTAATACCCACTGCCATGTCCCAACGCCAATGCTGCTTCCTTTACCAGCATATGGTCGTTGGACGCCGCAAACTGGTCCAGCGCCTTGTCCAAGTTGACGCGGTTGTCAGAAGTCAGAATCGGCTGGATGTGGTCGTACACACACATGGTGCGCTCCCAATAAAGGGACGACGACATGATGGGCACGACCTTTTTGATTTCTCTTTTTCCCACTGAAAACTAGTGGCGACCCTTATTGACCATGTAGTTTACAACATAACTATAAACTTTCATCCGGTACGTAGCCTGCCCTACTTACTGCTCACACACAAACCGCCAAACACGCGAACGATTGGGGAAGTAAAAGTGGCACACCTTTCTCGCAAAAACGAAGACGAAAACAACGAAGCCAAAACCAAACAGACAGCTCGTAGTCCTCGACGGTGCGCTCACGTATGAATGTGTGAAACTTCCTTCAATACAACGAGTACGCTCAGAGTAAACGAAAAATAAATGATACTTTGAACGGTCGAAGAGGGCCATGAGAGATTTCTCAAAGGCACGGAAGGCCGTCCGTCGCGTGGACCACACGAACTGCCTTTTCCCGTCGTGACGGCGTTGCAAAAAGCACGCCTGAGTATGTGTCTGAGTATGACAACTCGATTCATAATTTCGAAAGTTAGCAGAAAATCTAAAGTTTTGGTTGAAACATTTCGCTGACGACAAAAACGAGAGATGAGCCATTACCGCTCTAAAAACAAAGTATCCAAGTATTCGTTTCGCAAAAACATCAAAATCTATCTGTATTCCTTTCGTTTTTCAAACAATCAATAGCGACGTAACTCGGAAGGTCACGACCTCCGTGCAGCAAAATGCAATTTTACCTGACGACTTCGAACAATCTTTCAAGTGAAATAACCTATATTCACAAGCAAATTTTTACCGACACCATGATCCATGGCACATTGTCTTGTGTACAAACAACTAAGGCAGTGAAACTTCATCGATCCGGGGTCTGATCAACACCAGTCAACCCGCCGCTTTCGTCGCTTCCTCCCACGCGTCTAAACAGCAAAGCCCCACCTGTATCAAAAGGAAAAATCCCCCCTCCCCATATCGAAACGAAGGAAGGCTCTGATGCTGGATTTCCATACACAAATCAGATTTGTCTTGCAGTAGAGAAATGCAGGCATATGGCAAGCCTCAGTCGAGAGGTTTTGACGTAGGCGCCTAGCATGACAAACGTGTATGCTCTAACTAAGCCAAACAGCATCACAAACCGCCTGCAAAATGCGGAACGCTTTCTGGACTTGCCTTCTTGCAAGACAGACAGGATTTGAGGTCGCAAATGCGCATCACAAATTTTCAGACGGATACGTTTTCGATATGGGGAGGGGGGATTTTTCCTTACGATAACCTGGGGACAGCAGCAACAGGGTGCAAACTCGCAACCGTCGAGGCGCTGCAGGCAGTCCCGCCGCCGCATGCTCAACGGGTAGTCGATCTGCAACAGCCGTGAGAGATCGTGCTCCTTCTCCCGCGTCCGCTGCTCCTTCTCGAAGGCTTTTCTTTCCTCCCGGACTGTTGGTAGTCGTAGTTGCGGGTTCTTCGTGCAGCAAATCGTGTTGTAAGCAGTTCGCAACCAACTCCACGAGGACGCGTTCACGCACCGCGCACAGTCCTCGCCCGTGAACGCGCCGCACTGGTGCCCCCAGTAACACGCGTAGCACAGGATTCGGGGGGCCAGAAGCCCCGCGCAGGAGAGACCCGTGGCGGAGAAACAACAGGAGACACAGTCCATTTGCTCCGTGGCGTAGCTGGCGGCCGTCGCAGTCCCCGCAACGCCCAAGACCAGGCAGAACCCCGCACACTCGCAGTTACGGTCGCAGGCCGGGTATCCTGTGCCAAAGAGTACTATCGCGGTCGTACGGATTGCAACGATGCATGACAGCTGTGATTTGGTGCTATCGGAATATGCATGCCGAAGTCCATAACTCATATCATTTGCATTTTCCTTGTTAATATCATGATGCACAAACCGCATACTAATCCACGATAGTACTTTTGCGTTCCCTACATGGACGGCCGCGTGCGGCATTGTCCGGTGCAAAAAATCTTGTCCGCGGTTGAAGAGTTGCTTCGGGTCATTTCTTGCCGATGAGTCGCCGCAGCAGCAACAACTGTCGGTCAAAGTCCAGCAGTTTTGCGCCAGATTTCTTGCCAGGAGTGTAGAAAACCGAGCACAGTGGCGAACATGATCAGAGCTCTTGCTCTCCTGTTCGCCGGCGCGGGAATTTTGACCATGATCCGGCGCGGTTGATGTTCTCATACTAGTAGAGAAAAACTTCGCGACCGGGTGTAGACATGATCTCTTGTTCGCTGCTGGGCGGCCGAGTTTGATGCTGCTGCTGCTGCCAGTGTAGTTCCCACCTTCGACATCGTCGTCATTGCTTCTCTCATCGTCGTCCAGGTCCACTGAGGAAACTGCAATGGTTCTGGCGTAGTTCAGAAGGCTCCTATTTTGGCGTTCCTCCTTCTCCCGTTGCTTTTTCTCGAACCACCTCTGTAGAATCCGCTCATTGCACCTCCGCACCTTCCAAACGGTCGCCTCTCGCTGATGTTGATGTCTTCTCGCCGTCCTGCTCGTATCCCGCGGCTCGTGCACAGCGGAGTTGTACTTTTTGAAAAGTTTCCGGAGCCAGGGCAAATCTTCTGCGGCCTCCCTCCGGTAAAGGATGTTACTCAATTCTTTATACCGCTTCGACCCCCGCATGGGGTAAATCCGCTCCGGTTCGCTGCTGCCGAGCAGGATCGCTAACAGCATTTCCTCCCACGGTTCGCTCGGCGGTCTGCGGCCGTTCCTTGGGGGCGGGGTGTACCAATTCAGGACTGCCGTCGCCGCGATCTGATTCGTACACAAGTCGTGCGGGAAGAGCAGTGCGACCTTCTCCCGCGCGACGCCCAGGAGCATCCCGCGGCACAGCGGGCACTTGACTGCGGACCCGACCTCGTAGGGACTGTCCCGGTAGATCCCGGACACGTGTACTTTAGTCGCTCGGTGCTCCTGCCAGCAGTCGCTGTGGCACCTCGCGTTGCATCGGCCGCAAAACCGGAGCAGCGGACGGTCTTTGTCGTCTTCTAGACAAACAAAACAGCGGTGCTGCGCGTCTGGCGGGGTAGTTGTGGTAGGGCGGAGATCCGCCCGGACCTGCTCGGGGGTTAGGTCGTTGCCGAGGCTGTCCTCGTCGTCCTCGCTGTCTTCAGATTCTGAAACGGTACTGATGCCCGAACTGCTCCTGCTGGACATGGAACCTGAATTATCCGAGTCGCGGTCATCTGTGTCACTATCATTGTTCCCCTCGCTGCCAGAGTTTCCGGTCAGATGACTCGACGTCGACGTCGCCCCTGCATTCAACGGAGCTGCCGGGCCATCGCTGACAGTGCCGCGTGTCGACGAACTAGTGGCTGCATCTGGACTGGATGGCAGCTGCACCGAACGAGGGGGCTCGAGGCGGTCAAAAGGCAAAGAGCGCTGCAAGTTCGAAGCGGGAGGTGGTCCCCCTACTGAATTGAACGCACCTAGCACTCCCGCGGCACTTGACGCCGAGGTTGTAGATGTTGCGCCAAAATTACTAGCCTGTGCGGCTATCATAGCACTACTAGCCATGATGTGTTGTACAGGCGGCGCCCCTGCTGGTGGTCGCCGTCCATCGCGCGTCCGCACGGAGATCGGCAAAATCGGCTGGTACGACCTGTGCTTCAACTTCATGCCCAGAGATATTGCATAATGCGGTGGCAGGAGTTGCAACAGGAAAGTACACAGCAAGAAACGTACTGCTCTAGGCCGGAAGCCTGCGCAAGAAATAACCGGAGCCAAAGTTGTCATCATGGTGTTCCTTCGCGTACCTCCTGTAGTATTCTTGTGCGCTCCTCTTTGCGCTATCGTCTGGCTAGTAAGTCGTCGCGATGCGTATGAGAATGATTCTGGAAAGTTGCATTTGGTGATCCTACTACTCTTGCTGTTCTCTTATCTACCCACTACCTCGCTCGATTTCACGCGCATCCTCAGTACTGCTCCGTCCCCTCCTTGTCACGTGAAACTATTTTAGTATACACCTTCTTGCGAACACAAATTCCTAACGTAGCATGAGCGAAGGCCCCGCTTGCTTCGCCTACTTCGTGCGAAGTTTGATATAGTAATCGCTAGGATGGTTGGTCTCGTGCCATGGTAATCTTGAAAAGAAACGCAGCAACCTCTGCCTGGGCGCTGAAGTGCCAGAGTCTTTAATTTTCACACAGTTTTTGACTTTCATCATGAGCATGTAAAAACAAATTCATTGCACCCTGTTGGAGAAACTAGGAATCAACTGAGGTAAATTCAATTTCTTACGTGGGAGAGATGATGTATGAACAAACACTAGCCGTTTTAGTTTTATTATACTTATTTCTCACGAAAATCTCTTCGTGACCCACCAATTTTCCTTCCTCCCAGAATGCAGTAATCGATAGCGGTAGTACAAAGCGAAACCAAAAAGGCTGAAGACGTAGTACCGCCACTTGCTCAACCACGGTGGTTTTCGGCTCCCCGGGTAAAACGACACCCGGGCCAGGAACTTGATATTGCAAGGCAAAGTCCCTCCTCCCCATATTGAAAGCCCATCACGTGATGCGCATTTATGACCACAGATCGGGTCTGTCTTGCAAGAAGGCACACACAGGCTGTCCGCCGCGTTATGCAGGCGCTTTGTAATGCTGTAAGGCCTACAGAGTAACCGTGTACCATGCTAGACGCCTAGACCAAAAGGCCCTTGCCTAGGCTTAGGATCTGCGTGCAGTCCTCTACTGCAACACAAATGTGATTTGTGTATTCAAATCCAGCATCAGAAATTGTGTTTTAATATGGGGAGGGGGCATTTTTCCGTCTAGTACTTGAAGTCTAACCCTTTCGACTCGGACGTTTCCTGATGCGTGTCCCAACGGTTGCGCCGGTAAAAGTCATTTTTCATCCTTTCGATCCGATTTCGGGTCGTGGAATCTCGCGGTTTTAAGTCCAAGGGAAATTCGACCAGGATGAAGGACACGCTTGTGGTTGCACTGCGAGCAGAGGTCGAATTGACTCCAAATGCTCCTGTTGTTGTCCCGCCGGACTGAAACTGCGATAGCAGTGGGTTACTAGAGGAAGAACCCCCAGCACCAGGAGCTCCTCCTGCACCACGCGCGCTATTGTTCAGAAACTGCTCCACTTGTTCCAACACGGCCGCGTCCACGCACTCGTTCACCGTCTCCCGGCAGATGCAGCACGTGCCGTTCTGTTGCATCCACTCGTTCCCACACGAGCCGCAGACAATTTGGTGGTTGCAGGGGAGAAACTTAAACAACGCGGGGCGGTCCATACAGATCACGCACACGTCCATCTCAGATTCGTCCTCTCGGTTATCATTTCCCCCGGCTGCCGCTTGTCGTCCCCTTGTGATAGTATTCTCCTGCCCTGGGTCATCCCCGTCGACAAACTGCCTCAGCGGTTGCGAGGATGTTGATGCACCACTAGCATTATCACCAGCAGGATTCGCCAGAATCCCACTATTCCGTATCCTTTCCACGGCCGCTGCCCGTCGCAAAGCCACCGCCCGGAGCCTCGCTCGCACCTTTTCCGTGTAGGTGAAGGTGTGATCCAAGGAAAAAGAAACCGGAAACCGTTCCTGCGCCCGGTGCGTCGTGACCTCGACTCTCTTGCTCTGCGTTCTGGTGCGGGTGCGGCCCTCAGAGTCCGTCTCGTGCGTCGTTTCGTACCGCGTTTCGTAGTGGTAGCACCGGATGCTCCACGTTATTCGCGGCTTGGACGATTTTACCTCGTTTAGATACGCCTCGAACTCCGACTCGCTGTAAACGTTGGCAACGTAATCCGCTGTCGTCGCACAGCAGCACGCGTGGAGGAGATAGGCGAAGTAAATCACCGCGAGAAAAACCAGGATAGTTTGGTGCGTGGTGTCCTCTCGAGAGGACGCGTCTAGCAGGAATTCGTTGCCGAACGTAGACGAACTAGTTGTACCGGTGGTGCGGAGCTGTTGAGTGTCGTCAAAATAGTTGTCTGCTCCGTAATAGCGATCTCGGGCGGGATGAAGTTGTGTTGAAATAAACGGGGACGACTCATCTATGTCCACAAAGGGCCTGCTTGCTCGCGGCGGGTCGCTCAGTCCGACGAGGGACAGGAGGTAACTCCTATTGTAGCTATCCGAGTAGAAATACACTCCGCTTGAGAGTAAGGATACCCAGAGGAGCACCGTCATGAAAACGGAGCCACAGCCCAGCGCCTCGCGGTCCTCCCGAGATTCCGGCGGCGCGAAAAAATCGTGCGGTTCCGCGACCGCTTGGAGGTCGAGATCCTGGACCGGCATTCTGTAGAGGTTGGGAAGTGATAAATGGTACTCCTTTTGGGAGATTGAGGATGACGAGGTCACCAGTACCAGAGAGGGGCTGTTATAATGGTGCTTCTCATCTAAGTGTAGAAATAAGTACTAACCCAAATGCGTGGGGAGGTGATATTAAGCGATAAAGTAGACAAGGGGTAGCGAATGGGATACATAAACCGGCAAAAAGCAATCATGGTATGCGTATGGGCGATTGCGGACGAACTTTTTGCACAACTCAATCACGTATTTTCCTTGGGGGGTATTTCGAAAACGGGTTGGGCCTAGTGCGGGGTGGGGGACCTGCTGGTACACGATAGGAACATACACCGATTTTTTCATCAGTACCCATCCAAAGACTCAGGGCGAAATGATAGCGATTTCCAATTTGAGAACGCGGCCTTTTTACTCATCGTACATAATTCGTGCTGTTTGTTCGTCGTACAGGCCAAAAAAACATTCTTGCGAAAAAAGTGCCAAGACGTCGGCAGCTCTCTCGGAGATGAAGCGGTTCATTTATCAATCTCGTTCTTTCGGTTGAAAAGCGACCAACGGCTTTGTTTTTTGAAGAAAATTCCCGATCACGCAGAGCTGCTACTGTTCATCGACAAGATCACGAATCCAAAAGTGACACTTATCGCCGCCAGCACTTGCCATATACTCACCCCGACGCTGCTGAAGAACAAGTCGGACAGCATGGAAAGCGGTATCGTGAAAGACAGTCCGACGGTCGCCACGGTCGGCGAACTGTACAGCACGGCGTAGGCCCAGAAGTACTGCGCCAACACGTTGTCGCCGATGCCGTTCAGAAGTAGTAGCCCGACAATCGTCCAGTTTAATTCGTGGAAAGGCTCGGGGTCGAACGCGTAAGCCAAGGGGAACCCGATAATGAACACGTACAGCCCTAGGTACGCGAACAGCCAGAGGGGTTTCGTCACGTGCTTTTTGATAATCGTCACGTAGCTGGCGTAGAACACCGTGCTGATGAGGCACAGAACGTCCCCGACCAGGGTCGCGTCTTTAGCACCGGAAGTTGTTTGGGACGATGAAAGTAGGAAGAGAAAGAGTTCGTCCTCTTTGCTGGAAGTACTAGAGGTAGCTGCAGTTGTATCAGATGACATGGTAGTCGGCTTGTTGTTCGCTTCACCGGAAGTGGTTCCTGTTGTACTCGCTTCTCCACCCGGCGCACCGGATGATGACAGTGCGACAATCACATTTCCCACAACGCAGAAAATGACGCCGAGCCACTTCGCCCCGGTCTGTTTTTCTCGCAGAAACAAGAGCGACAGCAAAAACGTCGGCACGCAACTCGTTGTGGATATCACCGTCGAGGAGGTGACACTGGTCAAATTCAGGCCTTGCGCGTAGCTCCACTGCGCGATGAACCAGATCGGGGAGATCAACAGTGCGAGAAAAGCGTGCCGTCGGTCCCAAATTCTCGGCCGCTGTTCGGTTAATATGTTTGTTTCGTGATTATGATTTGTCGTTCCCTGATTGGCTATCAGTGGTCTTTCGAAGGTGCTTGTTGCTGTACTTGTTCCGTCTGTGGCAGTTGTTGTGTTGTCGTCTGCGACTGTGATCCCTGCTAGATGAGGTAGTACTGCTGGCTGATCGACCGCTACGCCGATTTCTGAAGACGATACCGCTCCTCCCGGACTATGTTGAGCGTTCTCGTTGTACTGCGCTGTTGGCCAGTCAGCTTCCTCGTCTGGGTTCTCCGGATCAACAGCAGGGCTCTTGTCATCTCCACGTCTTTCCGCACTGCGGGCCGCTTGTCCACTTTTTTTCTGTTTCCCTCTCCACGTGACGACAAACACAGAGAAAAATTGCACGACATAGCATGCGTTGCAGAACACGGTCACAAACAGCGGGTGGTTAAACTCCATGGTGTGGAAGATAAACTGCTTCAAAACACTCGCCGCCGTCCAAATGACCGCAACAATCAGGATGTAGGCCACACCCAGCCACCATTTTTTCCGTCTGTCGGAAGCCAAGGTACTCGGTTCCGCGGGCGGCAGAGCCCGGGACGAAAAGTCCGGTGCCGTGTCGGGGGACGAGGGCATTCTATTTTGTCTTGTTGTGTCTCAATGTCTCGCTGACAAACGTCGCATGCTGCATCACTAGCACTCGGATACATACCAGCGCACACGGCCGTCATGAGCTAGAAGAAGACACAATGGCGCTGACAGTCGTTACAGTGGGGGAAAGACCACGCGTCGGCCCTTCCGGTGTCGCGCATTGACTACAAACACGAGCACATAGACATAACACCATCCAAATATAGCCAGCCGCATAGGCGGCGGTCGCGAGTTCACGCCGATGCTTTTCACTGGGCGCGGCCCTCCGGTCCGGCTCCCCGGACCGGCGCGCAAACGCCCGAACACGCGGCCGGAGACAGGGCGCGCCCGGCCGCACCGATGAATTGCAAAGCCCTGGGCGGGCGCTACTTACCCTTGGCCGCGCGGCACGGCTTGGTGGCCCGCGCGTGCGAGCGCCGGCGGCGGCCGCATCGCACGCACCGCACCCCGCCCCCGAAGGGCGGGCGGCGGGCCCCAGGCGCGGGCGGCGTGCGCTGACTTTCACCCGGCGGCGGCCCCGCCGCCTGACGCGCGTCGGCATGCTGAGCCACCGCGCGCTGGCTTGCTAAATGCCGGCCCTGGAGCAGGAGGCCCGAGGAGGGCCCGCGCTTGCGTTCCTTGTTCTGGCGGCACAGCACCGCGGAGGGCATCGCCTGGACGCCGCAGCTGCACGACTGGGCCCTTATGCGGCCTCTCGCCCTCGCGCCTCATGTAGGACCCGGCAAGCTGCTCTATCGTGACAGGGGCCCCCGTCCCGTGTTCGTAGAGTACCCGGGCCCGCTTCCCGCCTTCGCTTTCATTCCGGGCCACGCATCGTTCTGAGGGCCCTAGGAACCCAGCTCCCTCCTCGCTTCCCCGACACACTCGAGCCACAGGGCGCCCCTCTGTTTTGGCGCCTCCGTGCCGCCTTGCGCGCAGCGTCCTGAATGAACTCAGGAAGGCGCCGGCCGATAAATACTCGCCCAATACGCCGGCGAGCCCTCCGGGGTTTCTTTTTCTTTGGCCCGCGTGACCTCCGTCGAGAAGTCCGCTCCTTTCGCTTCGATTATTCTTGTGTTGGGAGTCTGCGCCGCACGGGGGGCTCGGGGAGCGAGCGCGCCACCAGCGAAATCCTTGGGGGCATCGCTCGCGCCGATCGCGCAAGAAGCACCGCAGCGGGCCTCGCAGGGCATTGCTTTCCGGCGAAACTTCGGGCAGGGCGGCCTCGCCTCCACGCGTCAAACTGAAAAGCAGGGCGCTGCAATAGCCGCGCAGCAACTCGGTCAGGAGTTTGCCGCGTCGGGAGGTGCGTACGCTTTCCGCGGCCGGCGGGGGGGGCCGCGGCGCTGCGTGGTCGGCGCCGCAGGTAGGAACGGCGCGAAACCTCCTCCCTCAGGTCAACGCCGCGGCGGGTCAGCTCGGCCTGGTTCGCATGGCTGCGGCCCCCGGGGCAGCGTTTTGCGCCGCGTTGTGGTCTTCTGCAGTCGTATAAAGGCATTGAAGTAGATCGCTAAAGTGCGGATACGTACCACCATACATGGCCATACCGAGGCTGAAGGTCAACGAACAATACCACTAGAATACACTCGGGAAAAATGAGCACACATCCGCGCTTAGTCAAGAACACAAGTCCGCGAGAAATATGGCGTCGTCAAACTTGTATTTGCCTCAAGCTGTAAAAAATGTTCCGCGCGCCTTTTTTTGTATTTGATATCCATCATGTTGCACACGTATAGCCCCCCACTGTGTTGCACACCTAATGACCTAGTTAGCTTCTTCGCAGCCCTTCTCAGTGGCTAAAGACGGAGCTATCCGGCGCTGCTGCTCCACGGAGTTGCCTCGGAGTGCCCCTGCAGCTTGGAGGTGCTGCAGCAGGTCCTCTTGCAGTCCAGCCGCTAGACAATGGGCCTCAATCTGTGCAAGTCGGTCGGAGTCGAGGGCGCAAACGGAACCGGCCGCGGCTGCGCCTTCCCTTGTTTCTAAGTTGGCGCAACTGTGCGCGCGTGTACCGGCAGGCGCGCGCGCTTTTTGCCTTTGCGGCTTTTTCGTCAAAATGCGAAAAGCCCGAGAGCCTTTCGGGAAGGGTTCCCAGAGGGGTTCCGGGACCCCTTTTGGGGAGGGGTAGCACCATCGTGATTCGAAGAAAAATCAATAGGCTTTTTTTTAGGGTTCCGGGCACCCCTCCGGCCCCCCCTTTTTGGAAGGGCTCCGGAAAGGCCTTCGCGGCCAACATATATGCGTGGTGCCCGCTAGAGACGACGAGGCCAGGGCCTGTGTAGACATCTCTCGGGGCGCCAGCCTCACACGCTGATCCAGGCCATAGCGGCAAATACCTGCACGGAGAGAGCAATCGGGGAAGCGGAGCAAAATATTGCGCGCGCCCGGCGTTTTCTAGGTGAAAACATCAGCCACAGAAGAACCCCCAGCGCCCCACCCCCCTTCGCGTCAATACTCACTTACCTACTAGAGCACTGCTGCTGACAAGCTAGCTAAAACAAACCGCGTTCAAGTCAGCCCCTCACTAGCGTGCACAGGTTTACTAGCTTTGCGCCGCGAAAAAATGCGCGCAGAATTTTTTTTACGGTCTGAGGCAAATACAACGTTGACGACCCCATAAGAAAAATGGCCTGAAAAGTACTGGGAGCTGGCTCATCTATTCCCCCTCTGTTTGATCAGATTTGCGTCTTTCATATTACTTCGCGATTCAATAAAAACCATACGCGCGTTGTCAGTGAGGAGGCATTCAATTTTCATCCAAAGCTCAAGGCTGTTGTAGTCAGCAATGCTCAAGGCTGTCGTAGATGTAGTCCGTGTTCGTCAAAAAACCGTTAAAACGGAGCAACGAGGGGGCAGTTTAACCCTATCACGGCACCCAGCCCCGATCCCGCGTCTGGTGTCGGAACTTTCGCATGGCCTCGCTGTGCTGCTGGAAACTCCGGGGGTTTAGCGGAACTTTAAAGTGCGCGTCGGTGACTTTGTCGTACACTTTGTCTTTGTGCCCTGTAGTTTTACGGATTAGGTTTTTTTTTGCACATATAGATTTCCGAAGTGGTGCTGCACAAAATCAAAAACGAAAAGCAAATTTGTAGCACAGGCGTGCTCTGAGTTGGAATAGCCAGCGCTTCGTCACTAACTACCTAAGAGTAATTAACTACGTGTCAGTCGCTGCTCCGGGTAGATGTGCGTGTTCAGCTTGACAAGGGACGGGCCCCAGGTTCCGGCCGGAGCGGGTGCGTGGAATCTGATTGATGAATTTAGTGAGTTCACAAGTACACTGCAGTATGTTTTATATTCCGTGCATGAATCATGCAAAAAAATCAACGAATACAAAGTAAACTCCAGTCAATACGCATGCAGTGGTTTCCCGTCCAGGACCGGCGGAGCTACCGTTGGCGTTCGAGCTCGCTTGGAGGAGCTACGGCTGCGCCGCCTGCGATTTTTATCAATGGAACTGAAAATAAATTTTTCAAAACTTCAACTTCAACACGAGACTGCCAGCCTCTGACTCACAAATATCCTTCAAAGTAAGAGCGGGGGTTTTCTTTTGCAAATAAATCTAAGGTATCGACTTTTACTATGTATACTAATACCTGGAGCTGCGCCCCAAGCTCGTGCTGCCGCTGACCGAACCACTGGTGCTCCTCGCGGTTTGCAAGGCGCCCCCCGCAACGCTCGGGGTGCCCGGGAAAATGATATTACCGCTGCTGCGCTTCCGGGCCAGCAGTCCCGGGGTGCTACAGGCACTGTACGAAGCAGAAGCAGATAATGCGTGACTCATCATTCCGCTGTGCACACCGCCAGCAGCCGGCGTCGTGCAGCGCGAGGCGCTCGAAACGACCCTCGCGGGCGGTTTGAACTCCGTCTCCCACCAGCGCGGACTGCGTTTCGGCGGTTCGTCGTATTTTCGCCCGTGATCCACGTACACGCGGGAGGGGTCGTAAAAAAGCTCCTGCTGATCTAAATCAAGATTCTCCTGCTCGGTTGAGAATCTTCTCGGTCCGAGCACGCCTCTGCTGGACGACGCAGAGCGAAAGGGCTGTGAAGTTGTAGACTGGTTCAGCATGTTGTTCTGCTGGAGTTGTAGCAACTGCCTCGACGAATTGGAAACCGCGTAGGGCCTCGACGCATATTCCTCGTAGGGTGTGGAGATTATTGAATTATCAAAAGCGGAATGCGCCGGAGGGTATTGGTCTTGCAACCGAATACTCATACTGTTAGTTTGCCCTCTATAACTTCCTGCTCCACCTCCCATGTGCGCCACCAGTTGTCCGGTATACGACGTCGACGTCGGCGCAGACAGCACTCTGCTGCTCATAGTCAACGGCTCGTGCTGTAGTCCTGGGGTCGCAGAAGGGGTCCCCGCCCCGGACACTTTGCTAATACTGCCGGGAATCATCAGCTGCGAATGCCCGAGCGGCGGGTTATTTTCCTGTGCTTGTTTCAAGCGGAGCTGCAGCTGCTGCTGTTCTCCTGCACCAGACCTGCTGCTCGAAACAGAGGTGGACTGCAAAAACTTATCAATTTCCGGAGACCACTCAGGCTTGGGAAAGTTGTTCTGCTTCTTCGAGGACGCGGAGGCACCATGAGAAGACAGCTGCGCTGGTGGCGGCAATGGAGGAATTTGGTACAGCGGTGTGCGTTGCTTTTGATTTCCGTTCGGAGAAACTCCTTCCGCCCCTTGCATTTTCGCAAGAAAAAGAAGTCGTTGGGCCTCTGCCTCGGCGAAGTCGTCTCCTGCAGCCGGTAGCTCTTGCGATATCCCATAACGTGATGTCCTCGCTGCGTATTCCAAAATGTCCGCGCCGTTTTCCCGGCGCATGACATTCAGGTGGTTCTTGCTGTAACCTAGAATGTCCCCGTCATACTTCTTGCTCGGGCTGGTGCTGTACATATTGGACAAATACCGGTCGCTGTTCAGGCTCGCAAAATGCAGGTTTTTGGAAGGAGACGAGGTGCGCTTGGTTGACCAGTAGAGACCTCCACCCGCTGGAGACTGTTGATGTCCATCTCCGAGTTGGTGCGATGAGGAGGCAGAGGATCTCGTGGCGTCTGTTGATAGGAATCACAGGAATAAATGAGTAAGAGTGGTGTCTTCACGAGTAGGAACTCCGTACAAGCAAGCAAGCATGTAGCAAAAACGACCGGCTATTTACTTACCATGCAACAGGCACAAGAACATATGAATCTTCGACGCCCAAAAGAAAACGAAAACCCGTCAAAGTATACTTTTCGATCCCCGTGCGGCCTCTGCGCGTGAAAAAACCGTGCCACTTTGCTCATCTCGCAAGGACACAATTTCCGCCTGCTCCGCAACCGCGGCCGCCCTCAACGCTTCCGCCCGTGCAGCTTCCCGTGCCCGCCCGAGAAAGGGACTTTTTCGCCGATAATCACGGAAAGAGGAAGAGCTACTCGACGTGCCCCCTGCAAGAACGGCTTTCGAGGCAGACGGGGACATCAAGAGATTTGATGCTGTGATTGTTCCAATACTGCCAGCCTTCGTTGCAGCAGAAGTTGTCCCTGCGGACATGGAAACGCCCAGTATATCTTCTTGGTCGCTAGAACCGGGTAAAACCGTCGCGACTGTCGTCGTGCCAAAGCTGGACTTTGGACGACCACCGCTTGATGTTCCTGCTCCAGCGAAGACGTTATTCATATTACCGGCTCCCCCTCCGGTGGAACTTGCAGTGCTGGACCTCGACTGTAGTAGTTGCAGATTCTGCGCGTAAAGTTCCTCCTCTTTCTGGTAGTCGAAGATCTTCGGATTGTAAAACGTCGCAAGCGATTTTTCCTGATTGTAGTGAAGAAGCCCACCAGCTGCAGCTTGGTCCTCCTCGCGATAGTTATTTCCTCCCAGAACTGTGTTCGATGTCGTTCCTGTGAGCAGCAAATTTTGCTGATCGAGAATCGTGTTCCGGAAATTACTCGAGGAACTCCCCTTGGACGAGCTGGCGCAGGTCGTGGAAAAGTCTTCGCCCGATTGGGACTTAGTATTCCTCTCGCCGCCGGGAGCAGCTCCTGGATAGAACTCCAGAGCGTGGTTATACGCCTCGTGTGCGGGGTTGCGAAAGTGCTGCGGGAACTTCGATGGGGAGGAAGAGGTCGAACTGGGAAACAATATCGCAGCTTTGTTCGGCGAGGATTTACTTTGTAGATCCGCGGAAGATGCTGATGATGGAACAAGTCTGGTCATCCAGGAGATTTTTGGCTCTTGTTTTTGATTAGCATTGTTCGCCCCACTAGCTAGTACAACCGCAGAATTGATTGCAGAAGAGCCGCTAGTCCCCACCTCCTGACCGCCCTGGTAAGAACCACTGCTGAACCGGCTCGCCCGCGCAGACACGCTGCTGGACGCGGAGGTCATCAGCTTGCTCAACAGGGTATGAAATGCAAAAATGTCTAGGTCTGGAAGAGTGTGAACTTGTCATGCAGGTTTTCCATGACCCTTGAGGTCTGGAATGCGGGACCTAGCATGACAGAGTCTGTGATGTCTCTTTCATGCCTATCCTGCATGAGAAACTCCGTCCCAACTTGGTCGAAAGTGGACAGCTTTTGGCACTCATGCAACACAGACTTTTGCATGATTCGGATTCAGCATGAGAAGCTGCAATCTTCCCGACAAAGACATTTTTGCAATCCATACGGAGGCGGCGCGTCGAGGATGTCGTCCGCGGCCGGGGCGGGGCGGACGGATGAAATACCAGGATTCATGGTCGTAGTTGTCAAAGAAGAGGAACCAGTAGTTGTGCCACTTGTCGCACCGGTCGCCGTGTTCCCGAATTTTTCTCTCGCAGCGCGAGGGTGATACAATCCCTCGTCATCTTCCGGGTAGTTGTTACCATCTCCCTCACTGTGGAACAGCCCAGAGGACAGGGCCAGCTGGTGCAGCGCCGGACTTACACCGGCAGTACTAATACTGTTAGTCCCGCCCTGGTTCGCCATCCCCGTGCTACGGTGCGCCATCAGCCTCCGGGTCCACGACTGCGCCGCTTCCTCAACCTCGGCGGTCTTCTTCGTAATCAGCGTCACCAGCTGGGACGCGGAGTGGTCGGAAAGGGGGAGGGAGGCAGGTGAACTACTAGAGGTGAAAATATCGTGGTCCTTTGCAGAAGTTGTTGTAGCCGCCTCTTTTACAAAGCTTGTCCGCTCCGGCTCTTCCGTTTCCGTTGTGGAGCCGAGCCGTTTCACATCTGCATCCAGCATGTCGAAGAAACGCTGCTCCACAGCGGCGTTGGCCGCTCCAGGGGAAGTAGACATGGTTTGGATTTTTTCCAAAGTGGTTGTACCTACTGTACCTACAAACGACGTGAGCTCCTCCAAGACGGGCCTACGCATTTTTGTAAGAAAAGCACGATAAAAGTGAGTCTCTACTCTCTAGAAGATGAAGAACCATCACAAATAAAAAACATCCGCATTTTTTTTCTGACGACCACGACGAGATTGTCTCTTTTTGCACAAAATAAATGCTCTCACCCCTCCCGTCTTCCTTTCCGCACAACTCAAAGACAACTCCGGTGAAGACTTCCTTTATTTTTCGCACTCGTGAGCCGAAGCACAATAACTTAGTGCGTGTGCGTCTTTGTCACTCAGTAAAACTAAAAGTAAAAGATCAACGACGGTCGCGCAGAATAAAGTTCATATTCTCACACACGACTCCGAACCTGAAAATAAGGTCGCAATTCTTGAAACTAAGGAGTTCAAGACAACTGTCCGCGATTTTACCTTGTTTTTGTTTTTCCTTGGACTTGCGCATGATTCTGCAAGTCGCAAACAAGACGAAAATTTGAAAAAGTTCAGCGGTGTACTCGTTCTTGGACAACGTCGTTTGATGCATACCAGGGTGGAAGAGCATACACGGCATAAAAGAATATTCTGACACCGCGCATGAGATTTTCATACATAGAGCCTAAATTCTCGAAGGCAACTCCGAAGAAGTCTGGTAGCAAATCGAAGAAGAACCCGAGTACCGTCGTGGTATAATAGAAACATCATCATCAAGCAAGAAATTTATAGGTTTTCAAGGTTTTGACGCGCACCAGCAGTAGGAGCGCTAGTGTGGTGATTAAATCTGGTTTAGGTTTTAATGGCTAAGGTCTCAAACAAGTTCTAAGAACAAAGAGAGCTCCGAATTGTGCATGCTACCGGTATCTTTTTCATGTATTATACAATGAATGGGTTCTTCATGTGAAGAACGAGTGCCATTAGATACCGTTGCCGCAGAAAGAACTCGGAAAAAAAAATTCATCGATCCAATTAGTACACTAGAATATCGTCGTCCATATCGGTTTTTACCCGAATTATTTCAAAATTTCATCACCCGTCACCCCCGCCATTCTTCGACCCCTTATTCCCTGACGCATTTAGCTGCGGCCCGTGGTCGTCTTTTTCCTTTGACGGTTTCTTTTTGCTGCCCGCATTTTTGCTCAAGCTACGCGCCCTGGAAACCGCGCGCACTGCCTTCGCGAGTTTCGCTTTCGCCTTCCCTGCGGCGGGCTTCTTTGTCGTTACCGCGACAATGGTTTGTTGCTCTGGGTTGGTGGAGGATAGCTGTTTTTGGTTCGTCGAGTAGGAGTTGTCGGACGATGACGAATTGTCCTGCTGCGTACTTTTTCCCCCGACGACCAGCGGTATCGCGACTGCAGAGGTGGTCACGTCTTTGTTCGCCGTAATATCTGGCACCGCAGCAGCAGCAGAAGAGGCGGAGGACACACGAAGGGTGACAAACGGTTGCCTGCTCATCTTTGCGGCTTCTTTGGCATCTCCCACTGTCGCTGTTCGTGGGCTTTTGGATGAACTACTACCCTGTATCAATCCGGCTCCCGGAGCTGCTGCGTTCTGTCCCGCCAAACCACCTCCTGCTCCCGCGGTTGAAGATGCTGAACCACCACCACTCCCCACCAAATTCTGCTGCTCCGCTGCGATTTTTGCAAGTATCCTCTGCAGTGTTTCGGGCAACACTCTGGTGACGCTATCGTGCTCCTTCAACACGTTAAAACATCCCTTCGGCAACGAGGCTGCGTTTATTTTGCTCGCAGCCTTCTTCGACGATGATGTTGATCCACCAGTACTACTCTGCTTCCACAAGCAGCACTTCTCGGCACAGGCTTGTTCGCGCTTCAACAGGTCAGCTAAATTCATGGTCCCGATGTGCTTGGGCACGATCTCTTGTTTGTGCACGAGATCCTCCCATCGGTACTCCTCCCCGTCGGTCTGGGACATCGCGGTCTCTGTGTCCGAGGGGGCCGCGGTACTGTTTTCGGAGCCATTTTGGTTGTACATTAGGTAGATGGAAGATGGTTGCGCTGAAGATCCGCCCTTATTGTTCGCTGCAGAACCTGATGCTGAGCCCGCTTGATGACTGTTGTTGTCCCTATCTCCCGCTTGACTTGTGCTACTCGCACTACTAGAAGAGGCGCTGCTCGCCGCGCTGCTCAGTCGGCTCTGGTTAGTACTACTGGCGGTGGTGCTGACGTCAGCACCCGAATTGGAAGATGAATTGGAACTGTTTCTATTGCCGTGCTGCCACGGCTCCTTGTAGAGGTGGTTACCGACGTGCTCAATACTGACCGCAGCGCTGGGCGCGACTTTGATACTTGTTTTTGTTTTTGTCTTCGCTTTGTCTTGGGAGTCCTTCTCCTGGCCAGCACCTCCGTTCTTTGTTGGGCTTGCAGTGCTACTGTTCCAGTCGTCTTTAATATTGTCCTTCGCATTATTGTTCTTCCTTTCGTTCGCCACACTGTTTTTTCGACTTGCCGCTGCCATGGCCGCCTGCGACGGATGAGAGTTGGTT
Organism: Amoebophrya sp. A120; assembly: GCA_905178155.1. Lineage (NCBI taxonomy): Eukaryota > Dinophyceae > Syndiniales > Amoebophryaceae > Amoebophrya > Amoebophrya sp. A120. The sequence continues at coordinate 388,438 of CAJINV010000020.1, read as the reverse complement.
AACGTAGCGAGTTCGCGCCGCAAAACCTGATGCCGGTCCGCGAAGTAGCCGGACAGAGAATTTTGCCGCAGATTCAACAAGCGACTCCGGCAGTTGTGCCCGTACATGTCGAGTAGAGAAATCGCGAGCGCCTCCCCCACCTGCACCCAGCTGTTCACATCGTAGAAAAAGGTGACCGGGCCGAAGTCCGGATCCCAGTTGCCCCCGTTCCACCGAGTTTTGATAGAGGAGGAGGCCGGGTTGATTATGCAAAAGAAAACCTATGAGTGTAGGTGAAAGTCTGTGATGCAAAAAATGCAAAACAGTTTACACTTGTCATGCCAGACAGCCACGACGTCCTCCTTCCAAATCTGTTTTCACGTGCTAGCTGTGCATGACAGGCTTTCTGTGATGTCATGCAGAACATATTTGTCATGCTATCACTCCAAGACGCCTACAAAAACACAGTTTTTTTCTTAGATATTGATGCTGTTGTAGTTACACTCAAGCGTGTAGGAATGCACCACATTGCAGTGGTTGTGCACGGCGACCCTGCCCGTTCCGTCCTTTCCCAATTCCGAACCGACGTTATTCTGATTGGCGGTTGAACCACTAGCACTACCCCCCGTCGGCGTACTGGCGCCGGTACTGGAAGCAGTAGTCGAGGACAGAACATTTTTCGAATTATTTCCACCGCCGCTCCCACCACTCCCTCCCGGCACGCCGAGTTGGTTTTTGATTTGAAAATTGCACCCTTCGGTCTCGAAATACGGCGAATTCAAAGCGGCCATTTGGCTGTACGTCACGTTCCACGCTTGCTCCACGACCAGGTCCTGCCCGAGCTGTAGAGATTTCCCGGTGACGTTGTTTCCGAAGAGAAAAATCCCGCGCCTAGTTGCGTGTGCGTGGAAATCTAGGTAAAAAAACAAATTTTTCCGCAAGGTCTCGGTCAGAAACCGCATGGCGTGGTGCACGCCCTCGTGCTCGCTCGCGGAGGATTTCGAGTAGAACCGGTTCAGGTTCTGCCCGCGGCTGTTCATGCGGTAGTGGCCTAAGGCGACCCCATCGGGATTCAAAATCGGGATGCAGCGGAACACGAAGGCTCTCCGTAAAGCTTCGGCTCGTTCGTCGTCGGAGAGGAGGAATTGGATCATCCCCAGCCACGCAAATTGGCCCGGCGTCTCGCCGGGGTGCACTCTTGCGGATAAAAAGCACGCCGGGCGGAGTTTCAGCGCTTCGTTCAATTTCCCGAGATTCTTTGCCTCGTGCGGGTCGAATTGAAACAGCCGCTTGTCCGTGATCGTCATCAAATACAGGTCTCTCCCCTGCAAGCTCTTGCAAAATTTCTCCACCCGCAGAAACACGTTCTGCCCCTTCGGCGGCATCGGCATGCCGCGGTGGTGTTGTTTCGTCGGGATATCAACAAATGCAAACATGTCTGGGTCTGGAAGATGGCAACTTGTGATGCTGCATTTGGATTCCAAAAAAATTTGTATTGCATGACCAGTAAGAGCAGTCGAGTCTGTGCTACGCGGAGAGGGCCTTTGTCATGCACTTTACGCATCAGAAAGCCCTCAAAAAGTCTGTGATGCTAGGGCATGCATCACAGACATCATGGGTCATGCAAAATGTGCATGACAGGTCTTGCATTCTTCCAGACCCAGACATATTTGTAATGCATACGGGAAGAAAAACAGCCTTTCCTCGCTGTCGAGATGATCGAGTTTCGTGATGGATTCGAAGTTGTTCAGCCCTGAGATCGTCCGGAAATTGAAGGGAACTGGGGGGACGGAAAAGGCCGAAAAAGTAGCAGACCCGCTCCGGTTTCTCGAAGACGACCGCGAGGTTGAGGAGCTGCTGGACAGGCTGTTACCGGTTATCAAAGGATTCTGATTCGTGTCACCATTCGCGAAGCCGTTGCCACCAGCGGCACTGCCATATACGGCGGCTGAGGACGAGGAGACGTTGCTCGAGGATAATTGTTGCACGCTTGAAGAACTCGACGGCCTCGATGAAGACGATGAAGTAGTACTGTTCTCCGCGCTGTCACCATTTTTCCCAGCACCTGCTTCCGAACTCGAGGCTGAATTGCTTGCGGAACTGGGCAAGAGCCTCGTCGGCACCCAGTTCATGGGGTTGCTTGCAGCGCTGAGACGGAAGTTCCCTCCCGTTTTTGCGTATTTCGAGCTAGAGGAAAGGATGCTCGCCGGGACCCCGTCGGAGGAAAACGATCGGTCCCGCTGGCTTTCTTCGGACTGGCTGTTGTCTTGCTTGATGTTGCCGGTCGCGCTTCCTACTGGAACCTGATATAAAACGGTTCTTTATTTTGGTGCCTTCTATGATTCGTTGCTGCGCGGGATAGTTGATTTCAAATTGTAATTGACACTACTTCTGTCAAATTCATCAGATCTACAAAGAAACAAGGCTCCGCAGTGGTTCATCAGAAACAGGATGAAACAAACGAAAGCTTCAATCAAAAACTAACCGAGGAAGTTGTCTTCGGGCGCTGCTGGTCGGCTGCCGCTGCAGCATTACTGAACGAAGAAGATCCACCTGCTTGTTCCTTGCTTCCGGCTGCTCCTGCGCCTCCACTCGTGATGCCGCACGCCTCCGCAGCATTTCTGTCAAAGAGAGCTTTGTCGTACGCTAAAAACTGGCGCTCGATTCTCGCTAGGTAAGTTTCCATGTCCGTGTGGGAAAAGGGCACGCAGAACGCGAACTCCACGGGTGTGCTGTCCAGCGGTATCGGCGCGACGAAGTGCAAACTCAACCCGGTCCCGCCCTGGTGCGGGTCGTGCCACACCGCTTCCACCTGCTGCTGCTGCGCGATCTGGTGCTGCATGGTCTGCCGCATCAGCGCCTCGGTCTTCGCCTCCCCGCTGGCGGTGGAACTGAAAAATGAGATTTGTGCTTTACGAAGATAATTTACCAAAAAGCTGAAACAATACGACTGCCAATGCAAGAAGACTCGAACTCGGATTCAAAAGAATCGCTAACGCGCATCAGCCAAGACTCCAGCTTCGGGGCTGTTCGGAGTAACTACAGCGAAGTTAGTAGAGACCTTCCAGAAAAACCTAAGTATACGCCCGCGACCCGCCGCTCGCCGTTCCGATGCGCCCAATTTTCTGGCCGAGTTTGTGGTCCACACCAGATGCTCGGGGAGTTGCCGCCTGCGGATTCGGACCCGTCATGTTTGGCACACGGTGCCACGGCCCGTCCACAAACCGCATCCAGACCGAGTAGTTTTCCTTGTAGAGCCTCGACTGATTCTGCATCCCGCGCACTACCAAGTGCATGGGGTGGATACCTGGGTTTGTTTGTCGAAAAAACGTACGCATTTTCTGTTTCTCGAGTCCTAGCTCGTGGTGCTCTGTCACCTCCGCTACTCTTTACATGAGATGCAAAAACAGCTTCCACGCGGACCATGATGAACATCAAAACTACATCTTGATTACGCGGCAGTTTCTTTCCGTTCCCCTGCCCCTCCGAAGTAGCGCTGCCCGCCGGTCCTCCCCCGCTTTCTTCCTCTTCGGGCTTTTCGCTCACGTAGCTTGTTTCCGCCGAGGTGACCCGGAAGTAGAACCACGTCCGACAGGTGCTCTGGTGAATCGTGTTCGCACAGTCGGGCGAGACCCACACGTGGTATTCCCAGGGGTCGTAACACACCGGGTCCTCCGAAACGGGTTCGTACCCCATGGACAGCGGCTTGGGCTTGGGCACGCGCATGATGCGCCCCCCGTTCCCGCTGTCGAAAGCCGAGGTGAAGAAGAAGTGGCCAATGAGCACGCTCGGCGTCTGCGCGTCCCAGGGCTTCGCGCGCTCCACGTTGGCCTCCAGCGTGTTGTGGCAAAAGCAGACCTTGGAATTCTCCAACTGCTGCTGGAAGTTCGCCGGGAGGTGGGTCGGAGCTGCGGAGGTTGAGGTGGAAAAAGCTTTCGATGCAGCTCCCGCGGAGGACTCTTTATCTTCTTGACTTGCTGCTGCCTGCGTCTGCTGCTCAGATGTTGATGAAAAACTGCTGTTTGCATGATTGTTTCCACTTGCAGCTGATGTCGCAGCTCCTCCTCGAGAGCCTGGTTTAGTTGCACCACTGCTGCTGCTTAACGGGTTGAACTTCGCAAGCAGAGCGCTCATGCTCCCCCGGGCTTGCGGGACGGCTTTCGGTGCAGGTTTTTCTCCTTGGTCAACATCCCCTGCAGCAGCGAAAATGTTATCACCGCCCCCCTCACTGTCGTCGTCCGACATCTTGCACGTGGTAGGTTTCTACGGTAGTTTTTCCTTAAAATGCGGCTTAACAGCGTTCCCCCGCGGTCGTGCTCCCACAACTTCAAAGAAGGACAGGCTCTAGTACATCATCCGTCTTCATCTTGCGCATTTGTGCAATAGGAAAAGAGGCGGAAGTACACCAGGCTTCTTGTAGCCAATGAATGAACTACAGATAAAATCAATCTGCAGTACAGATGCACCTCACGACAGCTAATACGCCGAATAATATGCAAGCCAGGTTAGAGGCACCTACTAACTTATGTGAAGGTGGCTGCTGCGCCAGTACTTTGTTGCGGTTGCGCCACAAAAGAAAAGAATCTTCGATTTGGAGTTGACCTGAAGGCGGAGTGAAGAACGATCAAAAAGAAAAGAGCACGACCGTTCTATCTTGAAAACAACAGCTAGAAATCACGACTTCAATCGTGTCTCGCTCTTCTTTTATCCGAAGACATCAACTCTCTGCTCCGAGCAAAACGATGACGATTACGAATGTTGTCCGACAGCCGACACGAAGGGAAAAAATCTCTCCTCTGCTATAATACGAACGCGAACGATTTAAAACCTTTTCCAAGGAAAGCAATAAAAAAGCAAAGCCGGCACCCCTGCTGGTGCTTTCCTTGTTATGTTAAGCATATCTTTCCTGTTGCCAGAAAACTTAAGTTGAATTTCCGATACAATTTTGGTACATCATACAAGAAAAGAGTATACGGATACGATTTTTTTTGGCAATGGTGTACATTACAAGATTGACAAGAAACTGAGATTTTTGTACAATGCAATCGGCAAGACCTAGTTGTACCTTTGCGCAATCTAGTGTAATTTGGAATTGCGACTTTGACTGAATTTGTTAGCAAGTAAAATCAAGATTCATTGTGAGCATCAACAAACGTAGTGTAAATCTGCATCAGGTACATTAAATGTTCTGTTTAATTTCTTTGAAACTTTTCTTGAAATTCAACGCAGCTGGAGGAAAAACAGCGACCTACAAGTTTTTCATCCCGCCCCGCAAATTGGTTTTCCGCACAACTGGCGTTTCAGTCATTCCGGCAGCAGCCGAGCTACCTCCTTCTGCTGTGCCCACCGCAGCTGTCGTTGTTCCGCCTTGCACTGCTGCTACTTGCGGCCATCTCACCCTTCCAGCGCCCCGCAGAGCAGTTTTTGGCCTTGTTCCGCTAGAAGGTGGAAGGACGTCTTCACCCGTGATGACAGCTGCTCGCTGCTCGACATGATCCGTTGACTCCGCTTGACCAGGTGTTGCTTCGTCGTAGTTCAGCAGAGGATTTAGATTGTCATCATCTGCTCCCATGCTTCCTCTGCTGCCCCCCGTGCCGCCCTCAAGTCGTGCAGTTTGTTGCTCTTGGAGAAAAGAAGAACTTGAGGAGGGGGCTGCTGCAGTTGTCAACGACCCCGTTTTTACTAGAGGGGGCTCCAGGTCAGGCTGCTGCTCATCGTTCTCGGTTTCTATCGCTTGTTCTAGTGATCGATTTGGAGCAGATCCCTGTTGCTCTTCCACATTTTCATCTTTTCGATCAGTCTCGTGCAGCCTTCTTTCGCCTGTAACTTCTCCCAAAGATGTTGGTGTTAAAGTGGACGAGGCTTCTTTTGCTCCTCGCCAATCCTCCTGGGATTTTGACCCAGAGTCAAGAGAAGAGGCGGATTGTTCTTCGAGAAATGTGGACGGGGTTGTGCTTGTTCTACTACCGGGTACAATTTCTAGCGATGAAGAGGGAAAGATCGTTAATGTCGTGCTATTCCCCGCATTTTCCCCAATCCGGCTGTCGACGGGTTGTAAAAACACTGTAGTGCGGGAGGAAGCGGCTTCTACTCCATCCTGGCTTCTTGTTTCCTCAGTGGCAGCTCCTCCCGCTTGTTCTAGTGATGCAGCAGTAGTAGATGCACCCATGTCATCACCCTTACCGGTGGTGGGAGACGAAGATGTTGGCAAGAATGATGTTGAAGGGAAATGAATCTTCTCGCCCTGCTGCAACACACTTGTCCCGGCTGTGTTGGTACTTTCATCTCCGCTGGTAGTTCTTCCAGTCGTTTCAATACTTCCGGACAACAACAACATGATGACCTCCTTGGGAGTTTTCATATTTCCCCCGGCGCCCGCTGAAGGCCCTCGTTGGACGGCTGTTCTACTTCCTGCTGCCAAGGCGGACGACGTCGAGTCTTCGAGACCAGGATCTGCGACCAGCTTATTTCTCTTTTTGCTTCTCCAACTCGACGGTGCAGCTGCTCTTGAGGAGGAAATAAAGGCAGTCGGCCGCGGGTCGTCCAGCATCTCGGGTTCTTGTTGTCCTGCTTGTCCTCCCAGCAGCGCAGGACCTAGTACACCACTGTCCTCGCTTTCCTCGTGCAGTTGTAAGAAAGACTGCATTTTCCCCGATTTTAGCGTGCCGGACTTCTTGTAAAACTTCTTCGCAGCTGCTGCTTTTTTCTTCTGCTTTTGTTTCTTCCTGGCGATTCGTTTCTTCTGCAGTTGATGTTCTTGCAGGAAGGACGTCGCACTGGCGCTGGCACTAGCCTTCTTCCTCTTGCTTGTCTTGCTGCTCGTCTTACTGGGCGGCGTTTCGGAGGTCGCGCTGTCGCTGTTGCTGGCGGCGCCACTGTCGTCATCGGTGTAACCATATCAAATGCAAAAATGTCTGGGTCTGGAAGAGTGCGCGATTTGTCATGCAGCTTTTCCATGACCCATGAGGTCTGTAATGCAGGACCTAACATGACAGATTCTGTGCACTCTCTCTCATGCCTATCCTGCATGAGAAACTCCCTCCCGACTTGGCCAAAACTGGACGACTTTGGTAATCATGCAACACAGCTTTTTGTATGCTTCAGATTTAGCATGACAAGTTGCATTCTTCCAGACCCAGACATTTTTACATTTGATAAACCATCGTCGTCGCTGTAGCCGTCGCCGTCGTCACTTTTACTCGCGCCGCTTCCACTGTAGCCATCGTCGCTGTAGCCCTCGCTGACATCAAAACTATCGTCGCCTCCGCCTCTTCTACTGCGTTTGTCGTAATCTAGTATCCTGGGTTGAAAGCCACGCCCCCGCTAAGACCAAAAGAACTACTTTTCGAACAAGAAGTAGTTACTCACTATGTATCCTTTCTCGTCAAGCAGGCTACTACCGGTGTGATTCTGCTGGCGATGGTGACTCAAGTAAGAAGATAGAAAAACCACAGCGAGAATCAAATCGGATTAATTATCGTGTGGAAATTTAATATGGGCGGGGGGGGGTGACTTTTTTACCCGTGAATATATTCCTCGTCATCATCCCAGGACTCATCCTCGTCGTCTGTACCTGTTGTGTGCAAGAATTTGTAGGAGCTTCTCTTCTTGCGTCTAAGGAATACAACGCTCCTCGTACGTTCGATTTGATTTCTCTTTCTCACTATTCAACTTCAAGTCTGAAATAGTGTGCTCGCTTCTATTTCAAGTTACGCAAAAAGCTTTTTGAATGATAGTCATTTCTACTACTTCTTCGGAAATAGTCATGCTTAATGAATGTGCCAGCAAGATGAATAGAAGACCACGCGGTTGTAAAAAAAGTACTTCCTTCTTCCGTTTCCGATGTTTCCGCCGTGGAATCCTGTTTCACCTTTTTCCCGGATGGCAACGCCTCCACCTGAGTTTGTTGGGGCATGCGTGCCACATTGGCGGTCTGATGCGCTCCAGACCCGACGTTTCCCGTCCGGAAATCTGCATCGTCTTCCCGATTGTCCGAATCCGAGTCGTACACTTTCTTCCCACTGTATGGATTGCAAATTTGTTCCCTCCCCCCGGTGAAAGTAGACCCAGAACCACCGATAAGTTTCGTTTCTCTCTCTCACGCAAAGCTGGAGCCCCAATTCGTACTTACTTTCCCGTCACACGACCCAAGGGAGAGCACCATCCACGTCACATACACATTCTGGATCATGCACAATGGCATGAGAACCGTCACATCGTAGTGTTCTGAGCGGGAAGGAAGGAAATCGAAACGCGCACGACACGCTTCACTTTGATAAAGTCACAAAGTCCTTAGCTGCACCGAGTTTTCCCATTACTCCGCCGCCCAACAAATCAAAGTGAAAAAATCGGAACCCATAAACAGCGACCTATGAGGATCTCCGTGGCCGTTAGACTCATAATTCTCATCAGTTCTTGAAAGCTTTTGCAACAAGTAACTGCGAAGTTCTCGTGGCACCAGACGGACCTTCATCTCCTGCAAAGTGGCATGACATCACGACGCTTAACAAATTCTAGGGGTAGAAGATATGTGGTTCTCGATAAGAGGTCGTTGTATTAGTTCATGGGAGCCGGTCAATATTTTCACTTTCATATTTCCTCTGCACATTCTCCTTGTATGCTGTTTGTTGCGGTTTTTCTTTCTTCGATGGATAATCTGTCCGTTGCTCGCATGCGCCACCATATAAAGAATTCATCGCATTTGCAGAGTCACTTTTTTCAATACGTCTGTAACCGGAAACCGGAAATTAGATAATTTCGAAGTTAACCGGAAATTAGACTCTAATTTCATTTGAATTTCAATTTTCCAAAAATCGCAGTAGAAATAAACCGACGGCCAAAAAACAAGTATGAGTACATAGTTGTCGTGCGTTGTTTCTCGCTTTCCTATTATCGATTGTTTTTCGTTTGCGTTATCAAACTGAAAACTGCCCGCCCATAGGCCGAACTACTGGTCCTTGAGGACAAACAAAGACACAACAGGTCCATCTTGCCCTATGTCAAATAAATGTTTTACTGATGCAGAAGATTGCGACTCAACTAAAACTATTCATATTCTTGCCGTCGGCAAAGATGCAAACTCCTCCTTTCCGTTCTTTGCGGGTCGTGTGCAAGTTTGCTAGATCAGGGTCACATTGATGACGCAGTTTTGTGCAGTTTGATAGGCCGTCGCTGTATCAAAAGGAAAAATCCCCCCTCCCCATATCAAAACGAAACTTCTGATTTTGGATGGCTAAGGGCTGGGTGTCCCTGTTTAGACTATACCTAAAAAACTTAAACCATCGTCATCGTCATCGTGGCGCCGTGCGAGCACGAACGCGGGCGGAGTGGTGACGACCGGAAGGGTCAGGAGACTCACCTTTTTCGCGAGAAAGAAGACTGCTAAACCCGCACGCGGAACTTCGGCGGGCCGACACAAAAAGTGCCGGTCTTGTACTGTGAAGCGGTCAAAAATCCAACGTCCTTATGCTCGCTGTTACCACATACCCGGTAAACTCTAGTAGGATTATTTGGACGATGTGATTTCTACCGAAAGACAGCAACAACAGCTCCTGGGACGGCAAAACGAAACTTCTGATGCTGGATTTGGATACACAAATCAGATTTGTGTTGCAGAAAGGCACTGCGGCCAGATCCCCGGGCTAGCTGGGGGCGTATGGGTCTAGTTGTCCAGCATGGCAAGCGGCCCCCTTTTAGGCCCAACGGCATGACAAATCGCCTCCATAATATGGCGGAACCTTCTGCCCTTGTCTTCTTGCAAGACAAATGTGATTTGTGACCTCAAATCAGCAACACAAATTTCCGGAGACATACCGTTTCAATATGGGGAGGGGATTTTTCCTGTCAATACGCTGATGGTCCCCATCATGCCCGCGGTGGAGTGGAACACGTTCTTCATTTTGGTAGCCACCGCCCCCGCTCTTCCTTTGCTGTCTTTGTACACTTTCACTTCGGGTGTGTCGGAGTCCGCCCCCCGGCCGCGGTTGGCGCCCAGCGTCCCGCCTCGCTGCATCGGCTTCTCGTACGGCGCGGGCTTGTATCTCCGGACACCGTCTGTTCGATATTTATCGTGTGATACATTCTTTCACTATACAACTTCAGCCTTCATAGAACAATATGCAACTTTCAAACTTCATTTATACAAAAAAGAACATCGAAAGAACAGTGTCAACAGTGAAAATTGCAAGATCATTATACCGCTATCATCCATTTCCACGGGGTCACAGCACGGGCCCTTTTCCAGGAACGAGGTGCCGTGCTCCCAGTCCGCGAGAGCCTGTGCCGCGGTCTCTTCACGCACGGCATCCAAAAGCTGCTCTCCGTCCTCGAACATTTCATTTTCCGAACCCGCACCTGCACCCGGGTCGATAGGACGACCATTTTGGAGGTCCTCGTCGTGTGCATGCAGCACGGGAGCTGCACCAGCTCCAGCTCCAGCCGATGAGAACAAATACCCTGGGTGTTCTTGTCCATTTGGACTCGATGCAGCTCTGCTTACCGGTGGTATCTTCATGTCACCTGGTGGCAGCGTTGCTACTCCTGGTCCTCCTGTGTCATGCAGCCCCTCTTGCCAATCCGTGTCTCCTCCTGCAAGCGAGGTTCGTGCGGCACAGAGCACGACTGCAACCTTGTAGAATAAGATCGGTATCTGCGCCAGCAGGGATGTTGAAAGCAGACCTGTAACCCGAGGACCACAGGTGCGGGCACCTCGCCTTGGTCCAAGTCGGTCGCGGCTAATTTTCTTTCCGGAAGTTGGGGGCGGTCTCCACGACCGGTTTGCTATGCCGCTAGTTGTATCCGTCATCGCCCTCCACATGCCCGCTTCTTGTAAAGCACGCTTAAGCAGAAGTTTTTACCCCTTTTCCTTGCGAAGCTTTTCGGCGTCCCCGTGGGAAGAAATGCGGCCACGGAAGATCTCGCGAAACACCATCACGTTCTTCTTGAGCCATGCGACAAAGACACTCGATAATATCTTCTTTTCGCGAATTATCCAAAACAACAAGCGACCGCACGGGTTTTTTCTCACATATTTACTTTAGTCAAACTAGCTATGAAAAAACAACGACGGAGCAGCGGAAATAGAGATGCGAAAATCTTCGAGCCGTGGTGGGGAATTCTTCGAAAGTACATGCTTCATGTCCTGATTCAACTCAGCAACGAGCTCTCCACCACTACCTTCGAAAAGTCTCCCTCACTAGCCCTCGCCCTCGGTCGGTCCGTCTCGAAACGACACACGTAGAATGCAAATTTTTACGAAAAACGACTTCAGACCACGACGAAGAAACGATTTTCGATTTTTTATTATCACGAAAAAGCGATTGATAAAAGAAAAAGTACTTACGTCTACGACTTGATAGATAAGCAGCGAGGATCAAGAACCCTAGGCATCCGAATTTGCATCCTGATAGAGAAGAATCAGTGTCGAGGCGACGCCAGAATTGATTTTCTTTCGTAGTCATCAAGAGGGTAGTTGCGCAGAAGTATACTTATGCAAGAAAGGTCTCGTATCGAGCACGACAATGCATGCAGCAGCTACTGTGCTGTCGCTGCGCCGTCAGCTCGCCAGCATGGTCTTGGGTTTCACAAAGAGGCGTCAAGTAGAAAAATTTTTTCCATCGACGTCCCTCCAGTGGTTCCGACTTTCTAAGCATTTTTCATTTTCTTATGATAGATGTTGTCGAATCGAATAAAAAGACCATCAATCGAATAGCCGCAGCGGTCCTTTGTTCATCTTGAGGTTCACAACTTTTCGCGCGATCATGACAGCCGGATCTCCCCGCCGCCCTCCTCCGGTGGAGGCTTCACGACGATTTCCGGCACTTGCATACCAAGCGGAACGCTGCCGTGCACGTCAAAAACACCCAATCCCAATTGCATCTCTACCATCGGGCAGCTCTCATCGTCGTCAGTTTCCTGCTCGACTTCATCTTCATTTTCGTTTTTTTCCCCAGAAGTCGCCGCTGGCGGTTCTTCAACTGGCTTAGCTTGCGGCTCTTGTCCCTGCGACTCCGTAGAAGTAGCTGCCGGTTGATCAAGTTCCGTGGCTGGTGCGGATGCCTGGTTTCCAGCTGGAGCTGCTGTTTCGGCGTCTTTTCCCGACGACGGCGTGTGGCTGGCAGTCGAGGCTGCCTCGTCGGAAGAGGAGTCGTCATCCTCGTTGTCGCTCATAACCGTGATCGCCGAGGGGTCCAACAGGGAAGTTGACAGAGAAGATCCCCCTGCCTGATTCAGCAATCCACTTACGCCACCCGCCAGAAGGCCGCCATTTAAACCACCACTTCCCTCCTGATCCTGCGCCTCGATCTGTACCGCCTCCTGTTTCGCAGCGGCGCTCCCCGCCGGCGGCAGGCCCGCCAGGGGGTCCTTTCCGTGCGTGGCCAGGAAGCTCTGCAATTTGCTCATCGAAGTCAGGAACTCGTCGGATTCGACAGGTTCGTTTTTCTGTTTGCTACCGCTTGTGCTGTCACCTCCGGATACCGCATCGCTCTTCATCTGCATCCAGGGTTTCCTCCGCTTCGCCGCGGGGCTGCTGGGCGTGGAATGGCTTTGCTCGACGTCGTTTGAAGAAACAAGTGTCGCTGGATTTTTCAGTATGGTCTTCTCTGCCGCTTTTTTATCGACGTGGTCATCTTTTCGAACGGCAATATCCTCGAGGAGCAACTTCTGCGAAATCGATTTAAGCTGTGCACTTCCGAGGCCAGACTCCGAGATGGCTTTCTCCAGGCTCAGCAACTCCGTAGAAGTTGTTTTGCTCGGCGGGGCAGGACGCGAGCTTGCGCTTGATGGCGCGGCCATCTTCTGCTCTTCGGTGCTTTTTCCGGAAGTAGATCCCGGTTGTGCTGTTGCTGCCTCCGACATAGTACTGGTCAGAATATTTTTGCGTGTAGCTGAGTGCTTAGCAGATGCGATGGGACAACTTCTCAGTTCGTTGCAGAAATTGATCGTCCTTGTGAATATTTTTTCACCTCTGTGATAAAAAAACTCGTCGTAGGGTAATGTCTCAACAAAAAAACGGGCTCTTGATTTATCTTTTTCAGGCAACTACAACTTGAAGACCTGTTTTTGAATGGGAAAGATGAGATCGATGTCTGTGCGTCAGGCGGGTTGTGTCTTATACAGAACCAATTTGAGATTTTTTATCGTGATCACTTCATGAGCAGTCTTCAGACTGTTTTCACCGCTGGGTGATCTTCCTAGATTCATTCAATATAATCGTGACGGGAAACCGAAGGTATTTACCGTACCACGACCGAAGGGAAGATCTTGCTTTCATCGTGATTCATGATTCAGCTGATGTAGTGTGCGGTTTGATCTTCAATGCAATGAACTCACATAATATTGGGATCATTTTCTTGACCTGACGTGTTGCACCAGAAACCTACCGCTACAGAACGAAATGACAGAAGGCCAACGTGATTTCCCGGCGGTACTAGCGGCGGAATTTTTTCTCTGCAGAGCTGCGCGTGTGATATCTCACCATCGGTGCTTCAAAAACTTTGAGCAGATTTCCATTACAGCACAGCCACAGCACCATCACGTGATCGAATCTATTTTACATTTGCTACCGTCTTCTTCTTCATATATCAGAAGTTGTTCATGACCACCTTTTTCAATCGGTATCGTACAATATTTCATCTCTTTCGTGAATTGCGATTCCATCCATGGAACACGGCATTAGCAATAAAAATCTGTTTTCATTTGATTGCCCACCTCGGCACTGGGCACTTCAAGTTGTTTGCGAGAAAAAGACAGGTTTCCGTGTTACAGGTCTCGTCGTGATCCTTCTCCCCGAGACCACCGCACCCCATGGTCTTGGTGCCCCAGTCCCTCAGCGTGAACCGGCCCCCGCACTTTTTGCCCAAAAACTCCCAGACTTCCGTCTCGGTGGAAAAGCAGAGGCCCTGGGCCTTGGCTTCTTTCACTGCAAAACCACCTTGGATGAATTTATGTTCAACATCGTGCCAGACGGTCATGACAAGTGGATTTTTGGATTTCTAGACGATGATCCGCCCAAAGTCAAATTCAAATTTTGCACCACAAGAGAGACTGCATCAATGGTGAGGAAGAAAAAACAAAGAAATCTTCATAGAAAACTATACCGCTCCTTGTTATGTGATGGCAGTACATCGTCTTTTTGTCCCCGAACGCGCCCGCCACCGCCCCGAACCAGCCGCCCTTCTTGTAGTGTTTGGCGATGTCGTCATCGATGGCAGTCGCCTGGACCACCACCTCGCAGCCGCACCCATTCGCGACGCCGGGAGCTACTTCCTCGGGCATGGTGCGGTGTTTTGCTGCTGCTGCTGCTGCAGCTTCCGAGGGAGTGCAAGAGGTAGAAGCCGAACCTATGTTGATTGGGATAAATGACATGAGAAAACCTGGAGTTGTTGTAGGAAATAGCGCGGATTGGAAATAACCACGATCCTACTGACATTGCAAACCCCCGCCACTGCACTCGTTGCATCACGTACTACACCACTTCTGAAAGTGTCTGCTCTGTCAATCCATCTATTTTCACCTCTTGCTCAATGCAGAATGTCGCACTCCCCTCACGGTGTCGTGCCTGCCGAAGAGTTTCTACTTCCTCTTGTAGAAGTGCTGTCCATGTAAAAAATACGCCACGTACACCAATGCCACGACAATTTTTGTACGACTAGCCGCGAGCTAGAGCAACGAACACAGATGCACTAGCAAGTAAGCACGTAAGTATGTGTGACGCCGAGGACATTCTTGCTTTCTTCATGATGCGGCAGTGGACGACAGCAAAGGAGTACACTTTCAGAAGCAAAATGCGCAGGGGAGGTGCAGCAATAGTCCAGGCCACGTGGACAGGACAAAGACTACAACCCAGAACTTCCGCAAGAGCAAGACAATAAAGACATCCTGAAAGATGAACAGCAAAGCAGAAAAATTCTTCCGCACCCGCTTGCTTCGCGAACGCTTCGAGGAGCCGCGTCTCTTCCTCACTTCCACTCCGCAAAGCCAAGAACGCCGCCAGCAGCTTCAGATTCCGGTCTGACACCCGCAACCTTGCGCAGAACTTTTGCAGGCACTCCGTCCGCTGCTGCACCTTGCTGACGTGGGACGAGAACAGCAGGCGGCGCAGAAACGGCGTGTGCTGCTTGCTGTTGGTCGTTTTGTGCAGCTTTTTGAACTGGGAATAGGAACGGGTGGCTTTTGCGAGAGTGACTTGCTCGTTCGGGCTCTTGTCGCGCCACTCGAGCAGGCGGACCGTGAACTGCATCCTACCGTGGTACATTTGGTGTTCGTATCAAATGCAAAAATGTCTGGGTCTGGAAAGTGTGATGCAGGTCACTGAATAATAAGGACACTGTAATGCGCCGCCATGCATCACAAGTTTTTTCATGCTTCTTTGTTGCGTATTCCGCATGAGAAATTGCGTGTTTGCATGACAGGCTAGAGGAGCTCTTGGTTGCCACGCAATACAAATCCCAGAGTCATGCCAGACTAGCATGACAAATCTCGCAATCTCCCAGACCCAGACATATTTGCAGTTGATAGTTCGCCGACTTCGAGCCGAAACCCGAGATCGGGTAAGAGTAAATGGCTGGCTTTATTCCCGCCTGTGGAGTAGAGGAGCGTGCTGGAAGCTACACTTTCGTCCGAATCCTCGTCGTCTTCGGTTTGCTCCGAAAACGTGCTGGCGCCGCAATCGACGTCATTGTGTTGTAGTTCTTCCGGACGTCGGGAGGAGGTTGCGATCTTCATAGAACTAGAAGTACAACCGGAAGCGGGTGCTGCGGAGAAAAAACTGGTCCACCGTGGTTTAATATCCAGTGGAGGATCCTGCTCGGATGCTGTAGTTGTTCCACCTCCCACTGATTCCTTGCTCGTCGCCGCACTCGTGGAAGTCGTTGGTGTCTTTTCGCTCGCCGTCGAAACGTGTGATGTGGTAGAAGCACTTTCTCCGGAAAATGAGAAAAAGGCACTGAGGCGAGATTTGGTCTCAGTGCAGCCCCGAGCATCGGCATTGCTGCAAGAACTACTTGCATCGCCCTTACTAAATGAATTTCTTTGCTCCATGACATTGTCACTGAACCACGAAGATCTTCTTTCAGGGTTCTTGTTCGTCGTGGTAGTTTTCCTCGCAGAAGGAAGATTCGCATGCTGCTCCGCCCGCCGCTCCTCGTCCTGCAGCAATACAGGTTCTTGCGCCGCATCGACATGATTCTTCTTGTCCTGATTTTTCATCCCCCCGGTCATCCGCATGTGAAGATAGGCGAGCGTGCAGACCCCGATTCCCGCCGCGATGGCGAAAGAAATCTCGTCCGAAATCATGCTGGATACCAGCGCCGTCGTCATAATTTTTCAGTGATGCAGCAGGCGGTTGGTCGAGAAAAATTCTTGCCGGCCAAACGGCCGCCTTCCTCGTCCCTTTTTCTTATCTACAAGCAAGTGGTTTTGATAATTAGGCTGCTCGTGCTGCTGCAGCCCTGATTGTAACTTCTATGCAGGAAGTATACACAGCCAGCAGGCAGCACACCTTATGTTACCCTCCGCGTCGCTCACATGCATCAAAGGCGCGTCTCCCGCTTGCAACAGTATCTCTCTCGTAGCAAGTGCCGCTTTATGTCATTCTCAAAGGAAACACAAGAACTGACTCGGCCGGACAGTATTTCTTTCCGACGACGTCGTGCTTCTGGTCCTATCACGACAAGCCCCGCAATTTGATGAAGTCGACAACTACATCAAGGTGTCAGTGCGTTTGCGTTCGCGTTGGAATCAGTTGCAAGAAACGCCGCACATTTTTGCGATGCGTCAAATACGGCGGCCGCGCATCAAACTACTACTTACTTACACAGGAAGTCGCAGCAAGAATACTAGAGCTCAAAAATGCTACATCAAGAACGAAGGAATAAAGAAATGGCCTAATTCCCGCTCATATCACCCCGGCCTGTCCGTCGGAATACCTTGTCGTAATAGACAGCTTCAGTGACAGCGGCAACCTCGGGTCCTCGTCCCGCGTCGGCTCCGTCAGAGGCTCGCCCAAAATCGCCGGCCACGTCTGCATTGCAAAAGTATCGCACTAGTATAAATCGCAATACAAATTGCCTCAAGATTAGAAATGGAATTTGTATGTAATGCTGTTTTACCTTAGCAAGAAGATTTGTCATGCATATTTCCAATAATTACTACGAGTACGATACTTTTGCACAGGATACCACGCGGCCTCCAGCAACCCCGAATTGTTGCTGAGCCAGCGGAGGTGCTCGGTCAGGGAATCCCCGCGAGCTTCTTCCTCCTCGCTCAAATGCAAAAACCCGCGGTACCAGTCCTGCGGGTGCCGGAGAATGCGGTCCTTGCGCACGACGGCTTGGCTGGCGATGTAGAAGGTGAAGGATTCGTCCATTTCGTGATTCCAGTCGCAGCCGAAGGGGCACAGCCCGTTGGGCCGGCTCACGAGCCGCTTCCAAAAGTCACCCCAGTAGTCGTGCTCGTCATTGTGCTCCTTGATGTGCTCCAGACTGCGCCGGGTGCGGAACGTATAGACCACGAAAGGGGAAAAGTAAAGAATCAAGGGATAGCATAGTCGTCCTGCAGCGTATGTTAGACCTCGTCTCGCACACGATCAATTTAGTCAGCAATTCTGCGCACAATGAAGTACAATTACCATGCAACACGTCGACTTTGCTTCTCTCGATTCAGCAAAATTTTCCCCGAATACAGCGGTTCGCGGATGTACTGCAGGGCCAGCGGGTAGTACTCGATGGAGTTGTAGGCCTGTAGTGTAGGATCGATTCGAAGATTCGTCAGGTGCACTACTTCTTGCTTCTACAGCGGTATGAAAGCACGCAACTTCTGTGTAGTTTCACGCAGCTCTCCGCATACTTCGCCTCTTTCGGAACTCGGTCTGAAGATGCTCGTAGTCCTCGGGCTCTGTATGTCGAACTCCGCCGGCACCTCCACGGTGGGCGCGTGGGTTTGTTTACTACTTACTCCCGGGGTCGAAGCGAAGACACCAGGACGCATGGAGGTCAGTACTACACTAAAGGCCTGAAGATCGTGATCGATTCAGCAGCTGAGCATGTCTCGACGTCGTGCGGTTGTATTGCCAGTACGTCCAGCACATCTTCAACCTCTAGATCACGTCGTTCCAGCCGTAGCTGTATTTCGTCAAGATGTCAAACTTCAGTGCCAGCGGCAACCGCGCATCCGCTTCCCGCGACACTTCTGTCAGTTCCTCCCCCATGATCACGGGCCAGGCCGCCTCCAGCAGCCCGGAATTGTTCGAAAACCAGATCAAATCTTGCTGGAAGAAGCTCCCGTACCACTCTCGTGGGTGAATCCGGATCCGGTCCGAACGGACGATCGCTTGGCTGGCGATGTTATCAAATGCAAAAATGTCTGGGGCTGGAAGGATGCCAGGCCCAGGTTTGTCGTGCACACTTTGCATGACTCCTGAAGTCTGTGACGCATGCTCTAGCATCACAGATTTTGTGAGGGCTTCCTGATGCCTACACCGCATGAGAAATGCCACCTCGCCGTGGCACAAACTGGACCTCTTTTGCTGTTCACGCAGCCTAGATTTTTGTAGAATCCAAATTCAGCATCACAAGTTGCACTCTTCCAGACCGGGACATTTTTGCATTTGATAGATGTAAAAGGTAAAATCGTGGTCCATCTCGTCGTTCCAGCGGCACCCGAGGGGGCAAACGCCATTGGGCCGGTCGAGGAACAATTTGTTCCAGAACACCGTCTATCAAATGCAAAATGTCTGGGTCTGGAAGATTGCGAGATTTGTCTTGCATATTTCGGATCACGCAAATGGCGTCTGATGCAGGCAAAAGCATCACAGGTTATTTTGAGCACGCCTCATGATGCCTGTCCCGCATGAGAAACTTCCTACTTGCGTGCCAAGAAATGGACAGCTTTTGGCGCTCATGCAACACAAATTTTTGCGTGTTCCAGAGTTTGCATCACAAGTTCCAACCCTTCCAGACAAAGACATTTTTGCACTTGATACCGGCCAGTCGTCTTCGCGGTCCCCCGCGTCGTAGTAGTGAATGGCCCGGGACTATCCAAGAAAAGAACGCTGTTAGTGTAAATTTGTGATGCTCAACATGCAAGATGATTGCGTCTGTCATGCTTGGCATGCATCGCAGGGTCCATCAGGGGGCGTTTTCACGTACTATCTGCGCATGACAGCTTTTTGCTGTCATGCCAGACAAATTTGTAATGCTGTTCCTCCAAAAAACTTACACCTACAATATTTTTTTCTTGGATAGGGACCGAGAGGTGCGGAAAGTATGGAGCATGGAAATTTCTTGAACCTTCCTCATGCTAGAACAGGTTAAAAAGTTATCTATTACCATGCCCTGCTTGCGTTTTCACCGTTTCGCTCCCAGAAAACTGCTCCTCGGGGGCAATACTTACAACAAGACAATGAACTTTAAATTTTTGTACACATCAGCTGCAAGGAGAAAGACTCAAATGAACTCCTCGCATTCCATAAAGAGGGCTGCGAATGTACTGCATGGCCAGCGGGTAGTACTCTATGGTGCGATACGCCTGCAGGAGGTGGTCGCGATCATCGTTTGGAGGGTGTTGCAGTCGATTTGCCAACGGTCGTGATCAGAACCAGATAGTGCGACCAATGACCAGCAGACGAGTTCTTGGCGCGCTCACACAAAAATAATTTGAGCTGCATGGTTTTATTCCCTATCATGTCCGAGAGGAAACTGCTGCACCTCTGAAGATTTCCATTCGCAAAACAACTAAAATCTATCCAAAAATTTTACCAGTGCCGACTTGGTTTTCAGCAACCGCAGTGCCTCGACCAAGGCGCGCATCTCCTTTCCCTGGTGCTCCGGCGCGTCTGGGTGAACGAAGATGACGAAATCCGCCATATCGTCGTAGTGGTCGACAATGTAGCGAAAGTACGAGCTCTGCTCCTCGCGGTCTGGCGCCCCCTGGTAGCGCTCGACGGTGAGCGACTTGACGACCCGCTCGATGTGAGCGAAGTGCGAGCGCTGTCCATTGCACTTGGGCAGGTCGACGATGTAGATGTGGACGTCAACTGAGAGTGTTTAGTGGTGAAAACTACTACTGAGAAGTTGTTTTCTCCTGATCTACAGACATCAACCCATATTGATCACAGTAGTTTTTACAGCGGCCTCTACCTCTCATGCACAGACGAGCTAGCAAAATGAAAATGCAGGACAACGACAGAAGTCGATACCTATCCTTAGCAGATCCGGGTCCTCCTCCAGCATGTCGCTGCCTTCCGCGAGCCAATCCAGCCCGTGCGCCTCGCCGAACCGGTCCTTGACGGAGCAGAAGTTCATGATCATCGCGATGCTGTACTCCTTTTTCTCGACCAACGCCTCTTCTAAATCCAGCACCCGCTGGTAGCCCTCCGCCAGTATCCCGCACAAAAAAGCCAGCAGGTGGCTATATTTGTAATGCAAAAACATACACGAACACGCAGAAAAATCTGTATTGCGTAGCCTTAACAGCACGCTATGGTCAATTCATTGTATGCATCACAAATACGCCCTGCCTGCTTTTTTCTGTATGATAGCCAGCGGCCAGTTTCTGTTGATCCGGGACAGGTTGTCGTGGAAGTACGTCGTATGCATCGCAAAAACATCTTCGCACTAGTGAAAATTGCATCACAATTTTTCTCAGAAGGAAAAATGGAATTTGTGATGCGAAATCCCGTAGAGAACTAGATCTGTCATGCCTGACAGCGATTAGTACCAGTACGATAAGTAAGTACTTTTGCACTTGATACGTCGCGTACAGCCCCTTCTGGTCCGGGATCACCTCGTCCGCGTCGTGGCGGAACACGGAGGATTCCATCTTCAACAACATGGTCCCCAGCACCGCGGAGGGACAGTGCAGCGCGTGCGACCCGCGGATTTTGTGAAACAAAATCGACTGCTGCGCGCCCCAGTAGTTGGACTCGTAGAAATGCAATAAATACTGCCGGAAGACCTGCTCGTCGTCGTTCTCGGCGCAGTTTTCCGACTCTTCGGACAAGTCCTCTTGGTTTCTTCTGGAATTTATCGGCTCGACCAGTTGGGACAAGTAGTCGTCACCCGCAGGCTGGTAGTCGTCGACAGTGTTTGACGATGCGGGATGTTCTTGCTCATGTGGTCCGTCGCCCTCTATTCCGCTCGTTTCGCCGTCCGGCAGGACCACGGTGAGTTCCTCCTCTTCAGCTGAGGTATTGTTAGGCGGTGGCTCCGTCTCAGGCTGTTCGGCTTCCTCTGGTAGAACCTCGTCTGGTGGATCATGTGGTCTCTCCTCCTCCCCCACATCGTCTTCCCTATCGTGGTCGGTGCGCGGGAGGTCGTAGGGATTGAAGGACCCTTCATTGTCTTCCGCGAAAAACAGGGACTCCTTCAACTCATCAGAACCGTAGTCCGCCCGTATCGGCACGACGCCCGGGCGCCCCCGGGACCACGTGTGCAGCAGCGAGACCGCAACGCAACAGAACGGTGGACGGAGAGAGTAAGGTGAAGAACGCCTCTTGTAGAGCATCTTGTTTCGACTTTTTATTTCGAGAACAACAGGAAGAACAATTCATATCCGGGCCTACTAAAGTATCTCTCAACTGCGGATCTTCGTGTGGACCTTAGGAAAAAAAACCTCGAAGATCATGATCTTCGTAGAATTACTGCTATCGCATCAGGAGCTTCTCTGACTGAGAAAGATCTTTAGTATCCTACCGGATTTTGTCCAACGCTGAACACCTCACCGTATGATGTGCTCACGACGCACACAAGTGTAAGAAACGATTGACGTGAAGCTTCGACGTCTTGGTCGGCTCATTCCGGTCGCCGTCAGTCAATTATCCTACATGACATTGCAAAGTAAGGAGTCGATTCCGTCTATACACAAGCGAAACTGAAGCAAACAGGAATTTCGCAATATAGCTTTCCTCCAGCACTTGATGACAGCTGCTCCTTTCCCGCTATGTAATTACTTCGCATTTTCTCTATTCCCCTGCGCCCTGGCCTCTTCCCTGATTTTTTCTATTTTCGTGATGTCGATTTCCACTCCTAGCCCGCCACGCAAGGGATTTACCGTTCCATACACATCCTCCATCTTCAGTTCGTCCTTGTAAAAGTTTTCCCTCACTCGGTTTTTCGCGACCCTGTACATGCACCGCCACGAGCTCTTGAACGGTTGGAGGATTGAAATTTCGTACCGCACACAATACAGAGCGAGCAAAGCGAGAGCCCGCCAGGCGAAACCCTGAATTACCATCACCTCTATCACGACCCACTTCCGCTCTTCCCAATCTTTGTCAAACCCGTAGGCGCTGTGCGACATCTGGACTGCGGGAAGCTCATTGATGTTTTCTGGCAAGGCTTCAAACTGGTAAATGTAGAACAATTCGTTAAACCACCGCGCGCCGGATAGGTGGCTGATCCACAGAAACACCGGACTACCTCTTTCTGCCGACTTCTCCATGTCGACTAACGACGCGCCCTGCATGGTCCCACCAAACACGGTGGATAAGAGCGCGGGAATCACCAACGCGAGTAGCGTCGCGAGCTGTCCGTCGTCCAGGGACAGGGACAGCCACTGCGCGAACCCGGACGTCATCCAGTGAATCAGGAAAAAGCAGAGGTACGCACTGAGCCAGGGGATTTCCAGTCTTGTCAGTAGCAAAAAAGGGATCATGAAGGCCAGCGGGTAGGTGAATACGCGGAAAAGGTCGACCAGGGTTTTCCCGAGGAAATACGAGAAAGGGCCGAGGGGGATTCCAGCGTAGGTGGCAAGAGTGGTCTTGTACTCAGTGAGCCTGTTATTTGCGGTGGACGACACTGCAGGTTTTGCTTGCGATAATTCAACAGATGAAGTTGCTGGTCGACCACGTTCTTTCTGTGCCGGACTAGTGAGAGCTGCTGTTGTCGACGCTGCGGATGTAGAAGTAGATCTCGGTCGTATTTCTGCTCCCCCCTCCGGTGCAATAGCCTTGCTGGTCTGAGATGTGTCAGAAGTAGTATTTCCGCTTTTACTACTGTTCCCACCTCCACCTCCGAAGAGCACGTTTTTTGACAGCGCGTTGCGTATGTTCATGGTGTTGTTCAATATGTTCCACTTATTCTTGTTTCCCTTCGATTGTCCGGATGTATTGTTCCTTCCAGCTTTATTCTCCCCGACCAAACACGGCACGCAGCTGACAAACCCGGTGTAGCACCGCATCTCGCGTCTGAACACCCGTTTTTCCGCGGATGTGAAAACTTCTAAACTCAACGCCGCCGCCAAAATCGCGTACACCGTCGCGGGCAGGGCGACAAGCTTGGTCAGAAACCAGCGGTAGCTCAGCTCCGTGCCACTCACCGCCCCAATCAGGAACCCGACCGCCGTTGCCGTGCCGGACTTCAGGAAGAATTGCATGGGAGAAAACTGCGCAAAACTGCGCTTCGCCAGCACTTCGGTCTGCTCAAGGAAGCCCGGAGCGTTGCGGGATTGGAGACCTGCTCTTGATGCAGCGCAAGACAGCGTTGGATTACTGTCCGCACCAGCGTTCTCGGAAACAGAACTTCTAGGGGACAAAAACTCACTGTTTGTTGTTCCGTCCCGTGGAGAGTGCGACACCGCTTGCATTTTCGCCAGCGCGCCGTGGCGGTTTAAGAGCATTTGGACCGAGAGAAAAACATCGCCCGTGTCGATGTGGTACAGATTCAGTTTGTTCTCAAACCAATCCACATCGTCTTTGTCCGCGATCTTTCCGCCGAGATTCAACATCAACGCCTCCACACGGTGAATGTGCAGGCTTTGCTCAACGGCCTGGAGCTCCTCCTGCTCACGATCGGCTCTGTTGCGTGATTGTACAATGCTTCCGACACCCTTCTTCAATATTCCATTTTTCACCTTCTCCAGCTTCAAGTCCAGGCCGCTGCAAAGCAATTGAAACGCCGTGACGTCCAGCACCAGCAACTCTGCGGCGAGGTGGGAGCGCATTTCGTCGGCGGGCACGCCGAAGTCAAGTTCAATGTCCCGTAGTACTTTGCGAATTTTCTTGACCAAGTGCTCGTCGAACTCGGTCAGACGCTTTTCCATTCTCTCCTGGGCAGAGAGCTTCTTGTTTTTCGCCGGAGCGGGTGCCAGTTTGTTATTCATTTGTGCAGTTAAAGCGCCCGCTCCAGCAGCAGTAGCTCCAGCAGTCCGTGGAGTTGCAGCGTTTTGTGAAGGTAGCTGTACTACACTTGCTGTACTGGTCCTTGGACTGGCGTTTTTATCCACCCCGGGAGGTCGTGGAGACGCTCCTCCATTGAGATTCGAACCAGCGTTTCCGCTCGTGGTCTCCGAGCTTTTTCTGCTGTCTCTCGCTGCCCATTCCGCCACCAACTCCTGCGTGGTGGCTGGAGTTGCGGCGGTGCTGGAGCCTGTTAGTTTCGAGGACTCTTTATTGCTCGTGAACTGCATGTAACCTCTTGTCCTCATGACTGCGTTTTTGCCACCAGATCTCTTCACGTTCAGCTTTGGTCCCGCGCGAACGACGCTGCCAGAGAGAATATCCATGATCCAGTCCGCAACATTTTCGCCTGCCGGCACGTGAAACCCCAGAGACTCGAAGTACTCACGGACCCCGCCCGTTTGAGATATTGGAGAAAAATGTTGATTTGCGCTGCCACTGTTGTTCCCAACAACAACTCTCGGCGAGGTAGTGGGGGAAGGGTTGGTGTTCAGGGTTAAAGCTCCACCAACGACACCTCCTCCCCCGCTCGCCACCAGTTTCGCAGCTTGCGCAGCTGTCGTCGGCCCACTGTACACGAGCTTGCCCCCAGGTGCGAGCAAAACCAGGTGCGTGAACAGCTCGAACACCGAGAACCTCGGCTGGTGAATCACGCAGATCGTGGTGATGCCAAGCTCCCCCAGTTTCGCTAAACACCGCGCCACCTCGAGCGCGGCGGTGCTGTCCAGCCCGCTGGTGGGCTCGTCGAGAAAGAGCACGCGGGGGTAAGACACCAATTCCAGACCGATGTTCACCCGCTTCTTCTGCCCGCCGGAAATGCCGCGCTTGTTGCTCTCGGCGTTATCGCCCACGATGCTGTTCCGGATGTGCTGGATCTCTAAAACGGACAGAACGTCCTCCACGATCGCCTTCTTCTGAAACGTACTCATCTCTTGCGGTAAGCGGAGCTGGGCTTGAAAATACAAATTCTCGTACACCGTTAAATCCGCGAGCATGACGTCGTCCTGGGGGACAAACCCGATTTCGTTCGGGAACTTCTTCAGGGCGTCCTTCTGGTTTGCGATTTTTATCTCGCCGGTTATATCCGCATACACCGACGCTCTTCCCGTGATGGCGTTCAATAAACTGGTTTTCCCAGATCCCGACGGGCCCATCACCGCCGCGACGCAGCGGCCGGGGAGGGACACGGACACATCGTCAACAATTTTCGAATGGTTGGATTTCAGAAACAAAGACACGCGATGGAATTCAACGGTGACGGGGGGGAACTTCTCCGTGAACCCCTGAAACCCTCTCTTGGACTTGTTCATCTTGCTGATCGTGCCATTTTCTTCCTTTTGTAGTTCCTCGGTCGCTGCTGTCCCGCTTCTATTCTGTGCTCCAGGGCGGGGCTTATTCCCGTTCACCGCTCCTGAAGATGGCCCTGGGTGCTGTAAGGTATTCAGAGCGCCTAATTTGGTCAGAAACAGGTCCACTTTATCGGCCACCCAATCTTTGTCCTCGCTTGCGTGCTCGCCCTGCAGCCGGTGCAGAATCTTCCTTTTCCACACCGCGTACTGCACGGAGGCGAGCAGGGCAAGGTAAAAAACCAGCAAACAAACCATGTACACCGTGGCGATACCCATGGTATCCGCCCCGGCGTCGCAGTCCGCCCACCAGGAGCATTTCACCGCCGACACGAACCCCGCGCGGGAGTAGTGGTTGTCCGGCACGGAAATTTCCGTCGCGGCATCCGGACAGAAGCTTCCCGCGGAACACAGTCGGGGCTCCTGCGCACTGCCGTCGCCACCAGGACATAGGGTGCCGGCGGGAAAGGCATTGGTGGTTTGTTCTGGGTCGCAGGCGGTGCAGGTGGAGGCGTAGGTGGAAAATTTAGTGGTGCCGACTGGACAGGTGTTGGAGAATGACTGCTGCGGAGAGAGGACAGTGGTATTGCTAGAAAGAACCGTTGAATTCGTAGGATTTCCAGAAGACATGACTTCAATGGGTGTATCAGCAGGGGAAAAATTCGGGATAATGAATTACGTGGACAAACTGAAACTAGAAGTACTCAGGTTTCTATAATGCAGAATTCGACAGTTGACGATTCTGTATTGGGATCTTTTCTGTGTGATCGTAATTTGTGTTGGCAACGGAGGAGCACCTGTTTCAAAGTAGTACACGATGCGGCTCGTGCATCGCAGGCATTGCTTGAACGCAAGAAACAAAAAACAAGCTAAATGGTGGCTTCATGACTTGAGCCAGCGGCAAAGCCGCTGGCCCGGTTAACAAACAGGCGGAAACGTTCGTGCTGTGTTCTTTCATCGAGTCTAAGTTTTGCGGTAAACTTTCCTTGTTAAAAAATTGTTCGTTCGATTTTCGAGATCTCTTTCTCCCCGACGACAACCCCGACGATACGATCGACAGTTCATAAACAAACACCCCAGAGATTCTACGCATTGTCAAGAACAGAATTCTTCAATAAAAACTTCTCACAATGCACGGGAGGAAAAATGGGTAGACGTGCAACATATGGGTAACTCGAAGTATACTGGAAAAGACAGCAAAAAGAGCAAGCAATACCGTCATCACAAGTGGAGAAGGAATCATTCCACTTCAGCCGACAGTTGAACCGACTTCCAACAAACAGAATAACATCTACACGACTATCAACAGACATAGAGCTTTCACGGAGAAGTTTCTCCAACCACACCGAAGTCACATGATCGAAGGCAGTAGAGCCCGAAATTTCACAGTCAGAGTGCGCAAAAACCACGACGACCAATAAGCGACCGATGAGGATGATTCTTGCTGTAAAAGACTATTCGACGCGTCCCGATTGCACCGATGCGATGTACGTCGGCCTCTTCAACTAACGGACAGCACGACACTTGCACAAAGCGTCACACAAGCTTTCACCGTCGCGCGCCGCTGTGATATGAAATACACGAAGATAACCTTCAGGCGCAATTCATTGCGGAATAACTGTCAGCCTTACTGTTAAAATCATAGTTTAGTACATATTCCGTCGAAACAAAAACCTTCTAGGAACGTTCACATGCTTCTCATGTCCAACTTCAAAATCACATCACGACCTCCTTGTATTCCACATCCTCATCACTGCTTTCCGGCGCGATCAGGAGCATGGGGGACCAGTGGTGCGCTTTCTCCGCCGTGATCTTCTCGTACCGAATCTGGATCGACAGAACTTCGATTTTTATCTTATTCAGCGTCTGCAAATGTAAAAACTGGCTCTTGTACATATTCACCGCCCGGGTTGCGCCCCCGTCCTCGTTGTTGCACTTCTGTAGAAACAGATCCTGGTTTTGAAACAAGTGCCGAAACTTGTACATGGCGGCCGCCCCGCACGGGGCCTGCCCGAAATGGAAGGAAACGTCCGTGGGGTCCTCGTTCTCCACGTGCGGTTTCTCGTATGCAGCGTCTTTGCTGCCGGAAGTAGCATTTGTTCCAGCTGCTGCTGCTGCTGCGCCGCTGTCTTCAGTTGTACCATCAGCTTCAGATGGTGTTGGCTTCTCAGCTTTATTCTGCGGTCCTCCCTGCCCACCATTTGCTGCCGCGGGCCCTTGCTTTATTGCACTTGTTTTCAGTTCCCTCTCTTCGCTGATTTTCAATCGTAATTGCCCACGCTTCTCCTCTTCGGAATCCAAACTTCGCCAATACACCGCGACAAAAAGCTCGGCGATACGAAATTCCGCTAGGTTTTTCAACGGGATCACCGCCTTCTGGGCATTGTTCGTGCTCGCGAGGAGCGGATGCCAGGTGGTGGTATCGCTGTTTTTATCAACTTCAATGCCCTTCAAACGCAAAACTTCCGTGCAACCCTGGATCCGGTCGACCGGGTATTTCGAGGCGCAACAAGCACCCATAATGATGATGTTGCTCAAAATTTGCAATTAGGATCGGTAAAATAACAACGCGTGTGGATTTAGAAATGTCAAAACGTAGTATGACAGAATGTGTGAAATGGATCGGTGTACCACAATAAAGCAGCACAAGATAAAGAGGGTGTAACAATTATGTTCAAGGGGAAAAATAACCTGCTGCATACTGAATTTCATCCAAAACGCCTGAAACGCCGTCGATTTCGTGCGCCACGACTAGTGTCACTAGGACCGACTAGATAAGGTGCTGCGAAAACGTTGATAACATTCCTAGCTACGAGCGAAAAAACGAATGCACCGACGGTGGTCAAACCACGAATTTGACGGACAAAACCGAGCTCGTTGCGAATGTCAGATGATTGAACCAACACACAGTTTCCACACCGAAAAAAAACTTTGCTCACCGAGGTGTGGTGTGCCATTCATCTCAAGGCTGCAACCGAGCAAAAATCAGTCGACAGAATACCGATGAGCTGCTGCAACAAACTGAACGAACCGGTGCAGACTGAACTCTACTCGCTGCTCGTAAACACAACAACAAGAGACGCACTCAACAACCAAAGACTTTGTCAGCTGCGCCGAGGCCGACTTCCGGGCACCATACATGTCGACGTGATAGATTTATTCCTAGTGAAAAAAGACGAAGACCAGGGCACAAAATTCATTTCAAAAGCGTACGCATCGGGGATGAAGACGAGGGTGCTGCGAATTCGAGTGCCAGCAGTAGATGGCCGCTGTGCGAAGACAGGAAAAGTTTTTTATTTGAGGAGAGTGTTCTTTTTCATCCGGGGCTTAGTTGTACGGCGTGCGTATTCCAAGACGGATTTTCAGTTCTTAGAGTGAGTCGATGGGCACCACCTTATCTGTTTTTCTGTATTCTAATTGGGGCGTGAAAAAAAAGTTCATTTTCTTGCGGGTATAATTTGAGTAACTCCAAGAACCTCGCCGCTTGCGTTGCTTCGCCGGAATTCGTGAGGCGCCACGAACGAATTCGAATTTTCATTTTGATTTTCTACTCCTTTCTTGAAAATAATACCACTCGCTGGAAATAAAGCAGAAGGCGTTCTGTATTCTCGATTGATGCAGTGGCCGCGGCGCTCTACAACAGACTCAGTTTTAGACAAAGTAAACTGGGCCCATTGCAATGCTGCCTTTTTTATCATCGCAACTGCGATCCGGCATAGCTAAATAAAGTGATTGGTTTTCATCATGATGATTGTCGGTAGTGTACTGAAACCAGCGAAGTAAGGGACTTTCGCATTATTGTAGTATTTCTGTTGTGCGCTTGCTTTAATGTTTTATTTTTTCTGCAGTTTGAAAATTGGGCGGCATGCTTGGTTTTACACTCACCGCAGAAAAGAGAAAGATTTGCGTTCGTTGCACCAGAAAAATTCGAAAGTGCGGAACTCACCTATGTTCCATCATCTCTACACATCATCCCTGGTGCAAATGGGGAATTTTTTGCCTGCAGAGGAACATGATGCGGTTCAAAAATAGATACCAGTTTATTGCTTTAATCGGTGAAATTGATTCGTGAGGAGACCAAAGAGCTCCAGATGCTGTGCAAGCATCGAAGAAGTTGTTGTTCAGAAGTACTTACGATCTTACTTTGTCGAAACTTCGACCGCCACAGCAGCTCTTGCTTTTGTTATTACGCAGAACAACCCACTACAACCCGGAAGCTGCTACTGCCAGGGAGCCAAGAACCTTCGAGCTCGCGCAGAACCTCCTGCTGATTGGCTTCTCCGTGAGGAAGAGGAGGCAGGCCGGTGTTGTTCCAACATGTTGTGCACCCCGCTGCGGTCTCCCTGTCTTTCTTGCAGCCCGAGGAATCGCTCCTGAATTTCCGCCGTCCGGGCGAGCTCGGAGATATCTGTTTCGTGGCGCTCCCGATGCAGCCCACACAGCTGGTTGTCACCCCAGTGGACGTGTTTCGTGGCTTCCGTTCGGGGTTCCCCCCGGAACCGGGCCAAGCAGCTGCGGAGAAGATTAGCTGGCGGTTTGGACGTTGCTACGGTGTGCAGCTCGGTTGTTTGTTTCGCTCCTTGCTGGTCTTGCTTAATATTTTTCTGCTCACCCCCGACCGTGCAAGAATTCATTCCCGAAGAACAAGTAGATTTATCATCGGCTATTTTGGCTTTTGCCGTTCCCGGGAAAAACCTGAGTAGGCACCCTCCGACCTGCTCCGCACCGGACGCAACGCCGGCCTGGCTCCCCGGCAGCCAGGTGCAGCTGGCACACCTGCGCTGTCCCGCGGGGGGGGAGGACACGGGGGACTGGCTCCGTCGTCTTGCGCGCAACAGTGGCGAATCCGCGGACCGGCTCCGCCTCAGACAGCAGTGGAGCACTCTTGGCAGGTGGTGACTCGAGGGATCCTCTTCGACGACCCCGCTGTTTTTCTGTCCACCATTTTCGTTTGACCGCGCGTTGCGGCAGCAGGCACGATTGCACGTTGCAAAGTTTCTCCTGTGCGGTCCGCCGCCCGGACTAAAGCCGCTCTTGAACCTGAAGCTGTAGGAAAGGGGTGGGGAGCTGAGAATCGACGAATCAGAGGCAGCTAAAACGGGGCTCTGCTCGATCTCAAACGCCAGTCGCGGCGATGCCTGCAACGTCGGTCCGCGCTGCGGGATAGGATCACACCAGTTTGCCCGAATAAAACTACCTGCTCCAGCTGGCTGTTCGTCCTCCCGGCCCATCTGGGCGTAGACCTCAGAAGACCTACTGCTGCTCCCGCTACTTCCACTGCCACTCGTCCCGCTGCTTGACCCTGAGGAAGTGGGCGAGACAAAGGTGACTCGCGGTCTGCGGGAGGGAGTGAATCCTGTCATCAAGTCTACAACTTCCTCGCTTGTTTGTTGTTCAGTCGTGTTTGCAGTTTTCTGCTCCTGCGGTTCCGTCTGACCCACGGACGGTGCTCGCTCTTGTCGTCCCAGAGGAGCAACCGCTGGTGGACCAGGCGGCGCCGCATTGGCGGAATCGGTAACGGCGTCTGCCACACCGCCCTCCATAGCTGACGCTGATGTCGGTTCCGCCCCCGCCGCAGCTGGTACAACAGCAACAAGACTTCTTCTCGGACTGCGACCCACCCCTGCAGCTTGCGCTCTCGCTCTGGGACTCCGCACCACGTCTGCCGCGCGCATGGCCGCCTCCTCTCTCCGTCTCGCCACCAGCCGCTGCTCTGCCCCGAGGCGGGCTCGCCGCGTCGGGGCGAAGAAGTGAGACTCCGACTCTGGTTGCATCAAAGCATTCACCTCTCCCCAGTATTGCTCGTCGCGCGCGTCCGAGCTGTCGTCCTCCCCTATTGTGTCGAGCATTTCAGGCTGTCTACCTCCTGGGGAAGGAGATGATGGCAGCAAATCTGTTGCCTCGCTCGTTCCCGCGTTTCGCAGCCGCATTGAGGACGAAATGATGGCGTCCTCAGATAAGGGTGGTTGTGTATGCTGTGAACCAACAACGTCTTCGCGTCGCTCTTGAACGTGTAGTCTGTCCTGCGGAACAAGACTCCGCACACTGGAGATCCGTTCATGGACGAAACTATCGTGGCTCGAACCCGCCGCGGTCGCACCTGTGGAAGGTTCGCTTTGCTGCTGTTCGGATGGAAACACAATTCGTGGCACAACACCTCTGCTGCTGGTAGGATGAAACAACTCGGCGCAGCACTCTCGTGAACGGAACACGCTATCATAATCCTGTGTGCTACTATCCATGTGACGCATGCGCATCTGAGAAGTTCTGAGGTTATCAGCACTTCTTGACACGTCGCGCTGCGCCTCCTCATCGCACAGTGGTTCTCCGTCCTCTTCTCGGTCGAGCATAAAGGTGATGGTGTCGCAGGAATCTGCCTGGCTGACATCATCCTCATCGTCTTCGTCGTCTACGTCGTCCAGACGGAAATGTGGCACCGAAATAATCGCAGCGGGCGTCGCGCTTCCTCCTCTCGGCGGCAGGGCTAATGGGGACAACCCTCCTAGAGTTGTGTCTTCATGCGCTTGCGCCTTCCCTCGTGCTACTAGTATCGGCGGCTCAACGTAATGATTGGCCCCCGTGAATAGCGAGTTGTAGTTGTTTCTTGAGCTACTGCTCAACGTGGACGCCGTGCTAGCGGAAGAAAGCTGGAGTTCCGGAGTTTCCCGAAGATTGCACGAGCTTTTAGATGAACACGTCTTGTCGAGCTCATCTGTTGAAGACAGCAAAGGTGGGCGATTTCGCCCGTCTGGATCTTCCGTGGTTTTCGTGGTGCTAAAAGGTCTGTACTGAAAACCAGCAGGACGATGATGATGATGATGATGATCCGAGTAGTTGCTAGAATTCGGTTCTCCTGGTGGTTCTACTGTACACCCTTCTTGCGACGCTGCTCCGTCTTTTTCGTGAACAACCGCAGCAGCTGTTCCCGAAGTAGAATAATTCGTTCTCGGAGTGAAAATGGAGAACCTCTTCACATCAGCACCGACACCCGACCCTGCGACCTCTTGCTTCCCGGGGTGCTCGTCACTGCTCGCGTTGATGTTGTCCAGGTTCAAATCTTATGCATTGCAAATATGTCTGGGTCTGGAAGATTCTGATGCACGTTTTGCATGAGCCATGAAGTCTGTGACGCATGCCCTAGCGTCACAGATTTTTTGAGGGCTTCTTGATGCCTATTCCACATGACAAATGCCCTCTCCGCGTAGCAAAAATTGCACTCCCTTTGCTGCTCATGCAATACAGATTTTTTTGGAATCTAAATGCAGCATCACAAGTTGCAATCTTCCCGGCCCAGACCACATATTTGCATTTGATGAATCTTCCCCATAATGGTCCACGCAGTGGTTATAGTATGCTCGAACACGACGTTGAACACCACTAGTAAAAATAGCATTACAAATTTTTCCAGAAGGAAAAATGGAATTTGTAATGCTGAATAAGCTGAGGAACCAGACTTGTCATGCATGACTGCAATTACTACGAGTACGATACTTTTGGTTATGGTGTGAATCACCTCCCCACGTATCACCTCCCCACCTCCCCACCCTGGGGAGGTGCCTCCCCATGTGTGGGGAGGTGCCTTCCTAGGGTGGGGAGGTACCTCCCCAGTGCTGGGGGGAGGTGGGGAGGTAGCTCCCCACCGGACGAGCTTCCGCCCCATTATAGAGGCGATCTGTCATGCTGTTGGGCCTAAAGGGCAGCCGTTTGCCATGCTGAACAACTAGACACATACGCCCCTATCTAGCCCGGAGATCTGCCCGCAGTGCCTCTCTGCAATACAAAGCTGATTTGTCTACGCAAATCCAGCATCAGAAACTTCCTTCTGATATGGGGAGGGGGGATTTTTCCTTTTGATACTGCTCCTTTTCCTCCGCGGCACTGCCATCGGACCCTATCAAATGTCAAAGTGTCTGGGTCTGGAAGAGTGCCAGACTTGTCATGCAGGTTTTCCATGACCCATGAGGTCTGGTATGTAGGACATAGCATGATAGATTCTGTGAGAGTTCTCTCATGCCAATCCTGCATGAGAAGCTGCCTCTCGATTAGGTCAAAAGTGGACAGCTTTTGGTAATCATGCAACACAAATTTTTACATGATTCAGACTATTAGCATGACAAGTTGCTTTGTTCCAGACCCAGACATTTTTGCATTTGATGCTGTCCAGGTCCAAATCTTCCCCATAATGGTCCACGCAGTACCGCTGCACCTGCTTCCACTGGGAGCATAACAGGCTCTGAACTACATCGACGTTGGGGTCCGTGTCAAATCCCCGCGACAGATGTAGGTCCCCCTCTCGCGTGACGTTCCTGCAAACATCACTCTGAAATAAAGGATCGTGATTTCTATACCCATCTCCAAGAGTAGCTCGAGCGCGATCCAGTACTTCATTCGCCCAACAGCAGTCAAAGTCGTCAGAGGTGTTTCTCATAGTTGCAGCATCATGCTGGCTTGCGGCGGCGTAGAAGTCGAGATCATCGAGGTGATATTTGTTCTCGGAGGCTGTTGCTTGTTTTTGCACGACTTCTTGCAGTGAAGATGAAAACAATTCTGCTTTAGGGTTGTTCTGCGAAGACGAGGATGCTCCACCAGGAGCACCGCCAGAGTTATCGCTTGCGAAGACGTCGCGACCCACGTGCTGTTCTACTTCTGAAGGCGCGGTGCTGTCGTCCGAAAGGGATCGAGTCCAGCCGGTACTTGACCTTCCTAGAACAGCTTTTTTTACTTCATCCAGATGTTGAACATCGTTGCTTGCAGGAGCAGAGGCGGGAGCACGATCTACATTGTTCTCATGAACCTTCACCGTAAAGTTTCTGGCCAGCAGGAGCCCGCAGGCCTGCGCCTGCTCAGCGACACTTTCAGTTTCCACGGCACGGCCAGGTGACAAAAAGTCGCTGCATACGTACCGGGACATGTACGTCCCCTCGTTCCAGGGTAACGCGGTCCGCGCCAAGGGGTTCTGGCTCTCGACGAACGGGACCCCGGCCCCCGGGGGAAGGAGAAACTCCCGCCCGCTCGTGCTTTGCGACCGATCCGGGAAGGTCCTCGCTTTGACGAGAGTGGGGAAGAAGTAGAGAGCGGTGTGGAGGGCGATGAACAACCGGAGGACATCAAGTGTGACCCGGTCGGAGGACCAGGGAAAAATCACCGACATCGTTGGCGGTGCCAATGATTTCATTTTGTTAAGGCGGAAAAGAACTGCTTTAAAAATCGAAATCGGGTTTCGTATTCAGGGTGGGAATTGAAATTGTTTTTAGTGTGGAATGGTGTATTGTTTGCAATTGCATCAGGCAATCGCCAAAGTCGGACAAAAACCAAATAGATAGCGCCGACGAGGGAATGAAAGCAGCATCCCGACGTCGCATCAAGTTGCGTCGGTAGATTCGATCGACTTAGGCTAAGAACCGCTGAAACAAGAGTGCTTGGTCCATCCGGGCCCGCAAAATGCGGCCAGAATACTGTTCCTGTGAATTGAATGAAGAAGAATTTTTTCCACGGAGGAGTTCGAAGCTTGACATTCTTTTATTCACGCAAGAACTATGGATCTGAATCTTTCGGAAACGCACGCACGCTGATAGAGTCCTCAAGCATGGAGGCACAACCAGATATCACCAGCGAATGATCCATCTTTGTGGCGGATTGCAGTTGAACTGCGCTGCTCTCTTGAAACAGTGCAGCTGCTCAGGCAGCAGAGCAACTAGTGATTCTTTCTTATTCTGTATTCTTGTTGATGCATTGGTATTCTCGCAACCGCGAAGTTCAGGAGAGCAAGAAGAAGTTCACCAAAATGTAGTAGGTATTGTTCAGTCAACTGTTCATTACATGCGCACGAAGCATCCATGTTGGTGTCGTTTACTTTCTTACTATAGCACCAGAGGCGTTCGTGTTTTGTTCTTCATGGCTCTACTCATGGTCTTTCCACAGACCAAGCTCTCACCGCATAACGCCGCCAACGCCACCCCCGCCGAGCATTAGGGGCTGTTGCTGGTGCTGCATGGGCGGCATTCCCCCCGGAAGTGGAGGACCTTGTTGCGAAGAAGATGCTAATGGATTCAGTGGTCGGCCATACGGGGAAATATTATCTCCTTGCTGCTCCGGAGGATCCGGTTTATTTCCACCACTACCTCCGAAAGTGCCGACCAGCGCGAGACCGCCTAGCACGGCGCCCAGTCCGATCGCGAAGGGGAAAAAGAGACCTGATTATATATGGAGTGTTTCAAAAAAAGTTTAAATCGAGACGGCTGGTTATGTACCTATGGAAAACCTGTGTTACACACCGAATGTCAAATCAAAATCATTCCCTCGGCACATGTTCAATCATGATCAACATTATACTATCCGGGTTCTTCGTTTTTGGCGGTTCCAGGAGTCGGTCGAAGGTTTCCTGCAGTTGCGGCAGGCCAATGGTCTTGGTTTCCGCCTTCCAGCCTTCCCGGCCCCCGTGGAGCCACGCGCCGAAGAGGTGCGCGAGGAAGAAGGTGGGCCCCGGCAGCAGGTAGATGGCAGAGGAAGTCGCGAGTAGACTTGCTTGCACCACATTTTTCGAAGTCCAGGAGCTCGGAAGTACTAGGTGCACCCAGCTACGACTGCTCGACGGGAAAGAACCCGGTAGTTGCTCTGATGGAACAAGATTTTGTGCACCAGTAGCTCCAGGATTATAGTACGGCGCAGAGGAAGAGCTGGAACCGCCGTTTTGGTAGTGAAAATCGGTCTCCGGGACGGACACGCGTCGCGACATCGGATCTTGCTCAAACATCGTTGTGGTGTTGTTTCCACCATAGTAGCTGGAACGGCGACCGGCTGCTGATGACGGGCCTGTTGCACAAAACATAAACATGCACGACATTTTACTATCTGGTAGACAGATGATTGCAAAAGACATTCATTCCGCCCAGAATGCGGAAATCTCAAAGATGCCAAAATAACGCAGAAATGAATAACTTGATTCTATCACTACCTGCCCCACCACCTGCTGGGTCCAGCATCCTTCGCAGTTGCGCTTCGGCAGAACCGAAGTTCTGCTCCTGTTCCGAACTACTCGAAAAGTCTGCCCGTGTCGACGCCGCACCGACAGTGTAAACCTCCAGATCTACCGCCTGGTTTTGACGCTTGTCCATCGTCTCTGGCGCGTGCTGCTGCGGTCCCAGTCCCGCCGTGGCGCTCTCGTTCGTCGCAAGTGCCCTAGTATCGTCCTGCGCTGCTGGTTCTTGTACTAGCCAATTCAGGCATTTTTGCACCCTTTCGTTCTCCAGCACTACCCGGACTGCTCGAGCGTTCAAGACGCGAGCGGGTAGTCTCAGCTGTTCCACGCAACACCTCGGTATTTTCAGCGAAGGTGGACACCTCAGTGTAGGAAGAAACTTCAGCAGACCGGCTGGGAGCAGAACGGTGGGAAGAATCATTCCAGAAAACGAAGGCAGTTCCGCACTGACCTGGCGGGCGACGTACGGAGCAAGGAGCAGTGAAATGCAGAAAAGGTCCAGCCGCATCCAGAAGTGCCCGCAGTAGGCAGTCCACAGCTCGTCGCAACCGCTAAGGGAGGAGAGCCTGTATTTTTTGTGAATCTTTGGGTTCTCATCAATTTAGTAAACCAAACAGGCAGAGAAAAATTTTTCCACACGCCGCAGCAACTTCAGCTGCCACATGCCTTCTAACATCGAAACATAAAGCATCAACTCCTCCAGTAAGTACTGTGGAAAAGACACTTGCCCCGTCCGCGACTGGCTGCACTGCCCCGTCATCTGCGCAAACAACTGTGCGAGTTGCAGCCCCCGTGCGTGGGCGGGCGTATCCAGACTTGTCACGGTCAGGACACTGGTCTCGGAAAGCTTCTCGGATAACTTCCGGACCAACGTCTCCGCCTGCGCCTCGGCCACGGATTTGAGCATGACGAAACTCAGGTCTGGCGCTGAACCTGAAGTCACCGCATTCGTCGCCCACTTCATTCCGGAAGACAACAGGTCTTCCCACCCAGACCCCCCGCCGGAGGAGGAAGCTGCCATGGTGATTTTTTTTCTCGACGCCTCTCGCTCAGTGATGTAGTTTTGACGAAACAACTTAACTTCCGGTAGTAGACCGCAACACGAACAAAAACAAATTGTACAGGAATAACTTGTTACGAACTTCTGCCCGTACTACGACTCGAAATCGGTATCAGATCGAAGAGCGTTGGCCTCACAAAGATGAAGTAGATCGCATGCTGTGGCCCCAGAACTAGTCTTTGACTACATCAATCGCAAAACATAGTACACTTGGCTCGTTTGAGGCACGGCTCCTCTTCGACCGAAAAAATCAGCTCAAACAGACGATCGAGAACATAAAAATCATGTCGTCTCTTATATCGAGATTTTACCCCAGGTATTGTTCCGCGACGGTGCGTGGGGCGGCATCGAGGAACAAAGACGAACCATGTACTATTTCAGATTCGATGGCGCGACTGCGACTGTCGACGGAAACAGTCGACAACAAACTTGTAAGAGCAAAATCCAAGTCAACTCGCGCAGTCTAAGTACCTCGCGGAAATCAGTATCTGATTCCTTTTCAAATGACAGCAAAACAGCACAACTACAGAGCTACCAAACGGTATCTTCAGCTGTAGTGAGCAGTTGCAGTACGCGGCACGATCTCCTACATGGAGACAGACGACTGATTGGACAGGCTGCGACCCCAAAAACAATCAAACGACTGCGTGGTCCACACGACAATGAACGCCCTGGACCGGTTCCGTTTCCGCCCTCCTCATGCCGCTGGGTTGTAGCTGCTACTCGGCGACCCACCACCGTCAGAGCTCGGTGCGTCCCTGCGCCAAGAGTGGACTTGGTCGTGGATGTTGCAAATCCGGGCGAATTCCACGTCAAATAGCAGGACCGCAATGTTTTCGCCGTCGATAAAGTTTTTATACTTCTCATTCCGCTCCCGGTGAATCACGCGGTAGCGCTCCTGTTTTTTTTTTTAGTTTTCACACACCACATGATACAGTAGAAAGGAATGCAGATCTGATAACCTTAGTATCGCGAAGGAGAAATGAATCAAACCCAACATAAATCAGTCACCTGCTCTTCTGCCAATTCCGGGTCCCGTTTCCTATCCAGGATGCGCATGCGGCCGTACAGCGTTATACTGCTGGTCCGGGCGTAGGACTGCCCACTGGCCAGCGCAAACTGCTCCTTTTCCTCCGCGGCACTGCCATCGGACCCGGACCTTTGTCGGCTCTGCGTTCTGGTGCGGTTCGTGACGATCTCCCTCGCAGCGGGGAAGTCGTGCACTAAGATTGCGACAGAGGGGTTCAACCGGAGGTTTTCCAGTTTTTGCGTGTCCCTCCTTGTCGTCATGATGATCACTTCCTCCGGGTTGTAGTAGGTAAAATTCATCAGGCTCAAATGCGGGTACTTCAATTCATTCTTTTCCTCGGGAAGTTGCGTTGACAAGTAGCACAAGCAGGTCGACTCCAGGAGTAAAACCAGTTCGTAGGGAAAAGGCGGCTTGCAGTCCTGGACCAGCTCCACGCCGGAGGTGCTGTTATGATCCCCAGCATTCATCCCGCTGGAGAAACTGTGGCTGGCGCGGCGCAACTGGTCGCTGGACTCTAACGTTCGCCGGATTTCTGTGGGCACGTACTGGTCGGAGTCGTTTCTTCCGAGCGGCTTCTTGTTTATTGAGCCGTATAATTTCCTCTTCACCTTTCGGAGCAATTTTTTTCCAAGCTCCTCCAATTTTTCCGACTTGCTGACCGCAATGCCGGCGACAAAGGCGGCGCCGACCAAGGCCACCCACTTCCACGCTGAACGGTCGTCGGAGCTGGCCATTTTGAAGATGAAAAAATTGTTGAAATAAAGTTCGATGAAGGATTTTTCACAAGAAAATGGGTGGATGCGGATCGATGCTGAAAGCAACTTTTGAAAGCTTCAATCATAGATCTAGATGTGGTGAAACTATTGGCACGAAATATGCATTTAGCTTTTCTTGCGACGCAAATAGGGGCTCAGGTTGCTGTAAGACCTGGCAACTTCCTCTAGCGGCTTCTGAAAGAAAGCATCACTTCCGCTCTAGCTTCTGAACTAGAACTACTACACTCGCACAGCTTAACTACATATGCCCGATTTGTATGCTCTCTGTCCTCTTCGCAAAAGAGCTTTGAAACTCGTGTCGAGGCATTCAAAAAAAAACACGACCAGAACCAGAGTACTGATGCTTTCAAAAGGACAGAACTGTTGTCGGTCACAGATTTCATTTCCGCAAGCGTGCCACTACATACTCCATGTCGTGACATCATGATTTTGAGTGCAACTACTCCTGCTTCGCACGGTCTACTCCATTATCTTCTGGGCAGTCTTTTCGCAGTTTTGCTTGCTGAGCAGCACCGCTTTGCTTCAGAAATTCCGGCAGGAACACCAGTTCT
Source organism: Amoebophrya sp. A120 (assembly GCA_905178155.1). NCBI lineage: Eukaryota > Dinophyceae > Syndiniales > Amoebophryaceae > Amoebophrya > Amoebophrya sp. A120. The sequence continues at coordinate 348,543 of CAJINV010000020.1, read as the reverse complement.
TCCGCTTTCGAAAACCATTTGTACCAGCCAAATTGAATGGGTACACTGCCCAAGTGCCACAGCGCGTGCGCGTCCAGTAAATCTTCGTACGGCGGGAAGTCGGCAAGCTCCAAACAGAGGAACAGCGGGTACGCCCCCGCAATCGCGAGAAAGAATTCCGGAGAGGAAACCCAATAGGCCTGGAGCTGGGCGAGAAGGGAGGGCGTTGTCGCCGTGCTTGCCGTCGACTCTTGCAGTTTCTTGCCCTCTGAGGTCGACGCTGGAGCTGGTGTCGAGGAGGTGACAATCTTGTCTTCTTTTTTCGGACTAGGCTCCTCGCCACCCGGAGCTGACTTTCTTTCATCCCTCCCCGACAAAGAAGATTCCGCTTCAACGCTGTAGTTCTCCTCCTCGTTATTCCCGCGACGTCCTCGACAACAGGTCATCAAGTCACCCTGCACGACTTTCGACACCGCGCTCCGACAGTTTTTCCGCAGTAAAGCGCTCAAGTACGCTAAGGTCCCCGACGACGCCAACCCCACGCAAAACACCATGTGCTTTCCGGTATCGGGTCTGCTCGACTGGAAGATTACCTGCGTCTGGTGGGCGAGGATGCCTGCGAAGATGAGACAAAAGTAGAACGTGGTCGTTTTCAGGAAGGCTTTGAACGTCAAACCCCATTGCTCGTCCACGCTTCGGTACATTAAACCGGATAGCAGCGCCCACCCGCCCATCCACTGCACAAACACGTAGTCCAGCATCATCGTGAAATCCCGATCCCGTGCGTGAAATAAACAGCTCGCGGCCCAGGAAAGCGAGCTAAAGAACCCGAAGCCCGCGACGAGTGTGTGGTGGCCAAGCAGGGAAGTTCTCGCCTTTTGGAAAGCGCGAGAGGTGTTCTTGTTGTGTGCAAAAGTGTTAATAGTTTCGCTATCTCCACTGTTTATCCTGCTTGTAACCCGTATGATTTCCTTTATCTTCCGTAAACTCGACCAGAAATACACCGGGTGAAGGAAAAAGTTCAACAACGAGAACAATGCCGCAAAAAATTCCTGCGCCCCGTACAGACGCTTGAAGCCCCACTTGCCGTAGTACTGGACCAGAACCTCATTCCCCTTTTTCCGCGTGTCCACATTGTCCTGGCTGCACCGGTACGCGCACTCCTCCTGCAGCGTGAAGGGTAGCAAATGCTCGAAGTCGCCAAACAAGTTGAGGAAGAAATCGAAAAGATACAAAAGTTTCTTCCCTAGTTCCCGCCGAACGGACCAGGGACCAGCGTCTTCGTTATAATCCTTCCACGTGCTTTTGCTGATCCCCAGAGCTTCGAACATGAATAAGCTGCTCTTCCGAATTTCGTCCAAAGTATTTTTCTGCACGAAATCCGCCGCCGCCCGCATCCCCGTTACCATCAGCATCTCCGCCTTGTTATCCCGCAGTTGCCCCGTTTTCAGCCGTTCGGCGTCGATTGTAACAGCGTTCTCCGTGCTTTTCGTGTTCCAATTTTCCCGCAGCTGGAAGTATAATTGGTTGCCGAACCGCGCCGCCGTGCCCCGCAAATCGTGGGTTCCCCGGTGCCGCGCGTGTTCCACTTGGGACCGCACGAAGGTCGGCGCTTGCGGCGGGTGGGTGGAAACCGAGTAGTTCTGTTTCTTCTTCAACGGCGGGGCCAACGCGTAACTGCGCACGGTGCTGAAAAGCTCCCGAAAGTGGTGGTTTCGTTGCAACGTGCTGGCGGTCTGGTTTCGCATCGCTTCCTTCTCGAACACCTCGCCGGCAAAAAGGCAGGTCGAATGACAGATCATGTAGCGATATCAAATGTAAAAATGTCTGGGTCTGGAAGAGTCATGCTGTTTTTGCATGACACAGAAGGTCTGGCATGGAAGCTCTAGCAGCACAGGTTTCGAGAACCTTCTGCAATGCCGAATCCGCATGACAAGTCCCCTATTTTGCCGACAAAAAGTGGGAGCTTCTGCTACGTATGCATGACAGACTTTTCCGTGTTCTGAAATACGCATTACAAGTTGCATTCTTCCAGACCCAGACATTTTTGCATTTGATAAGCGAATGTCGCGGTCCCCGCTGTATTTCGACTCCGTCTCGGAGGACCATTTCGGGACACAGATCCCGATCAGGAGGATAGCGCAGAAAAACGAAACCAGGTACATCTTGTCTTCTGAAAATTCAAAATTGCACGTACAGGTAAATAAGTTTCTTGGAAAAAATAAATCTATCGGATACACGCTCAATCTTCTCGTCCAGAGAGATCCTTAAATAAAACCAAAGCCATTTCAACCCGAAAATCACTCTGTGGCCTTGAGAAACACAGGAGATCCTAAGTTATGCTTCTTGAACTTCAAAATTGTGCCCCAGCAACCGATCACCGGCTGGTAGCAGTGAACAGAAATCCCGGCTGCAGAGCGAAGCAGCAGCCCAGCTGCACGACATCTGGTGTCACAACAAAAACTACAGGCAACACTCCATATGAATCAACGGCTTTGCAAAACAATCTGAAACAATATCATAATCATACAGTAATATTTCTATTTGTCAACGCATATACACTACAACTTGGACCAGTAGATGTCACACATAGCGGCAAACCGCGCTTTTGAATCTTGGTCCATCACACTGAAATCCACCAAAGGCGAGCAAAACCCTTTGTACTCCGGCGGCGCAATGCAGCCGGCCGCGGAAAGTTGCCAATCTTTCGGACACGGCTTTTTCATATCTGGGTCGATTCCAATCGGCCACGACGCGAGGAACGAAGTTGACAGAACGGGTTTTCTCCGCACCGTGCTTGCATTGAAAACTCTGGAACGAATTGATGACACGTCGCAATTCACGTCATCCATCTTCGGCCCCCACCGCGCTCCGCTCCATGGTGGTTCGTCATGCTGCGGAACTCGGTCGTGGTGACCAGCATTGGCGTCGCTGAAAAAACCCTCGGAGAGAGATTGGAAAAGTCTCATGTTTTCATCAAGAAAGTGAGTAATGGTCCTGCCCTGCTATCTACGTACGGTGGCTGACTCGAGCTCGTGTCAAACGAAGAATGAAATGGCTCATCTAACTCTGTAGGTGGGATTATTCATATTCTGGACCAAGCAATACTTGTTTTTCTGAAGTTGCTAATTGGCAATTCGACAACTCACTGCTCGCTCCTTTACCAATCATTCCCTCCTAGCCTTCGCAAGCGTGCTCCTTCTTCCGTCTGACGTTCACACAAACGAGCGCACGCTCTTCGATTTCCATTCCCCGCGTTTTTTTTCGGAACAAACACAAACTTCACGAACACTTCCAGTGCTCCATCATGAAATGGAAGCGCTTCACCATTTCGTATTTATCCGCTTGTACAGATTGTTTCAATAATTCTTTTGATTTTATTACAGATTAGGATTCCACGGGTTTATTCCATTCGTTGGTACATAATGTATTTTTATTGCTTCGGAGAAGGTACACACACGTTGAAGCTCTTCTTTCAATACATACTCCTCTTTACTTTGGGGCTTGCGATGATTCATTCATTGGATACGTGATGCCTTTCCCTTTTCTTCTTTAATTGTGAGGCTGTTCGTGCTTGATACTCAACCACATCTTGAATCTTCTGAAGAGAAAAAGAATTTTCACACTATCACACCCGTTCTTGTAGCCGACGGCTACTCGGCGAACCTGGTTTTGCCAATTGCAACCTCGGGCCTCGCCTCGTTGTCGTGCGAAGACGAATCCAGCGCAGGGTAGTTGGGATTATTAATATAATCTGTGACAGCAGATGTGGATCGACATCACGACCGAAAGCGAAACAGAAACAAGTGCAATAAATACAAAATGATAATCATATTAATGTAAGTTGTAGCGAATAAACGAGGTGAAACTAGTACAAAGTGAATGCTGGAGGTCGTTCCTGTACAAATCTATTTTGACTTTTAGTTTTGGGTGGGATGGGATGGGAATTAGGTGGTGATTGGCGTTGCCTCTTACGCAGTTCCTCGATAGACAGGAGCAGGCTTACATCTGTTCGCAACCTGGCACACGACTAAAAAGGAGCAGTGGGTCTTTTGGTGTTTCATTCACAAGAATATTAAAATAAACTCTAAATTATTTGTTCCTCTGCTGCTGTTCTTGGAATAGATTTTTCGCTTGATCAAGTGGCGGAAGCTGGCATTCCGACGTCCCTGGTACTTACTACTCCAAATCAATCTGACGAGATCGAGAAAGAAAACACTTGCCTCATAGAAGGGCCAGCTGCTCTTGTTGCCGGACCCTATTGCCCGAGACTAGTTCCACCGTTTGTACCATGGGGCGTGGCACCGGTGTCGTGCGAAGACGAATCCAGCTTGGCGTCGGGTTTGTTGTTCGTCGCGATTTTCAACTGCTCGCTGAACAACGGGTGATGCTCGTCCTGCCCGGCGAAGGCAATCATGTCAGCAGTGGTTCCTCCGGCAACATGGGAGGATAGCGCAGTGGACGCAACAGCAAGACCAGCAGCACCAGCTCCAGTTTCAGCCGGCGAATGCGAACTGCCTTCTTGGTCATGTTGCATCGCATGCGCAGCTCCATGGCCTCCCCCGTCATTCGCGCCTGTCACTTCCAGCAGGGCTGTGCGAGCTGTCCCGCTCGCGTCACCGTCCACGATACCGGTGGTCGGGATCGCGGTTGTCGGAGTCGTCTCGGCCAAATCACGGACTTGCGTCGTGGTTGTACCTGTAGAATGATTACAGGATGTTATCACGAACAGTCCATGTGATGGCTTTGCCTATACATGATGGGAGCGCCGGCACACAATGCCGTGTCGTGAAGACAAGAATAAATTTAGAGTACCAGCAACTCCCCCCATCTGCGATGCAGCTGCGTCTGCAGAGCTCAATTCCACCATGCTGGACGAAGCATCCGTGGAGAGCGGCGACGCAGTCGTGGAGGGCATCGCATTCACAGCCCCGTAGTGTCCTCCCCTGTCATTCGCGCTAGCCACTTCCAGCAGGCCCGAACTAGCAGGCACACGCGTTTTACTGTCCATGATGTCGGCGGTTGGACTTGCGTTTGTCGGAGTCGTGCTGTCCGCTGGTGGCTGCTCGGACAAGTGAAGCACGCGCGTCGACGTGGTTGTACCTGTAGAATGGTTTCGGGATGCTTTGACGAGAAGCCAACGTGATGGCTTGGGTTGATGCATGACCGCATGATGTTGATGGCAGTACCAAAACACGTCATTTTATATTTATATATATATGTTAGTTCGCAAGATTTTTGTTTTTTCTGCAAGATTGCACACCTCAAATTGAAACTTCGACTTCCGTGTGAAAACGTGAAAATTAATTATACCCGCAACACCCGCCCCCATCTGCACTGCAGCTCCGTCCGCAGAGCTCAAGTCCGCCATGCTGGACGAAGCAGAAGTCGCGGACAGCGGCGAAGCGGTTGAGGACTTCGCTGCGACAACATCCGCCGCGCTCTGGACGACGGGTGCATCATCCTGTACCGAGGCTGGGCTGTCGTGCCTCCCGCTGACATCCCACGAGTCCGGCTCCTGCTCCGTAGTCGTCTGCTTCTGGGACACGATCGGGGCGTGATTCTTTTTGTTGCCGTTCGTCAAGCCAGCTTGCTGATCCGATTCTAGTGCCGAGCCCGTGGTCGTGGCATCCGTAATTGCAATGCGAGCTGCGGCTGCGAGTGCGAAGATTTTCTTTTTCATATCGACGCTTCGATCAAGCAAAAGAGACAGAAACTCAATCACCGGGCGGCGATAGGTACAGCAATAAAATTAAAACGATAAATAAAATATTAAGAACGAAAAACGCACGTAAGTATCTTCATGATCAGTAGGATTCTTACTGTCCGCGATGGAGATGGTGCTTGCAGGACTGGAACTGGTTCCACCGCTTGCACCAGCGGCCTCAGCACCCGTGCTGTGCGAGGACGAATCCAGCACGGAGTCGGGTTTGTCGTCCATCGCCATTTTCAACACCTTCAGCTGCTCGCTGTGCAGCAGGTTATGCTCGTCTTGCCCGGCGGCGGTGATCATGTCAGTGCTGCTTCCTCCGGTAACATGGCCATGGGAGGACGGCGCAGGCGCAGCCGAGGTAACAGCAAGAGCAGATGAACCATCATCCGCAGTTGAGGCCGCTGTCCCAGGTGGCTGTGGCAGACGACGCTTGAGAAGTGTTTTTGCTTTGTCTTCATCACGTGCGTTGCCTCCGTAGAAAAACGACCATATCACAGGGCAAATCTGATCCTGCAACTCGTTCTTATCATTCCACTTTACTGGTCCCCGTGGTCCCCACTGTCCCCACTGCTCCAGGTTTGTTTTCAGGATGGCGAAGACATGTTTTTCTGTTTGCAGCGGCGGGGCACTGAGAGTATACGCCTCCTGCGGGCAACAGTCGAGCGTCTCCTGTTCTACGGACCCCAGGTACGCGAGAACTTTGGCTTTATCAATGTCCTCCCGTTGGTTCCAAGCCTTCAGAAAATTCTGACCTGTACATGATGAAGGAGTTGGAGTTCTAATTCTATCTATTTTGCATTTGACTTGATTAAATTCGGACGGTAAATGACTATGTGAAATTCGGGTCCATCTGTCTGGTGCTTTCATATGGCGCTTCCTTTTTCTTCTGCGTATTTCCTTTTTTCAATTTTATTGGGCCGAATTTCTTTTTCTGGGACTCGCTAGCCTTCAATTGGACCCTGAACTTGATGGCCTTCGACTGACCTCTAATTCAAGAATTTCTCAACTTGGTGTTCGCTTTGTTTCGTGTTTTTCTCTTCTTTTTTGCCTCCGTTTTTACTTTTATCCGGCGCTTCTGTATTAACTTTTATTTGGAGTTTTCGTTTTTGTTTTTCCTTCGAACAAGTGTGAAGCGAGAGGCAAGCCCGGCGTAATGCACGCTGGGGCGTACTCTGTTATGTAATTTTGATTTTCTACCAATCTCCTGGCCCGCCCAACTCCTATTGAGCGCAGTCGCTTTTCTTTATTTCTGTTTGTTTGACTCGTCCGTCTGAGGAGCCGAAGCAAAGCATCCCGCTCACCAGAGAGCTCGACGGCGCGAGTAGAGTTCTCAAACGAAAAACCAAAAAATCTATGTTGTGCCACTTCTCCGGCGAAGAAGTCAAAGTTCTTTGGCTCCTTGGACGGAAACGCGCAAGCTTCGCTTCGATTTTTTTGACCGAGAAATCCAGTCTATTCGTCGCCACATGTTCTCCATCCGAGAAGTCAAGTTTGCTTCTTGGCTTCTCGAACGGAGCCGTCGTTGTTTCGTTGGTTTCGACTTCACAGACCGAGCAGCCATAAGTACTTATCTCTGTTCTTGCAGCAGTCCACATTCGTCCGAGGAGTCGGACTTCTTAGGTGCCCAATTTTTCTTTCTCACTCAGCATTCAGAGGCTCGAAGCGAGCCGCTCGTTTTGAATTTGAGTTCCTGGCCGGAGAAATCAACAAGGCGGGAGGGAGAGTATCCATCCAAGAAGCCAAATTTGCCTTCTGGCTTCCTACTTTTACTTCTCCGAAGGAGAAGCGATTGCCTCGTCCTCGCTTCGACTTTGCAGACCGAGACACCAATAAGCCTCAAGCTAAACCTATGTTCCACTGGATCTGCATGAAGTTCCAGCGAACTACTTCTTCGCAAAAAAGAAAGCGGAAAACCAATAAAACCGTGCCGTTCATGCGAGCGAAAAGCCCCCAAACTAGAAGCGCCCAAGCCCGAAAAAAGGACTGAATCCTTCTACTTTCCAAATTGTAGCGCTAGGCCACTGACTTGGCGTGTAGACGCGTTTGTGCTCTGAACACCATTCCACCGGCAAACAGGACAACCAAGACAAAGAAAACCGCGTGTGACAAAGAGTGAAGAGGTTTTATGTTTATGTTGGAACCTCGAGATATCCGCAGAAAAACAAAAAAACAACGGGAACTCGCAATTGCATATTCGGCTTGTGTATAAGTACATGTGTAGTACAAGCAGCTTGCATACGTTGATTATTGACCAGAAACTCGACAAGAGCCTCATAGTCATAATCATATGTCGCTCACAATGCCTAGTTGTTGATCATGTCGCAGTTCTGTTGTAGCTGTTGAAGTTGAAGTGGAAGTGCCATCCTGACGCGTGCCATAACATGAGAGTGCTTTTACTTTTTGGTTCCGTCTGTTTTTTTTTGCATGCATATGCGCTGATCCCTGGCCAAATTGCCAAATCAACGGGCTCGAAAGGAGGATGTCTACCAACATGCTGCGCCCTTCTATAGCCAGACTCTTGTCCGACACCGGAACCGGAACCTCTGTAGGTTCATCCGCAACCGGTCCCGTATCACCTGCACCTGTATGGAATTTTTCGAAAAGATGAAAGAAAATATGAAAATCAGGAGGAAGCACAAGAACAACACTGTGCTGCAACACGAGGACCGACCTTGGTGTCACTTCATTTTGGACATGTTGATGTTCCGATAGACATAGATGAGGGAACTGGAGCAAAAACAAACAATAGCAATACAAGCGAAGCGCATAATCTAGTATCTGTTGCTATTCGGCCGCCGCCGCGACGGCAACCTACCTAAGATACACATATACATCCACAGAAAAACTAGTACCAGCAGGCACTGCGGGTGTCGTTCCTGCGGGTGTCAAAGAGGACGCGCTCTGCAAAGCAGAGGTAGTCCTGCTAACCTCGACGAACGACAGTGCTGCAGCTGCTGCTGGTGGAAGGCCGACTGGTATGTGTTCAGCCACTTTATCTTGTACTCCTGCGGTAGCGCTTTCGCCAGCGGCTGTTTCTGATTCCTGCGACGGTGGCACCGAAGAAGACGCAGTCATCGATTCTCTTCCATCTCCAGGAAACCACGACAAGGGATGCAACCATGACAACCACGAAGTTGAGGTTGTAACAGCGCCGGTAGTTTGCGCAGAAGCGCCAATCGTTGTCGTCGGGTCGCCACCTTGCGCAGCAACTTCCTGGCCGGCACTTGCCGCAGCAGCTGCTCGCTCTGCCGCAAGGCGCTTCTCCGATCGGAGCATGTACCGCCGCGCATCAACCTGTGCGGAGAACGACGAGGTCAGGTGGAACAAAGCCAAGACGAAGAGGAAGGCGATGAAGATGGTGGCGAGCACCACGGAGGTGCTCCTCTTCTTGTTTTTGCCCGTCGTAGTCTTGCTCCCAAAGCCGTTGATGTCCTGCAGGAAGCGCGTCAGAAGGTTTGCACGACCTGTGCTTTGTCGTGCCGTCGACTGTCCCGCTCCGGGCCCGCGACCGCTTTTTCCGGGTTCTCTGCCGGACAAGCGAGAGATTTCCATCTTCTTCGCTTATTGGAAGAATTGGTGATCAGACTTTACTTTTAGGCTTTCAGAATCGGGCTCCGTTTGAGTATTGCAGAAGGTTGGTGAAGAATAGCAACAGTTTTAATTCGTCAGGACTTGTGGCATACGACTGAAAACTATCCCTCTCTCGATCCCTTTTGTTTTTCTAACAACTCTTACAAGAGTAAACCTCAACATCAAAGTGAAGCCTTGTACTGAAAGAGTACTCCCACTCGGTCTCCCCTTCACGAAAACAACAGCCACGACCTCCACGTCAACTCAGTTTCGCTCAAACAACTGCAAGAATTACTTTTCTCTTTCTCTATCGATTGCACGAGTTGTCTATTGCACGTATCTAAACGTAATTCCTGGAGTAGGCCAGTGACTCCGCGGCAAAACGAGACCGCACACTGTCGTTGGCACGACCGCTTTCTTATTTCCAACAAGATGGAAAAAAGCAGCTCCTGCGCTTCACCTCGCGACAGTGTTGCTCCGGGGTACTTTGGACGAAACGCAAAGCGAAAATCCAGAGAACCCGAAGAAACACCAAAAAGAGAGTGTCGTCTTTCTATCTTCCCCTTGACACTCACAACGAACGAGCCCGCGCTCCTTGATTTTTGGGATTCGAATCAAAATCCATGTGACTTGTTCCATCGAATTATTCCTACCGTGTTCGTCTTCATCAAGTGGTTTTTGTACAAAGAGTTCGATGTTGAAACATCGTCCAGAGGTAAGGTACAAGGAAACTGCGCTTTATGACCCGGAATCAAATCTACAAGGGGGCACCGGCAAAGACCACGTAGATGTGTATCATGACATCTTCAAAGCTAACATAGTAAATGGCACTTCTGCTTCTAAACTTTGACAACTTTTGTAAAAGTTTTCACTGGCAACAAGCGCCGTGGGAAAACTGTGATGTCAAATTCTGAAACCTGTGTAAATTCATACTGTAACCTGTAACTGTAAATGTACGTCGAAGTCACTGGACTCCACTGTAACACGTTCAACTACCCGGGTCTAGTAGCCCACCAGAGGCTTGATCGGGTAGTGGAAGCACCCTCGGATGTAGCGGTACTCATCCTTGCTGTGTCGCGTGGCGCGGTAGATCTTCGGTTCGTCACGGTAGCCGCTACCCTCCTGGTAGTCGGATGCGAGCCCTGTTTGATGGTTTCATTTGTTCGAATATGATTCTCATTCTTCTTTCTTTCTTGTGCCATGCATTCACAACCTAAAAATGCAGCGAGGCCCCCTTCGAATTCGACCGATTTTCAAATTCAACCACAATGTTTTTTTACATCCTTTGTAGCCGGTTGCGTAGGGATTGTCCTTCAGGTCGCCCCAGTGTGGATGGATTCTCTCGTAGTAGGGCGGCATTTTTGACTTGAACGCTTCTGGTGGTTCCCGTTTGGCGCGCGCCTTTGTGATTTTTTCATCATGTTGATCACTCGTTGAATGCAATGTGTGCGAACTATACTTGTTGTCACGAGCGACTTACTGAGCAACAATTTCCTTACGGAGAGTCTGCGAGACATACGATTCCATTAAAATCGACAAGCGAGTAAGTACCATCTGCTCTGGCGTTTTCTTGCTTCCCGGTCCTGCTCTGTAGTCGCTTGTCCAGAATTTGCTTGTCGAGTTCATGCCAACTCCGTCTTCCTCAAAAGCTTGGCTACCACGCCCCTGCCCAAGCTGGCACTTTTGTCTTTTCTGGGCTATACCTGTAGTAAAGGTGATTTTTTGACTTTAGAAGATGCAGGAGCAACAAGAGCTGCACATCAGCTGAGTCAAGACGACCCCCACAAGTACAAATCGTTTGCCTGGTTTTCACTACTTACCTTCTGCAAACGTGAAGTGACCGATATTCTGTCTGTAGTCCGTAGTCCATGTGGAACTCGGCTCCGCGAATAGCATGGCGTTCTTTGAAGGCGTCTTTGCGAACTTTTGGTGGGGCAGTCGCGGCTTCTCTGAGAACCTGTTTGTTTTACGTTTGTCGTTGACTTTGATGTCTTATCTCATTACAGTACTAAAAACTTATTCCGAGGCTTGCACAAACGCTTGAGTGCTAGGAAAAACGGTAACAGAATTTTGAATTTCTCTCATAGTGAATTACATGTTCCTTATCCCCTCCCATCTTCGTGGGTTAGCCCAGATCCCCGCACCTGGGTGTGGTGTAAAGTCCGCTCCGTACAAGCTCCCGTACCCTTCCCCGGCCGGGTCTTTCTTTCTGTTTGGCACCGGCTTCGACGGTCTCTTCGCGGGCTCAGAGTTCGTTCGCTTCACCCACTTCCCAAATTGGAAGTGGTGGGGATCCATTTTTTCGCTCTATCAGCCGCTTGGTACAAAAATAGTATAGATAGTTCTTGCCACGATGAGAGCGGGAAGTAGGGTTTTTGTTTTACTGTTTACTGTTACTCCAAATTCATCCGCCGTTGTATCGATTTTCGCTTTTTTGTGATCCGAAAAAAAAAGTGCTAAGTAACTCCACATCGGAAAAGGAAATGAGTGAAGGAAATAAGAAAACCACCACGTCAGGATCGTAGAAAGGCAACTTGCAGAGAGAGCGCACCCGCAGCCGCGCACGACTTTTTTCCACGAAATGCCATCACGATAGGACCGATTTTGATGAAACGACAGGGCTAATGAAGACACATTTTTCACGACGTGACGTGTGTAGCGAAACAATTTTGATAAAGTGAGCGCGACGACTTGTCAGTGGGAAATATAGCAAACGTCTTTTTACCGATAATGAGTTTATTCAAGTGTGACACTTCCTACGCGCCCGCGTCTGTCGTGGCTGTTGCACCCAGTAGCTGTACCCCCTCCCGCATGTAACTAATCCACTACGCCTGACGCCACGACCCGACTTTTTGGGTATTTAAGAAAGTGCCAACGAACGCTGTCTTCAGGGATGAACACTTTGTAGTACACAGACGCTCGAGTTTCTAAGCAACTGTCTCAGCTGCGGGAGTGTGACGGCACCTCCCAGCGAAGACGCGCGATACAATTTTTTTGGGAGGGAGTGCGAAACTCTTCAGGAAGAGCACGGGATAAATACATCAAATACTTAAAAGAAAGCTCCTTTATTGTTTCGTAGAAGCAATGTGTACTAGCGGTAAAATAACGTTCATTTGCAATCCTTCTATTGAAACATAGACCATTATCCTGAAAGCGTCACCATCCGGGAAGTAGACCGAACGCCATCAGCAGTAGAACATTTCGAAACGGGTTAGACTGGAAGAAAGTAACGGACCACAGTTTTTTTTACAAGAGAGGATCGTAGCTCAGCAAGCCGGCAAAAACCGATATTAGCAAGTCAAAAAAAAAATAGCCAGTGGCAGCACAATAACTTAAAGGAATACAACTGGCACAAGGGATTCTTCAAGCTGAGCAGGGAAAGCACGCGCTGCAGTAGACCTCAAACTCCTCAAGCGCCGCGGCAGCGAAGTCTGCCGGGCGCAGCGGCTTGTTGCAATAGCCCGTGTAGCTGGAAGGGTGCGTGCAGGAGCCGTCCCGGCGAGATTCCCACCCTTGCGGACACGTGCTGAAGTTCGGCTGGCAGGACGGTATCGGGTTGAAAAAAATTTGTTGTATTTTGAAACAGCATTTTTTGCCATGCATCTATGGATATTTTGGTTTTGCCATGCACCTATGGAAACTTCGTTATGGTAAGTACTAACAGCCCTTTATTTTTCACCATTTGTTTCGTTTCGCGAAGAAAAAGAATGCACTTCTGGGTCGCGAACCCAGCAACGCAGCATACATTCCTTCCCGTTTCAAGACAACATTTTTTTCTTCCGATGATACACTGGTCGCACTGCGCATTGGCTCTTCCCGACACGACGTGGGCTTCTGCAGCTTTGGCCACGCTGGTTGCGATGCTAGCCATTTTGGTTAGGGACAACTTGCCGTGCACTACGCCAAGAAAGGAAGCTGCGCCCGCACTCGCACCTGCAACCGGATAGGACCCGAGCTTCGTCGGCGAGCTGACCAGAGCCGCTTTCACCGCATTGTGCAACTCCCGCTGCTCCGGTGTTTCTCCGACGCTAGCGGATTTGTCGAAGGCCTGCAATATCACAGGCAAAAGTGCCACCACAGTTCACAATCTTTCATGCAATACGTTCGGTGCTGCAGAGTAAAGTGTGGTCGGTGGAGCGAATGCATGATTTGGAATCTTTTGTTGATTTTTTACATGACAACCTGTTGTTCCGGCAGGCATTTTTGTCTGTGATATCTGCGCCAGCAATCAGGTCCCGTTCAATGTCCTTGATCCGGTCGTCGTTCGCAGCGTCGCCAGCCGACCCTGCAACGGACGCTTCCGGCGTAGAAGACCCGGCTGCCCCCGAGTTGGCCATCAGCGAACTGATCATGCTGGCGGCCCGATCCGCAGAGCTTGCAGCGACGGATCCGGCCTCAGAGTAGGTACCAGCGCCAACCGCAGACGGAGCATAGGTCACATCCGGCGACCTCACCGGGGTCATACCGCTACTGTCGCCTGGTCCGTGTGCAACTTCACCTCCACGGACAGCTCCGGGGGCGTCTTTGCGCAGCTTCAAGGAGACTGCGGCGGCCACCATCCAGAAATGCACGGCGCGCGAAGACATGATATTGCCGATTGTCTTCAATGTGTGTTTGCTAATGCCACGTAAAGCGGAGTCAAAAAGCTGAAAAAGTTCGCAACAGGGGGACCTGCCAACAAAATCTAGTGGTTTATGGTAGTTTGCTGTGTGTGTTTTTTTTTCAAAAACGAACAAAAACGAAGCCTTTTGGAAGTAACAAGCGTCGCTCCTGAACTACTCGCAATCAAGCACTCTCGCGATTTGTTCTCTGTTTGTACGTCAATTTTCGAAAAGCGAAGTTTGATAACCAATGCAAAAAAACCACGACGGCAAGACACCGCTCTCTCGCAGATGGCGCCTCTTTCTTGATCCGTAAATTTTCTTTCGATAATTTAGGCGCTGCATGGCACGCTCAGTTTCTTTGTTTGAAAATGGCCTCCCCACACGGAAAGAAAAACCCATCACAAGCGCGACCTTAGCTGCTTCTTTCAACCATCGTAGCGAAGACGCGCGATAAAATTTTCTTGGGAGGGAGTGCGAAATTCTTCAGGAAAGAGCACGGGAAGTTGAGACCATCAAAAGGAGTGATGTTTTTATAAGCGTGAAACGTTACAGCTTGCAAAAAAGCATCTTTCGTGACGTGAAAAGCGAAAATCGATTGTAGGTTATGTATCTCTCAACCTTATTAACCTGCGATGAAAGTGTTCGATTCAGATTTCGATTTTGGATGCTAAAAACGTAAAAAAGGGATGAAATTCCTCGTTCTTTGCCACGAGTTCTTTTATACCAAGTTTTAAACCACGACACATTCTTGGTACTTTATCCACCAGGCAGCTACGCCGGTTTCAAGAAGATCTGAGTCGCTGTATATGCTAAAGTGCATTCAAGAGTTGTTCTAGAAAAGTGGTCGCTATGAAGAGTACAAGCACGTTCCTGTAACTGCATTTTATCCATATCCGTATGTCGTCGTTTAAATAAGCTCATTGAATCTGGAGAGGTGATACAGTTGTCACGTTTAGGACCTAGGGTCGTGGCCTCAACCTGTGTCTAGGAGGTGAGACATAACATAAACATCAGGTATTAAAAACTCGTTAAATACACAGCTAGCATATAGTTGCTCTCGTCGATCTAGTACATCTACTACTCCGATAGAGTAGTTGTGATACATAGCATTAAAAAACTGGTCTGATACAAAACCAAAAGCGATTTGGTCCTACTACATTGAGCAATTTTTAACGTCTGATGATGATGATAGTATCTTGCTTAACCCTGTTAGGCTAGCCTACAGAGCAGAAAACCTATAGCCAACCGCTAAAAATCATCCGCGCGCCAGCCGGCCTGTGTCAATCTTAACTTTCAACATTTTCTCGTGTCTACTACATTAGTGTCAATATTAGCCTATAGAATGTGATTGTAGTGTGCAGCTGTCCTCGTGTCATCTACTTACTGTTTTGACGCGTTTGCGCTTGAAAAAAAAATTCCGCGTCTAGAAGTAGCTCCTGTACTGTCTTGTCTCTGATGCAGCTTCTTCATCTACCGCATTTCCGCACTGGTCTTGACCAACTACATCATCTTCCGATTAGAACAGCAAGTTGCCCTGTTCCTTTTCCTTGTAGACGAGCTCAAAGTAGTTGTACACAATGGTGACCGCGAGCAGGATACCGGTCCCGGAGCCAATCGCGCCCAAGAAGTCCGCCACCACGGTCAGCATACCAATGCACATACCACCGAAGGCAGCCGCGGTCGGGATGTACTGTTTAGAATTTTCGGTGTGGGGAGTGATGTTGAACATGTAAATTTACAGCGCAACAGGCATAACAAGATGAAAAAGGAAAGTTTTTGCATCTGATGTTACCCCAGATAGAAAATTCCGATGCGCCAACCACAGGAAAAAAAATCCTTACCTGGTTCAGCACGCTGATAAGACTGGTTTCCCTGTACCCCTTAAACAAGAGCTGCTGGTCGCGGAGCTGTTTGGCGACGTCACGGGGGCTGCTGTATCGAATGCAAACACGTCTGTGTCTGGAACAGTGCAAGAACTTGTGTTGCATGTCTAGCATTCCTGTGACAAATCTGTGTTGCCTAGCCAGCAAAAGCGTTTACTTTTGCAAAGACGCAGTTTGTGATGCGTGCTACATAGCAACAGACGGTGTCAAGTAATTTTGTCATGCTCGGCTGTACTTGAAAGCACAAGCCTCATCCATACTTTAGCATCACAAGCTTGTTCCGGACCCAGACATATTTGCAATGCATATGCTGCCGGAGATCTCGATCCAGGTCTTAGAGAACAGAGCGCAACTGCACAGCACGAAGGAGATGTAGAACAGAGCGTGGATGGGATCGACCTGTTTTTTTATGTAATTGACCGGCGGTGATGAATTTGTAGGATGTATAGGAAGTAGCCAAATGGTCTTGCGGCGCGTTTGTCATGCTAAACAGAAATGCGGTGCTTGCGTGTTTGTCATGCAATGAACTTCTACACTGGAAAGCTCATAGTACATCTGCCATGCACGGACCGGCTGGTGATCATGCACAGAAAAAAAGTTTGTAGTACCCAGATGTCGGAGAAGCTGTTAGGCGGGGAGATGTAGTAAGCGAGGCCTCCGACCGGGATAGACTGACCGCCGTAGTCCAGGTCCTGCCACTGTCCGAGGAGGTTGACCTGTTGTTTTGTCATGCACAAACAGTAAAGCAAAACAGGTTTCTCATGCGGAACACTACCATGCAGAGCATAATTTTGACTGTTCCGTTTCATCTCCGTGTGGTCTAATGCTGCATATTTGTGATTCAAAACCGTCAACAAAGTATCCGATATGTCATGCACACTTCACTATACCAGCATGTTGCTCTTCCATCGGCGGTACAGCAGCTGGGAGAAGAAGTACAGGTTGGAGACCAAAGCGGTTTGCAGGATGATTGGAATGTTGGACGTGTAGAACAACTTAATCGGGTAGCTGCCCTGCTGTCCGCGCACCTTCTGGTACTTCACCGCGAGATCGACGCGGAAGCCTGTAGTGGTCGTTGTACGGGCTAGTGCATTTATTTGTCATGCGCTTATTTGGTGCTACACAAAGAGAAAATACCATCGGAGGTCTGCATGACACATTTTTCGACATCCGCATTCGATTTCTTTTTCAAGAAAGAAGATTTTCCGTGTGCTTACCTTGGAAGTAAATGACAATCAGGAAGACCAGAACGGTTGCAAACACGTTGGTCAGATTTGGTGCAGACTGTCGGTAGAAGGCTTCCCTGACTGCCTGGAATTTGTCGGACCTCGAAAAAACCAGGTGGAACAGCGCAACGATAGCACCTGATAGTAATAGTTGTAGAGAACAATCGTTTCCTACCTGAAGACATTTTCAATCAACAGCACGATGCCCGGAAGGAACCCCCGTTCTTGCATGATCGAAGATAGACGTAGCACGCCACTCTTTGTTTTATTTCTGCAAGCCAAAGAAAACCCAATTTATCCACATAACCCCTACCTTCGAACTCGGTTCCCTTTCCGGTGTTGATGGTTGTCGGGGAGAAGGTTTTCCACACAATCGCCTCGCAAATGTTGGTTGCAATAAAGAGCGAAATTCCGCTGCCCAGACCGTAGCCCTTTTGCAAAAGCTCGTCCAGCAGAAGCACCACGACGCCGGCGAAGAAAAGCTGGATGATGATCAGAATGGAGTTGCCACCACCAAGCTCGCGGACATCCCCGTACATCCCAGAAAGCACGTATCTGATTATTTGGAATTCATTTTTCACGTGGAACGCAGACGCAGCCCCGTTGTACATACCGGAAAATAATAATAAAGCAGCACGTACATAACATTTGTTGGTTTTGAAGCAGGCAAAAAAACAGTAGTAAATCAGTACGCTGTTGCTTCTCCGAAGGTGATCAGCAGAGCGAACAATTTCTGTGCGCCGTTGAACAAATTTCGGTCCTCGCGGAGGGTCTGGTCCACGTCAATAATTTTTGAACCCGCGAGCAACTGCATCACCATAGAGGAAGTCACGATCGGCGAAATACCCAGCTCCATCAAAGACCCACGGTTTGAAGCCATAAGTACCTATATTACAGTTGGGTTTATTTTCACGTTTTGAAACCACAGTACATCGGTGCGACGAGGACATTTTGTCCATCCCCTTTTCGTTGCTTCTCGCGCGTACATATTATGGTACTGCTGCAACACCTCCGCGCGCGGCGCCGTGCACGTGGACGTGCTGTTGCAGCTCTTGCGTGAGACACCGTAGGTACTAACCAAAGCACGACGCGAGAAATAGCTCCAAACACACTGTTGCAACATCAAACAGTCGTAAGTATAGTACTCGCATCCAGTAGAGGGGATCGCTCAGCTTGGAGGACATGATTCCGTACAGCGGTATTTGTGAGCACACCAGGAAAACGAAGAGGGAAATCGAGGTCCACAGCAGCTTTTCCTTAAACGGGATCCGTCGGTCCGGCTGCGCCACCTCCGGCAGCAGCACCATGACGGGCTTAATCAGCGACAAGAATCGGAAGCCTCCCATCTTCGTTGTTCGTGGAAAAAGTTCTTACGGTCTTTGTCTTTGGATAATACAGTGAAAAGACGACAGTAGGAAGGGTTTATTTTAGTTCCAAAATGGAATCTAGATGAATTTCCTACTCCTATGCTAGTAGAAAATTCTACGTTCACAGCTAATTAGACCGGACGGCGTTGTCGCCAGGGTAATATGGAAAGGGGTTTGCTATTAGTGCCGCGGTGCAACTTGCGCACGGCAAAAATAAGGTGTTTTTCAAAATTTTGAAAAGTCTCGATGCCGTTTGTTGTTGAAACGCAGGAAAGATATGGAGATCTGCGAGCAATTGCCGCGCTGCTCAACGAGAAACGCTGCAGCAGATCTTTCTCTAGGCTATGTTAGCACTAATGTGCTTCTTTCCACTTCACAAAAATTTTCTATACTTAGGAATGCTAAATATGTCGCGAAAATTGATGGTGTTTGATGTGAAGTAAAAGGGAAACAAAACAAAAGCGCGAAAAAGCGAATGAAAAAACCTCACTCACTTCTAGGTGCCCTGGTGTGTAGTTGCATGTGGTGGAGATTGTATCAAAAATGTTGCTCGCAGTTGTGGGAAGTGATTGGATTCTTGATAAAAATGGATCGCTGATCACCGCCACGCTGTGCACAGTGCTTGCGTAATTGAAATCGAGATTGATTCGCGTTTCTCATAGAAGCGGTATGTAGCCATCATGTACTAATTGGATCCTTTTCTGTGTGAGAGAGTGGTGGGTCTTTGCGCTATTTGCTCGTTCAGGAACAATCATGTCATGTCTTAGCGGACAGTTTCTACCTCTGTTGCTTGGGAGAAAAAACACATGTACTCAGGATCCGTCTCTTTTGCATAGTCAATATTTTCAAGGAAGTACTAACTTCTTGCGCAAAAGAAGCACGACATCATCTGCGGTGAGTTTCTTTCTGTGGCAGTGTCGGTTTCTCCTTTTTTTTTGCTTCATACGAAGGATACAAATTTAGATCACAGCGGAGTTTACAAACCTAGCTCTGTAATGTACTAGAAACTTTCGAGCGAAAAATAAATCTGAAGTTGCTAACAGCTTTAACATTAACCGTCTCTCATTCTGCAATTCATACCAGCTGCTTACAACTGTTCCAGTTCCTCAATCTTCCGTTTTTTTAGCGAACTGTCCTGCTCCCCAGAGGCTACAAACTCTGCTTCCTGCACGGCTCCTACGGAGGCAGGTCTTTTTCCTTTCACCAATTCCCCGTCCGACACCGCCGGGACAGTTCCTGATACCACGACGGCCTTTGCATCATCGAGCACCTCTGTCGCGCTCTCGTTGATAACTGCTTGCTGTTCCACTACTTTCTTATCGACAACTTCCACGACGACGGCGACGGAGGACGACTTACTGGAATCAGAGGACACGAGATTGATCACTTCTTCTTCAGTCGGTTTCATCTTGTTCTTTCCCGCGGCGCTCTTCAGTTCCGCGGCAGCACCGCCGTTCGCGGTGGCTCCTTCGCCAGTTGTAGCTTGCATCCGCCCCGTAGTTTCCGCACCCCGTTGTTCTTCGACCGTAGTGGCGTTCTTCTCGCGCTCCGCCTCTAATTGTAATTGCTCGGCTTGTTTTTTCTTTGACAGCAATTCTTCTTCCTGCTTTTTCAACATCCGTGCGGCAAGAAGTTTCTCCTCTTCCCGCTTTTTCTGCTCCATTTTTTCCTGCATGATCCGCTTCTCTTCCAACAGCATTTTTTGCTGCTCGATCTGTTTTTTCCGCGCGTCCACCGTTGCCACGAGTTTCTGCTTCTTCTGCAAATACTTTTGCACATGCGTGGTCAGTCTCTGCGCCATGGGGACGAACAATTCCTTCTCGAACAACTCCATCCACCGTTGCCAGACCAGGTCCGACTCCTGCTTCCGCTCCTTCATGCTGAACTGCGACCAGAACTGTTGGTGCGCTTTGTGGTGGTACCAACAGTACAGAATGCCGCCGTGGTTGTGCCACACCACCTTGAAGGAATTCGCCGTGAGATGAAAAATGGAGGTGCCGCCGTAGAAGAAATCTTCCCATGAAGTGACCAAGGAGCCCTCGCAGGACTTCTTCTTCTCCGCTTCCGGTAAATTTTCAACATCGTGGAGCCGCTTCATAATCTCGGTATGCACCTGATGGATTTTTTTTTTTTCGATGCTGCACAATCATCAAAATCTCGCTTAGATAGAGCAACGTAATAACTAAGCCCGACGAACGAAAAAAAAGATCGCAAATAAGAATCAGCACCTCCTGCGTGCCCCCTTGCAACTGCTTGCGCACCTTTTTGATTTCGTGTTCCAAGGGGAGGAACGCGGTCTGGTACTGGAGTTCTGGGATGTGTCGGACCAGCTGCGTGTCGGCTTCGGTTACGAATTTCACCGAGTCGTCTTTCACGTAGGGATACTTGCTCCACTTTTCGCGAAAATACACGTTGATTTGGAATTTATCCTTGCAGTCCTTCGGCAACCCCGGGTACCGCAACGCCGGGTCGGTTCTTTCGCTGTCTTTCGCCGAGGCAGCAACAGCAGGAGCGAGAACAGACACAGAAGTAGTTGCACTTCTACTAGCGACAGTAGGTTGTTGGACAGCGCGGCTCGGCTTAGAATCAGCTTTAGATAAACTAGATCCTGCATTCATCTGCGATGGCGCTGCGGGTTGGTTTCGCAGCTGCTGCATTGGATCGTCCGGATTTACTATCTTCGCGGCAGGCCCTGCAATTTTTGGAAGAGCGCCGGCCTGCTGCGCAGTCATCTTCGTATTCACCGGAACAACAAGAACCGCTTTGCTACTACTTCCCGCCAATTTCCTCTCCGCTTTCTCCTTCGCTTTCGCGACTTTGGCCGCTGCCGCCTCCGCCTTTGCCGCTTCTTTTTGCTCCTTTACTTTCGCTTTTTCGATTGCCTTTTGCTTTTCCAGTTTTTTCTTTTCTTCCTGGCGGTATCCAAGAAAAAAACATTGTAGGTGTAACTTTTTTGGAGGAACAGCATTACAAATCTGTCTGGCATGACAGCAAAAACCTGTCATGCGCAGAGAGGATGTGAAAACGCCCTTTACTGGACCCTACAATCCATGCCAAGCATGACAGACGTAATTATCTTGCATGTTCTTGCGCATTACAAATTCACACTAACAACGTTTTTTTTCTTGGATAGCCGGGCCCGCTTGTTCAGTGTGGAGATGACCCGCGTCGCCAGCATGTATCCACAGGAAATCCAAATCTCCCGCACACGTATGAATGCTGTTTCTGCATGACAAAACTTGCCTTCAATCGTAGTCAGCATGAAAATTTGGACACTCTAAGCTAGCAAAATTTGTCATGCATTTCATACATGTACGGGAAATTTGTATTGCATAGCATGCCCCGGGAAAACACTTGATTCGAAGAGGAGTGGTTCCCCATCCCCTCCAGCAAGTTCATCAACCCGGTTCGCGTCATGGCGTCGTGCATCAGGCCGCGCTCCGTGACCTCCTCAATCTTGACTAACTTTTCGATCAGTGTCTGCTTGCTCGCCCGCGGGTTCGCCACCGACTTGCCGTGGCCGGCCAGGACCGCGGCCAGCTCAGCTCCCGTCATGCGGGCGAAGTCGCTCTGCTGGAAGCAGGGAGGCATGGTTTTGGAGTGTGGAGACGCGGTCGAGATGCTTCCAATAATTTGCGAGTAATGGTAATGCTGCAGTCTTTAGCGTTGTACTAAAATGCAGTAAAATGCGCCACAAAAGAACACAACCATGAGCAAACATCTCTACTTGAACTTGTTCACTCAAGACTCTCAAAAATTCATTCGCACGAGCGATACACGAACGACCTCGCTACTCTCTCGGCAAGTTAAAGACAGGCGGGAACGCGGGAGCACGCAGTGGCTTCAGCAGGTGCACCCGTGGTCTACTTACTGTATCGGAAGCACGCTGTAGCTCCACGATTTTTGTGGTTGCTTCAGGCCTTTTTCATCTCTATCAGGAATTTATTTTTTTCGGTCAAAACTGACATTGACAGCGTCATTTGAAAACTCATACGGGCGTGGGATTATCATATTGGTGTCCAAGAAAACGAGTAAAGAGATCATCGAAAAAAAAGCTCGGGTGGCGCTAGTTCAGTCCTTCCCTTGTTTCCGAAGGCCGGCGATGCTGAATTTGTCCACTAGCGCACTCAATACTTTCCAGTCCAACGGATACCTCTTCAGAAAGAAGCAGCAGTGGCGGATTTCCCTTTTCTGTTGGATGTTGCGCCCAGACGCTGCAAAAACCAACAGTTGTGCAAGAACCGATTTGCTACGTATGTTTTTGAGTGAAGTCAATACGTAGAGAATCATACTCACACCAGTGTGTGCTGAATAACTCGAAACTTCAGGAAAGTCATAAGCTGAAGAAAGTTCTTTAAACCACCTAGTTCAGATATCCGTAGCTCCGCTATCAGCTTACGCATTACAGTGCCAGTTCTGCTCATTTTCGTGCCGTCCTTAATTGTTATTGGCAATAAAGCTGTTGTTTTCAACTTTTAGCATCATTGCTCGGTACTAAATCAGAAACAAACCAAAATTCAAAACTGGAAACACTTCCTAGGAAAATGTTTCTTGGGAATCTTTCTTGCTCGTTTTCACCGCCAGTCATTCAGGCTTACGATCAAAGATCAAGATTCACAGAGCCGTCAACTACTGGGGTAGACTTTTTATATTTTAAGTTGCCAGCATAGATTCCACATCACATTGCGGGTCTGTACACTTGCGACATTTTTACAGTTCGAAACAGAATATTAAACAAGGGTGTATCTATCTTATCCGAGACTTTTCAAAATTGCAAAAGGTCAAACATCCTAAGCGGCTTTTTTTCGATGGTGCTAAATAAAAGGGGCTGATACTCGTAGAAGGGTGGTGCTGCAGGTGGTTGTAATCTTGGTATTCACTGTCGTATAAGTAGGTGGGCGTGTAGTACTTACTAGAGTGGGGACAGGAGAAATTCACAGAGACGCATACACCTTATTCTAAATCCATCCACAGTTCTGACCTTCACGCCGACCGCGAGGAGAAGGAGTCGAAGACGGACCGCACGGCGTCGGAGGTGGCGAGATCCCTGGCGGTCCTGGAGCAATTCGTATACACCGTCGGGTCTGCGCCGTACTGGAGCAGCGTCCAACACAAGGCGGGGTTTTCGCATTCCGCGGCCCAGTGCAGCGGACTCCACACCGCGTCGTTTACCGCGTTTACGTCGGCGTGGTAGGTTTCGACACACAGCTTCACAATGTCCAGGTTCCGCGCGAAGTGCAGGATCGTGTTGCCACAGACGTCCTTCGCGGACTTCACGTCCACAAACCCACTGCTCAAAATCGCGGACACCGCCTCGTAGTGCCCGACCGACGCGTACTGAAACAGCTCGTCGATCAGCTGCACGAGGCACACGCCGCGGAGCAGCGAGTGCTGGTACTCGGTGAGAGGTGGTAGGTTCAACGTCCCGTTTTCCAAAAGCTCCTCCGCGGTGGTGGCACTGGTGGAGGTGGAATTTGTCGTAGTGTTAGCTGTCGGAAGATTCGCTGCGCGGTTCAGGTTCTGCTGCAACCTACTTGTGGGCGAGGAATCATCTCTGCTGGTGGAGGTAGAGGTGGCGCTACCAGAAGTCGTGGTGGAGAATAATGTTGAAGGTGCTGTGGCTGCTGTGTCCGTCACTTCCGGTCTTTGTTCCCCCCGTCGAAAAGTCGTAGTGGGTGAATTCGGGTTTGAAGATCCTTGTTCCACCATCGTGTTCAGGTCCGTGACCGACGGGCTCGTCGACAGGGCTGCCGCCGTGCTGCTACTAGAGGAGGACGAAGCATTTGCATTGTTCGCGCTGCTGTAGTTCAAATTAGACCAGATTCCCAAGTCCGCGAGGAACAGATCGGCGTAAATGCAGCCCGTGGACGGTGCGCGCGAATGACCGTGAGCGTTATTTTCGACCCCGCCGCGCAGCATGCTGGAAAAAGCCGGCTGCGTTCCGAGTCTGCGGTTCTCGCGCCGCATCCGGGCCAGCACGTGCGGATCTATGGGCACGGTGTTGAGGATGCCACGGACGGATTCGTCTTGCTGCCGCTGCCGTTCCTCGCCGGTCGGGGTGCCGGACGTGGCGTCGTCGCCGGGAGAACGACTGATTTCAGAATGGCAGCTTTATTGTTCAAAATAAACTATTTGGGATCATAATCATTCAAAGCCAGCCTTGTATCGAGGAAACCGAAAACATGGTGGATGAAACTGGCTACCTCCTAACATACATCATACTAGCACCAAAAAAAAAATGAATCAAACGAATACGATGCCCCCCCAGCGTCGCGAGGCCGCACTGCAAGCGCATTGTCCACGAGGCTTAGGCGTGTGATGGCCTGCGAAACACGCCGCAATGCGTCGGAATCCGAACCGGCAAAGTAATCCGCGGGATTTGTCGGGAAGGATCTGTGTTTTTTTTATCGGACGTTCTTCGCTATGGCTT
Source organism: Amoebophrya sp. A120 (assembly GCA_905178155.1). NCBI lineage: Eukaryota > Dinophyceae > Syndiniales > Amoebophryaceae > Amoebophrya > Amoebophrya sp. A120. Next base: position 323,771 of record CAJINV010000020.1, on the reverse strand, counting down.
TAAGAACAAGTACCCTTGATCTAATTGATTCGGAACCAAAATTGATCATTATGCAAAGACTACTTACTTCATGCAAAAAAAGCCAAGCAAAACATAGATACGGTCTCGCCGCCACACTGTTCTGTGAAGTCCGGTCCCCGGTGCAGTAGTTGCCTGCGCTGCAAAGATCCTCAAACGTGACCGGCGTGCACGTGTCAACACTGTCGGCAACGCAATCTATCGGTTCCCGACAGAGCGGACAAAGCGGCCGGCGCTGCCAGGCTTGCATCCCGCAGGCTGCGTGGTACCAATGTCCGCACTGCGTCCGTAGCAGCGCGCCCTTTTCCAAAGAACGGAGACAGATCGCGCATTCTTGCTGGGAGAAGCAGACGTCAAGGTCTCCAAAAGTAGTAGAGGTCGAGAGAGAGGTCTCGGACGTCGGCGATGTAGCCGTTGTGGTAGCTGTCGAAATGCTCGTGGTCCGGCTACACTCGTTTATTTCCTCGGTTGTTGTACTGGTCGTCGTGCTGTGGTCACACGTTACTGCTGCAGAACGAGGAACTTCTACTCCAGAAATTCCACTACCACTTCGCGAAGATGTCTCTGTAGTTGATGTCACCTCCACCGCGGCCCTTCCTTGGTCGCGATCGTCTTGCTGCTCCAGGTAGTCGGCAACTTTTTCGCCGACGCGCACCGCGAAACGTACCGTCTTCGCGAACACCGACGCGAGCGGCGTCGTGGAGCCGGCGAGAGGCATTTTTGCAGTTTTAGTAAGATGTTGATGTTGTGATACAGGTTTTTAATACAAGTGGGGATGCATTTTTAAACAAGGAACGGACACAGGCGTAAAGACCACAATTAGCGTAGTATACCTACTTGCTATGGACTTCCTTACTGCTGTCGTACCTGCAGCTTCTCAAAAGGCCTAGAAGGTTTTTTGAAACGAAATTACAGGTCATGGTTTGTCTTCACTCTGCGCGACTACGACCAACAGTTGTATCTTCAAACGACTACGCTAGAGCTCCCCCGACGAAGGTTCTTCACGAAGACGTCAATCCACCTTAGTTATCCTATACTACACATTTCAAAAGTCGTGTTCATTTCATCCCGCGACACGACGACCCATTGGATATCTTTCTACATGTCTACTGTTTGTCCATAAACATCAACTCAAAAGCAAAGCTTTTCTTGCTACCGTGAAAACAAAAATTGGGGCCGCTGGTTTTTTTCATAGGTGCAGAACCATCAATAAATCTCTGCGAATTATCACTCTTCTCTCCCGAAAGTGCGGTGGGCTCGTCTGCCTTCTTATCCGAGAACGCGCGCTGAGCTAAATTCTCTCAACATCCGAGGTCATCAAAAATTAACAGGACAGAACTCTCACCTCGAGTCTGTGCTCCTTTTCGATGAAATATTATATTATGTTCATCTCGAACAAAGCATGAGGAGAGTTTTCTCGTGTGGTTTTCCATCCAAAATGACTACGATTTCTTCACGGGGCAACCGACCAGCATATTCGCGCTGTTCACGAGCTGAAAAGACTCATCCAAACAAAAATCCATCAGTTGCACCTGCATCGATTTCCGCTGCAAAAAAAATCAACCTCGTTGACATATCTCGACTCTGCACCTTTCGATGGTTGAGGTAGTTGTCGTCAAAATTATGTCGAGGCATCACACTAAAAGCTGACTCTGACTAGACCTCCGTATGAACAACCGATCGGCTGCGAGATGAGTTGGATTTCGAATTCTAAACTTGTCTTGCGCAAGTACTTTAATGAAAGAAAGTTTTACACCTTCGACCGCAATCGCACCGGTCCCTTGATCTCCTCCGCGTTTCCCACCGTGATCTGCTTTCCCTTTTGTTCAATCGTCAGCACTATCAAGTGCAAAAATGTCTGGGTCTGGAAGATTGCGAGAGTTGTCATGCTAGTCTAGCATGACTCTGCACTCTGTATTGCGTCGCCACCAAGAGGTCCTCTTGCCTGTCATGCAAAAGCGCAGTTTTTCGTGCGAAATACGCAGCACAGAATTACGAAAAAACTTGTCATGCTTGGCGGCGCATTACAGAGCACTTTATTGTTCACGGACTTGCATCACAAGTTTCCAGACCCAGACATATTTGCAATCCATAAGCACGCCCTGCTTCGCCAGCCGGACCGCGATGTCGCGGGTCTGCGCCATCAGGCCGCGCCAGTCCGAACTTGCAAACAGCGCTCGCGGAATCTCCGAGGGTCAGCACGTTTTTTCGGCGCCGCGCTTGGTGACCATTTCCCGCATTTTTGCCTCGATCAGATTGCCCACGGCGCCGGGGATAGTAGTATTTTTCTGTGCTGGATCTTTTTTTGCACTAGACGCGGAAGACGTAGTACGAGCTGCGTTTTTACTGGCATTTGTACCAGTTTTCGTCGGAGCTGGTGCGGAGCTCGAGGACGACGAGGATTTTTTGCTTTTCAATCGCTCCTTCCCTACCGGCTTTGCTGCGCTTTTTTTCATTGCAGCTTTGCCCGGCGCGGCGCTCGCTTGTTTTCCCATGGTTTTTTTAGCGTGCTGTCCAGCAGCAATGTGAAGAAGATATTATCACGTTGAATTTAAATCGATAAAGGAGGAGGAGGATCCTTCACACCTGTTTTTAGCTATACATATTGCTATCAAGTGGAACATGATGTCGCAGACCACCCGGAGGAAACGAGCAGGGAGGCACCGCTCTCAGGAGAAACACCTACTCGGCCAGCATAAATCGATAAAACCAAAACTGTAAAGAATCCTCTTACCATCGACGTCGTTGATATGTAGACTGCTCCTCTAGGTGTAAAATGAATTTGGACGTAATTGAGTACAATACCCGGAATTGCTTGCCGTTGATGCGCTGCTACTTTTATCGATGAGTAGTTGAGGATTACAAATTCATCTATGGTACCAACTGTCACAGCACCACAGTCCTCACGTACTATGTTGAAGATCGTGTTTTTTCCACTCACTATCGCTACAGTAGTAGAGTGGGCCCCAAATTTCAACGCAGTGGAATCAGTTTTCTCGCGCGACACAGGAGCTCGTCGTGTTCCTATCTCGTCGTCACGGCGAAGACAAGAATTATCTTCCTCTAGAAGCATGGCAAAGACGCAACGTGCCCACCGTCTCTGTCGACCTCGTCGGCAGACAATTACCTGGACATTCACCTATTACGTCGGCACCGTCTCCGCCAACAGGCGGAACAGCCTGCCCGCGTAGGTCAGGATGGGCCACGGGGACGCGAACAGTTGCCGGGCGGAAAACGCGGAAAATTGCTCCAGCAAAATTTGCAGCAACCGCGGCAAGTCGAACCGCGCCCAGGTTCGGTACACGGGGGAAGTCGTTTTCGGCCGCAGTCGTGAGAGTCGCTTTTCCAATGCGGGGACAGGCAGAAGTAGATGCTGATCAAGGCCGTCTCGTGTATTGCTCTCGTTCTTGTCAACCTCCCCGTTGCTGTCTACATGGTCGCCGGCATCAGAAAACATCGCATTCCTCGACCGTTTCTGCAATTTGTTCACGCGCAGTCGCAACGCGTCCTGCCGCCAGTCCGCGGTGAGATTTCGGGAAATTGGGAAGCTGTGGCCGCGGAGGTTGTTTCTACTTGCCGCCGCTTCTGCACTTGTTCTGGGGCCGCGCGTAAAGTCGGGGCCTTCTTTGGCATCAAAGGGAACCGACATCTTCGATTCGTGGTGGAATTCCGCTACTACCTGAAGCTGCCGCGACACCTCTTCCAGCCCGTCGCGGAGCAATTTGTAGAGGTCAACTGCATGATCCTCAGGCTTAGAGGTGGTCTCCCTCCCCGCCAAAGCTTGTCCGAGTTTTTGGAGGAGGGGTAAAAGATTGACATCATAATGAAGATTATTATTATTTTTCGCACCTACATCATTGTTTCTTGACAGCAGTTCCAGCACGTCGAGGTATAAATTCCGGACCTCCGCTTCCTGCACCACGGTTACCACGTGCTCCACGAAGCTCAGGAACGCCGCGGTCCAGCCTTCCGGACAGAATCCGCCCAGTCCGCCCGCGAGCACCGTGGCCGACACCTCCAGCGGGACGAGGCAGTCGTTCCCTTCCTGTGCGCAGTACGCCACGGCCCGGTACAGAGCGTCTACCGGGTGTCGCCCGGTCGCGGGCCACGAGCTGTACATTTCTTGGTCGAACAGTTGTTCTGGAGGGTCGTCGTTCGTGCGAATTCTTTCCTCGCTTCCTGTTCTACTAGCATCATCGAAAAGAAGCCGCTCTAGTTGCACACCGCAGGACTCAACTTTTCTCTTCCCCGACTGCAATTGTTGTTCCCCCTCGTCGGGGCTACGAAGTTGTAGACCTTGATACTCCTGAAAATCTTTCTGCAGCTTCTCCAGCACGGAGAACCAAACCGCCCCCCAGCCGCGAAGCGCAAAGTCCTCAAAGTCGTGGGACTCATTGTCCCGAAGTCGCAGGTCGTGGACAAATCCGAGGACAGCCTCGACGCGCTGCCACGTGGAGCGGAGGGATGGAATCGCCCGGTTTTTGTTATTTGTTCCCGGTTCCACTTCCTGCCCCTGCAGCGCGCCCGCGTTGAAAGCGTTAGTATTCTCCACTAGATGCAGCAACTCCGCGGTTGCACGCCCCCAGCGGTGCTGCGACTTCTCGAACTTCGCAGGCGAGAATAGACAGCCAGGAGTTCTGCCCCGCTCGTCGTCGACATCGGCGTTCGAAACCGTGCTGTCCAGAAGAAGATCATTTCCGAACCTAATGAACGCTTTTCGAAGATTATTTCCGACCGTCGACTGTTCCAGTACGAGACGCAGCCGCGCGTCCGCAAAGGCGGGATCCATCTTGCCGAGCGCGGAGATGAGCACGGCCTGGTCAGAGAATGCTTGCTGGTCGGGGTCGTTTGCTGCAGTTGTACTACTATCCCCGCTCCCTACTGCCTCGTGCGCTTCACCAATTCGTGGCGTTTTTTCTTCGCTACCACTTGGAGGAAGTGGTGGCCCACCACTGTCGCCGTACAACGAAATCGCTTTGAACCTGGGCACTTGCCCGTAACGGAAAGTCTCCGCCCGTTCGTAGTAACAGTTGTACAGGCTTCCATCCGGCGGCTTCGGGGGGTCGTAGTACTCCGTTCCCGCGGCAGACACCTCCAGCCCAAGTCCGAGCAAGTGCACCAGCTCGGACTCGATTTGCAGTTTCCGTGGAGGCAATGATTCATTCGGTCGTGGTTGTGTGTTGAGATCCGGTGTTGAAAGACTACTACTTTCACCGTTGCTCGTCTCAAGTGGAACTCCATCACTCTCACCACCGACAGGATTAGAAGCCGTGCCGACGTGCATCGCAAGCCAGTCATAGGAGAAATGGAACGCGCCGTTTTTCCCGTAGGCTGCCTTCGCAATCCTCTCGGCCACGCGCAACACTCCTTCCGCGGCGTCGAAACCGCCAAATTGTTTCAGCGACCGGGCCACCAAAGCGAGGAAGGACGCGGCTTTCACCCCACATTTCCGGACATTTACAACGTCCTCTAGACCCAGTACCAAGGCAAAAAAAGGGTAGATTTCCGCGGCGGTATCGACTGTCTTGCCGGACACGGTGGTCAGTGTCGCGTTCCTGTAGTAGTCCTTCGACGCAAGGAAAAACGGATGCAGCGCGTCCCCGCGGGGGCAGATGCCGGCCCCCTCCGGCCTCTGGTTGTGCTGCAAATTTTTATCGGAGGTGCTGGTCTCTCTGCGCGTGGTGCCAGCTGCGGAGGCTTCTGCGCTGTTCTTATCGGTTGCATCCTCTGTGGTTGCTGGAGCTGTTCCGGCAGGAGAGTCCACTGCATCAATGCTGGGCCGCAATAAAACTAACTTCTCAAAAGCTGCGAGGCCGCGACGACTTCGGGCACCTAGTTCCCACGGGGTGGAGTAAGCGGCGTGCGATAGGGTCCAGCTCGAATCTTCGACCGTGTCCAGAGCATTTGCAGCAAGCAAGTTTGTTGATGCAACCAAGAGATGTACTAGTACACCCACGGACAGTCGACAACATGGGAATGATGATGATGATGGTGCCATGGTAATATTCTTATGCGAGAAACAACGGTGTGGACAAAGGGAAAGAAATGGATACCGGGTAGAGAAAGTAGTCGCTTCATTGTTACGGGGGAAGAAGAGACAGATTGATGTCGCTCTTCTCACCAAGCAGTGCAGGAGATAAGCGTCATTTCAAAGCATTGATTCATGCGGGCGCAGCAGATGCGTACTAAATTGCTGTAGCGAGGTGGAACAGACACCCCGAGTGGTTGTGCTTCTTCCGCACTGAATCTGCGCTGAGATGATCATGACGCGCAGTCTCTTCCGTAGATAGTTGTTCAACTTTTTGTTCTCTGCCGCTTTCATTTTATTCATTGTTTTTTGTGGCTTATCATGTTGAAGCCACGACCTGACGCAATTGCAAAATCTACACATTTGGATTCATCGCGACGCCGAGCCGTGGAGCGCACGCCCGTTCTAGATACACGACTATCTCGCCACCGCTTGGTCGAGCATGCGGGCGAGGTCGACCATAAAGGGTGGCGTCCACACCATAGGCACGACCGCCAAAAGGATGATGATACCCAGACGCCTATCCTGAAGAAAAACGTCCCCACGACTCCAGGGCTGTCATGCATCTTTGCGTCTACAGCAAAATTTGTTATGCGCATCCCCATGAAAGGCAGTTGCAGTCGTGTTTTGGCAATGGTTGTGCTGTAAAAAAATGGGACAAGCAGATGGCTTGATTGTGCTGCTGTCACTGCTAATGTGCGAACACACCACGGAGAGAATGCACATTGAAATTGTACTGCGTGCCTCCGAAATAAATAAAGTCAGTGTGGACTTATTTCCCGCTGAGGATAACACCCGCGCTCCCCCAGCGACAGTTGCGGTGGCTCCTTCTCCTTAAACAGGTGCTGCACCCGACTGTGCACGTTCTGCGCTTCCAGCGGCGGCAGCCCAACGGCCTTTCTTTGCCGAAGCATCTGCCGCTGCTGCATGCGAGCCAGGCCGGCGGACGTGGACTCCGCTTTATTACCGGGTTTCGAGCTGGACGGAGTGGACGAAGAGGTAGATGACATTTTGGACGACCTTTAAAGTGACTAGGCTACAACCTCTAGCTCAGAAATTAGCGGGCAAGCGAAATCGATACTTTGCTCGGCGTGCTGCTAGGAAAGCACTTGTAGAAGAAACGAATGCGCAGCAAACGCGCAGAAAAATTTGTTTTGCAACACAGCCCTCAGAGCCAGAGGCTTATGCAGTTAGTTGTGAAGCAATAAATGCTCTTTTGCTTTTATCACTCAAATACACTCGGTGTCCCTCGTCCTGTCATTTCTTCGTGAATACATCCATACAGTGAATGATGCGTGCCAACAAACAGGAACCAGCAAACAGGAATTGACGTTTTGTGCGCCTCGCACATTCCGCCAGCCACTCCAGGAAGTTTTGCTGAAGCAGTCGCTGTACTCTTTTTTTTTCGTTTTTTTCCCAGGATTTGACAAAATTGGTCTGCACAGTGAAGAATGAACTTCTTCTGCCGCAGCGGCTCGGATATACAAGTGCGATAGACTGTGCGTACTGGCTGCGGCAGTTCATCCGTCGCGTTTTCCCTTGGATTCCTGCATTGCAAGCTTTCTCCGTCAAAATGCAGAGCAAATGTGTTGTGTTTCTGAAACCAAGTTGATGCAACAAATGAGTAAGTAAGCTCTACCGGCGCCTTCTTTCCTGGATGACAGTCCTGCGAAGTATACGCTTCTCTCTTGCAAGACATAAATCGTGACGCTTATCCTGTTTGTTGAGGTTGTTTAAAGGTCCCAAATGATCGCAGTCCCACTCGGATCTACTGGGCCACTCAAAATAAACGAATAATGTTAGTTAAGTAATGCGTGAAGTCACATTAAGCTAGGACAAGAATAGGATGCGAACGATGCACCGCAATGCGCCGCTGCATCAACTGACAAAATTGTTGCGTGGTTTCTTTTTCTTTTTTTTACCTTTCATTTCTTCTACTAATAAATAGCTGCGGAAAAAATTCTCCACCGACCGGATCTGCCTCCATAGTGGAACAACAGTGCACGAAACGCTGCTAGCACCACTATGGACAAGCAAGACTGAAAGTTAACTTCGTCGCATGAAATGGCTCCGCTCTTGTTTTTCGTCTGAGCAGCAGTTGTTACTTAGCATCCATCGTGATCATAAATGAAATAAGTGCACATGAGTGATATAATGTATGGCAGATGACAAAAGCTCTAGGAAAGAGATGACATCTTGTTGCATGCATATTGGTTCGAACATGTCCTCTGTTCGGTCCTGTCTTTGATATTGATTTTGGTATTGGTTGCTGTTGCAGTTGCTCGCATCTATCACGAAAAAATAAAAATGTGAGCACTAGTACATAGTTGTGGAGTTCCTTATCTACTGGCAAATTTACACTACTAGTTTCTCCTTCCCTTTTCCCCCTAGTATCTACTTGGGCGATTGCAAGATTGGAAAATGTTTCTCATGCGCAGCCCCATGAGAGCCATTTTCTAAAAATGCTATCTGGAAGAAGTTTGGGATGCTGGAGTCAGAATGCTGAGCTACTCGGTTTGTGATGCGTCTGCACTACCTCAAAAATAGTACTGCGGCGGCGGCGGCGCGGTACGTATCCCCTACAACTACGGCGGTGGCGCTTTTTTTTTTTAGATTTTGGCGCCGGCGGAGTGTCCCGGCCCAAGGGTTACACGCATACGGGGGCGGGTGCTTTCGTTTTAGTATCCGCACCCCCGGCGTAGCTCGGGCCGAAGTGGCGAAGAAGATAAATTTCGTCTGGTTTCCTTGGTGTCTGCGGGCTACGGCGGCGGCATTCCCCGCAGCGCGCGCGCTTCCGCTTGCCAGCCTACTGGCTAAGCCGGCGGCGCCTTTCTTTTTTTTTTTTGGATTTTCGCGTCGCCGAGATCAGTGCCACGGCCCAAGGGCTACACGCGTGAGGGGGCCGTCCCTTTTTAATGACCGCGCCCCCGGCGTAGCTCGGGCCGAAGCAACGAAGAAGATTTATTCCGTCTGGCTTCCTTGGTGTTTGAAGGCTGCGGCGGCTACATGGCCCCAGCGCTTGCCCTGGCGCTTGCCCGCCTACTGGCTACGTCGGCGGCGCTTTTTTTTAAAAAAATTTTCACGCCGCCGGAGCGTCACGGCCCAAGGTTTACACGCGTAAGGGGGCCGGCCCTTTTTAATACCCGCACCCCCGGCGTAGCTCGGGCCGAAGTGGCGAAGGCCTGCGGCGGCTTCATGCGCCACAGAATATGAACAACAACTCGGAATCCTGACCCGGACCAGTGGACAAAATTGGATGTGATGCAGTTCTTCGTAGCTGGTGCTTTTTATCTCGCTCCAACGACTCAGAGCCTGCAATCTGAAGATGCGAAGGCCGGACGGGATCGATTTTACTTATAAATATATAGCACACCAATACAACATAAAAGCCTCGCTGTGTGCTCCTGTAGTTAGTAGTTTCTACTATATTTTGAAGATCGTTGTGTTTGGATAATACTAGAGTCAAAATAATTCATGGCGCCACCGAAATGCACCGCCCCCCTGCCGATATGTTGTAGCAAAACAGACCGTAGCTGCAGCGCGGGAATTCATTGCTTGGTCGTCCGGATCGACATGGTCATCGAAGATAGCAATCGAAGACGGGGGGAAGAATATCACACGAAAAAACTGCTGCTATGTGTGAACTTGGGCCGCGGAGCAGAAAGGTGCAATAAAACAGAAATAAGCGCTTTTCTTGCTACAAATGCAACCAAGCAATGGGCTTTGCCCTGTGTTTTCTCCAAGGACGAGCCGCGCGACACCACCATAGCAGAATTACCAACATGGTGACGTCGCGTAACAGCCCTCGACCTTTCCGGACCCGGAGAGGGGCGGCAAGTCCCTCACGAGAAGAACGACGTCACCCTTTCATCCGGAATCATAGAAGGCGTCACTTTTGCTACTCCGAAAAACGCAGCACCCCCCGGGAACAGGCCGCACTGCTGCTGCCTCCGCGCGCCTGCAACTCAAGGTATGCGGCGCGCCCAACGGCCATGCGCGTGAGGCCCTTGGCCGCCCCCCTTCCTTTGCTTTACCGCGTGCGGGCGTGAATTGGTGGAGGCCCTGCCTCTGCGTCTGCCAGCCTGCAGCCCGCGGGCGGCGCTTGGTGTATCGTGTAAAGTGCCCCGCTCGTCCCGGGCCAGTTTTTCTCTAAGGACGGAGCCACGTGACATCGTCATCGCCGATGTAGTGGTAGCCACCATCTAACTCCTGGCGGGTCGGCATTAGAACAGATTTAGCCTCAGAGGCCAAATCTGGCATTAGAACAGATATTGGCAGAGGCACTGCCAATACCTGGCCGCCAGAGCAGGTTTAGCCTCTGCCACTACCCCTAGGTGAACACCCGCTCCACATCATGGCAGATCTAATATGTCCCTCTCATGCAGAGTAGGCCCGTCAATGCCAAAAATGAATCCTGCAAAGTCATCACAGTCAAGCAGCTTTTATTTTTCGCGCGATAAAAGATAACTTCGCTTCAGCACAAACCGTCGACGCTTTCATAAGATGGATCAAAGCTCACTCGATCACAAATACAGTGCGTCCTCAAAAAAATACACTACTGACGCTTATTGTGGCTGTTCGACAAAAAAAAACAAGGCCGAATATCTGACCAGAGATCTGATGCTGGGCCCGAGAATGCAAAAAGTTGTTTCTCCTTGAACTATTAAAAATATTTGCGCTCCGCTCCTTTACCTCTTCCACTTAAGCAAGACCGCACCCTCCGAATACGTTCGTCGCCGTGATCCTCAGTATTGCTTAGCCTCCGTCTCGAACATATACTTCAACTCCCCGATGGTGTACTATCGAGTGCAAGAGTGCCGTAAGCTTACAAAAGCAAAACACAACTACAGGAGTGCCTGAAATAAAAACTTCCCTGCAGGAGTGTGTCTACTTACTCCGCAAATTTCCTCACATGGCCGAACTAGTAGCAAATAACGCCAATGCACTTTTTCATATTTCTCGCCATCTTCTATTCACTAGAAGATGCGGCTTTTGTAACGCTACGGTTTGCTTGCAATGCGTACCGAGCTTTTTCAACAAGCACTTCTCCCCGGTGCCCGTGTAGTTATGGCCTCCCCACCTGTACACTGGAACGACAACGCCGCCGTGCTTCCGGTACCGCCAGAGCTCCAGCCCAAATTTCCAGAAATCAGGGATGCCCTTCCGAAAGTGGTCTGACGGTTTCCCTGCGAAACCAAAGCACACGCCGTTCGTGTACTGAACCCAAAAACCTGAACGAAGTGCTGGCGGTGCTGGTGCTGCGGGTTCTTCTACTGGAGGTGGTAGAGGTGGAGGTCGTGCTTCCGGAGTTCCCACCTGGTACGCGAGTTATGAAATAGTATTCACGCCGCCATGATGCCCGCACTTGCAAGCCATTTCTTGGCATGCGAATGCCATAGATGCGATTTTCCCATACGATGGCCCGCTAAACCTATTTCGCTTCCATGCGAAGTCCATACCAATAACAGCGACCTCAGCGAGGCAAGGCAGTGAGGTCACGGCGTTTTTTCGTCTTTAGAAGCCGCTTTTTGCATGCCTGCGATAACGCCGCGCATAATGTTATACACTACGGCTCCGCGACCGATAGAAATCGCCGCCCAAAGCTGCCAGCCTTTTGGGTTTGAGAAGGAAAGCCGCCCCCGCATGCTATGGCCCCGCCTGGGCCGGCCCCCACCAGGGCCGGCCCATCGGGCACCCGAAATCGGACACATAGCATGCGGATTAGCCTGTTGCCTTTGGCGGACTTTGCGTTTTTTGGTTCTTTTTTGTTAAGGGGCCGCGCTTTTTGGCTTGCTCCCCGCATTACAAATGGCCGACTTTTTCGGCCGGCTTTGCGGCCTTCAAATACAGGCCAAAATGAGGCCCATACCATGCGGGCCCGCTCTTTCTTCCCCTCCACCAATTTTCCGGCGCCCCTTTTTGGGTGCCCAAGATCGGCGGAAATAGGTGCGCGAGCGCCTCAGAAGGCCGCTACCTTTGCCGCCCCCCATGACCTCCACCTTCCCAAGCTCGACCTCCTCCTCCATCCCGCTGCTGGCCTTCTCCGGCCCGCATCCGACCTCCCCCTCCTCCTCGCGCCCGTAATTCCCCC